>JBAJHW010000012.1:15980288-16310288 GCA_037013535.1 Intellagama lesueurii | reverse complement strand
TCTTCTGTCATTGATCAGGCTAAATAGTTTGCTTTCTTTCTATTTATTTTCTTAATGTCTGATTGTGCCTTTTCATTATAAACAAGCAGACAAGAACTCCGAGTTCTTTCCAAATACAAACGCAGTGATGAAAAACGATCCAGGTTCAAATGATAATCATCGCAAAATCACAGTCTGTTGTTAGCTGCCGTCAACGTGGTTCTGACATATGGCAACTCTGACTGGGTTTTCAAAGATGTTCAAAGAATGGTCTCACCAGTGTCACCTACCAATGCATTTCCTTGGTCGAGTGGGGATTTGAACCCAGGACTCTTAGTCCTAGGATGACATTCTATCATACCTCACGGGCTCTTCAAGGTCAGTTTGGTGTCAACAAAGAGAGATGCTTTGTACTGCTCTCCTGGTATATACATGTGCCTGCTGTTTGTGGGTTTGGAAACCCCTTCTGTTGACTGAAATGGCCTTCAGTCAGCTCAAAATGAATTTTGTTTTTTTGCTGGCACATCTGAGAGCTTCTGCCAGCTGATCTCAGAGATCTGCTGGGTGAATGATCTGTTGGCAGACCTGCTTTCCTGGCTATCTGCTGGCTGAAGAGCTGAAAGAGAAGTGGAGAAGGGGCACATGAGGAAGAAAACCAGCCACCGTATTGGTGGCCCCGCTAGCAACCGCTAAGTTAACTTGTGGGTTCAGCCCCTGAAAATAGGAAGGATTAGGATAATGTATTTCCTTCTTTGGAAAAGAAATCACCTTCAAAGCTTCTTGTTCTAGGAAAATAAGACAGCCACTGGGATGGAAAAGATAACAGAATTCCTAGTTCTAGGAAGCCATGGGTGCTTCCTCATTTCTTGAGACCAAAAAGGAAGGATCAAAAAGGAGATACAAGAAGGAAGTGACATCAGCAACCCTATGGATATCAGCCTACGTTGAAAGAAGGTCAGCATAGGTCAGAGCAGGCAAAGGGCAGTCTAGAACCTTGAGGAGGTCCTTCTCCCTCTGTCCATTTCTTCTCATGCAAAGACACACAACTTCTTCAGCGGAAGGTGAACTCTACTTAATCATCTCTGAGATTTCTGGCAGTTACTGATCTCTGCTAATTCAAGGCACAGCCACAACAACGGCACAGGATCAGTCCAAAGTTGGGTTTATCAGAAGCAATCCCCAACCTTCCTAAGCTTGGAAGGGATCTGGATTCATCTCAGCTTCAGCTGGCCTGGGGTCTGCTCAGTTTGACCCTTGGTCATCTTGGCTTCCATCCATTCACTTGATGCCCCTCATCATGGAGGAAAGCCCACATTGAGATGCAGGCAGGCAGGAGTTCAGAGCTTGGGAATATTTTATGGAATCACGTCAATGCTCAGTTAAACATGAAGGCATCGGAGTGAATGGCTAAGATCTCGCTGAGCTCTCATTAAGGGTAAAATCCTGCCAGCATAGCACCAGGTGGCCACGCCATTTGTGCAGCTGTTGATCTTTGCAAGGGGAGGGCATGATCTATTTATGGAGATCACTGCTTGGGCAGTACCAATGCTTGCAGCAAACGGCACATTTGCACATAAAGATTGCTACAGAGGGAGATTAGGGACCTTGAAGACATCTTTGCTCAGTCAGCACCTGGAGAGCAGATTCAACAGGAACCTAGTTCACCCAGTCACTCTCTACCTCACTCAAGGTACTGCAGTTCTCTCTCAATTAATGGTGTGTGAGGAAGAACATAAAGGCGTACCTCGGTTTATGAATGTCTCGGTTAACGTAATTTTCGGTTTACGAAGGAAAATCCATTGAAAATAATGCCTCAGTTTACGAATTTTTTTCGCAATACGAAGCAAGTTTCCCTAGGATGCATTGCGCCTGGGAGGTTGATAGCGCCGCCCCCCCGTGCATGCGTTCCTATGGGAAACCGCGTTTCGGTTGACGTATTTTTCGCAATACGAAACGTCCCGGAGAACGCATTCAATTCGTAAACTGAGGTACCACTGTACCTTCTAACTCAGTATCTGAAACGTTACTTAGCATATCCCGTTTGATGCTGTCAGCTTCCTCTTTTTCAGAGACCTGTGTCTTCTCTTGTGTTGGGGAAATGACCCCACAGTAATAAAACTGTCTGGAACAACAGAACCCGGGTTGCTATTGCTCAGCTTGAGCCTCCCTCTTAGCCTAGTCCTTATTTATTTATTTATTTATTTATTTATTTATTTATTTATTTATTTATTTATTTACTTACTTACTTACTTACTTATTTATTTATTTATTTATTTATTTATTTATTTATTTATTTATTTATTTATTTATTTATTTATTTATTTTCTCCCCATAGGAGACCCAGGGGGCTTCACAGCAGCTCAAATCGATATAAAAACGCAGTACAAACATCACCTTTTACAGACCTGCTTGTCTTGTGAGGCCGGGGCGGATTTGCTTTATTTTTTGCCTTTTTTATGATCATTATTACGCTTTGATTTCCTGTTACTCTTTGGTTGATCTTATTGATTGTGAACCGTCCGGAATAGTGCTTTGCACTAAATAGGTGGTATAAAAGTCAACTAACTAACTAATGAACTAACGAACTAACAAACTAACGAACGAACGAATGAACGAACGAAAAAGAAAGGAAGAACAGTGAGTTGCCTTCCTCTTCCAAGAGGCTCTGGCACTTCCCCTCCCTATTTAAATATAACCACCCTTGATTATGCTACCTTTAGGAAATATCGTATGGGCCAAGCGTGGTTTTGCTTGGAGCAATGTTTTCCTTACTTGTGCGGGCCTGTAGCTTGGGAAATGTCTAATTGAAACGGGATGCGCCTAGAGACACATTGAGAATCCCCATTGTGCCAACTTTGCTTCCTCGTTACAGTACAGAGTATTGTACAGAGTCAGCAGTCCTCAGTTCAATGTTACTTTTGTCCAGCATGCCTTTTTTCATGGCGGCTCTTCCACAGGGGCTTTGCTAGGCTACAAAACATGATGGTATTTTATTCAGATTGTAAGCCATAGGCTATCAAGGCTCATGCTGAAACAAAAGTAAAACTAAGTACATATAACTAGATCTGTCAGATTTATCCCATCGCTCTCCTGTTATATCTTGGTCTAAAATTAGATGGCCCGAAGGACCCTCAGGATGACAGGCGTAGTATCTTGTGTAACATATAGAGTAGTCTATATGACTAGATGGGCGGGCTATAAATGTAATAAATAAATAAATAAATAAAACATGTATGAGTGCTATGCACATCACTAGCAACATTCTCTTAGAATGGCAGAGCTGTTGTTTATTTGTTGTTTATTGTTTATTTGCCTGCACCAATGGCAATCTTAATTTAAACTTAACTAATTGTATGCTTTCAAACCTCTGGACAACCTGGATAAATCCCACACAATTTGCTTTGCCTTGAATCTTGCAAAATGTATCATCCAAAACAGTGTAAATCAGAGAAAAGTGCCTAAGATGTGGATATTAGTGAGGGGAAAAAAAGTTCAGATACATTGTATGAGGAGAGTTATTTGCAGAAAAAACATGTATTAAGCAAAAAAAAAAAAACTGCCTTAAAATTCATGTATTGGTAAATATGGACAAAAATATGGACAAATATGTATGTAAGCTAACAACCTGAGATGGGGAAAATCCTCTGGGTTCACAAGAAGCCGAATTTAAGATTGGAAGAATGACAGGGATGTAAATCCTCATGAGAAACCACAATTTCTTTGCTCCTTTGCGAACGTTCACGTTTGTGGAAAAATAGGTCCATGGTGCCACCAAATGACTATAGCTGCTTGATGATTGTTGATTGAACCATGCAGAATCTTTCACTCTTTCAATTTCTTCATTGTCAGTGTCAATGTTAAAGCTATTTAGTTCTCCTGTAGTCATGAGTTTTGTCTTCTTAATGTTCAACTGCAGTCCTGGTTTGGCACTTTCTTCTTTTGCTTTCATTAAAAGCCAATTCAAGTCCTTGCTGCTTTCTGCCACTAAGATGGTGTCATCTGGTTCTCTTAGATTATTGATATTTCTTCTACCAATTTTCACCCCTTCTTCTTCTGAATCTAGTCTGGCTTTCCGTATTATATATTTTGCATACAGATTGGACAGATAAGGGGATAAAATGCACCCCTGTCTGAAACCTTTGACTATAGGAAAACCATTCTCTCTCTCCATATTCTGTGTTAATGGTAGCATGTTGTCCACAATACAGGTTATGCATCAGGACAATGAAGTGCTGAGGCACACCCATTTCTTTCAGAACCCTTACAAAGGGGGAAAGAAAACATGAGGTTTTGCACATCGGCATTCTGTGCAAATTACAGCAACTTTGACACCTTCACGGACTCTGTCGTTATCTCATTCCTCTTCTGGACTCAACGAATGTGAAGGAATAACAAACTCTCAGCAGCCTGCCTGATTGGAGAAAAAAAAAAGTAACTTAGTGAGACGTCTTCACACTTCCCAAACTAAGGAACTGAGAGAACCCAGAACTGACAGATTCGGCCATCTTTCTCTAGCAGTTTCTCATGGCCAGCCAAGATGGGCGCAATACATTTCTCATAGCCCAATGAGTTAGATACCTGATGGTGGAGCTGGAGGTTGGGAGTTCAATTCCCTACTGTGCCTGCTGGTGATAAAGTCAGCCCGTGTAGCCTTGGGCAAGCTGCACAGTCCCAGGGCACCCCTGGAAGAAGGGAAAGATAAACCACTTCTCCATACCCTAGACCTAGAAAACCTTGGAGAGGTTGCCATAACTCAGGACCGATTTGACAGTTCATAATTATTACTAGTTTTGTTACCTATAAAATGGAGAAAGAAGATACACCTAGGTAGGAGATCTTGATGAATAGTTATCTTTGGCCACAGCCCATTTGGCTGAGCCCAGATCCGAGAGTGGTGGCCAAGTTCTCCTTTGGTGGGGGGGGGGGGGTAGGAGGTGCTTGTGTCAGCCTGCTGAGCTGACAGACGTTGCTACATGTCGGGGTTTGGGATGCAAAATGTCACCCCCAGAGGTGTTTTGGCACCTTTCCCCGGAACACCAGCTGCTCAAGTGGAACAAAGAGGTGAGCTTGTTCTACAGCTTCCCTCGGCTGGTCGACTACTTGATAGGTACCTGCTTTGGCTTTTGTTTATAAAAGAAATGGCATGGCTTACAGGTAGCTGAAGCATTTCGGCATCCCTGGTTTTTTAAAGCATCTTTTAAAATAGAACTCTCTCTCCCTTTTTCAAAAGAATAGAGTGGGTAACGGGAAGTCTGTTTTAAACTCTTGAAACCACAAATCATTTCAGGTGCTAATAAAACCCCCAGAGTCGTGTTCTTTCCCTCCGGCCTTTCTTCTCCCACCGAACGTCCCCCGGCTTGGAGGTAAGGAATCCCACAGCAGGATTAGCAGTTAGCAAAAGAGATTTGCAAAAGGGGAAGGTGGGGAGGGATTAGCTCAGTAGTTTAGGTATGGGTGGGAGTTCAATTCCCTATGTGATGATCCATAGGGTCCCTTCTGGCTCTGTAGTTCTAAGGTCATCATTATTACAACATGTACTGTCGACATGTTCTAGATATATATCTATTACTTTTTAAAATACTGCATATGCGATTCAGCTAAACTGGATGAATTGTACCTTCCTCCTTCCCCTCTATGGTTTAGATCTCATTATTTTAATTTGTACAAGTTGTATAGCTGGAATACACTTTCACAGTCCTCAGCATCCTTTCTTAGATTCTTGGAAGCCTGCTTCTACCCCCACGTCTTCCTTGAGTCAATGTGACCTACTTCTGAGCCAACACAGCCATGATCGGGTCATACCAGCCTTGCCTTGGGATATACACAGTGTGGATCATACACAACAGTGACAGAGCTACTAGTTCTAAGAACAGTTGTTAACATCCCCCTTTCCCTGCAGAGAGCTTTGTCTCCTGGGAGATGCACACTCCCCTGGAACACTAAGAGTCTGAAGTTCCTCAAAGTACGGTGTGTGAGAGATGGGAGCCTGAACAAAGTTATTTTTAAAAATGCTGATCTATCAGGAAAGGGTGTATATGCCCCAGGTATGACTTCCTCCAAAAGCGGCATTTCTGTATCTCCTGCCCATCTCCGGGAATGTTTTCTCGTAGCATCGGTGTAAAAGTTCAGGTGGTTTGGAGCGATACAAGACAAACAAAGAATCAGTTAAAAACAAATACTGGGTTTAATTCTTCTGATTCAGCAGCCGGGGCATCTTTCAATAAATCAAGGGGGTTGAGACCTCATTGCATTCTAAGTGCCAGATGTTCAGATCTCCGATCTTCATTTCACCTCGCGAGAAAGGCGATAGGTGTCTGGTTTTGCCCAGGTGGGAGAGAAAACGGTCTTGACTCTTGAACACACAGCTATGCGTGTGTTCGTGTGTGCATAGGTTGGAAGAGTTTGGTGTATATGTGTGTGTGTGTGATGAGTTTGGGAAGTTGTCATTCAGCGTTGATTCTTCTTCTCCCTCTCCCCACTGCGATACAGGCATATTTTCCTGTGGACAGCATTTGATGTAAGCAAAATTAATTTCTACAGAGTGAAAAGGACCGGGGAAAAACCTTTTCCACCACCTTCCCCTTTTGGCATTATTGAGGGTTGGATAATATGGCATTGTGTCCTATGCCAGTTCCTTTTGAAGGACGAGGATCACTTCCTTTCAGCGAGGGGAAGGGGTGGAAGAAATGCAGTGAAAACCCCATTTTAGTCCAGATGCCAATGTGTGGGAAGAGTGGTAAGTAAGGTGGCTAGGTCAACAGTTTCCTGTTCCCTTAGATTTCAGGCAGAGGGCTGTCACAGGACCCTTGTGATCTCACACAAGGTGGGTGTAACCATTGCAAAAGAGCTTTTTTGCCTATGTTCATGTCCGATGCGAAGCAAAGCAGGGTCTGTTTCGATGCACAGAGATGCCATTCATCCATCTATTCATTTGGGCCTCGTTGTTCCATTCACTCGATCCAAAGGAGCTCACAGCATGATGGACAATACGTGTAGTAATTCACAACAGTACGTAGCTGTAGTTACAAATAGTCATTACATCAATAGAAAAGTATGTTACAAAACCTCAACTAATACGTTATTGAATAAAATACCGACCAAGCAAGCAGCCAAACCACCTCCCCTCTCCTAAATCAGCACCTTGAACTAAAGAGCAAAGAGAAGAAAGCTTAACACAGAAATGAAGATGTCCTTGGAATGACTCGCCAACAGGCTCACCATTCTACCCAAAAGGAACCTGGGTTTTTCTACAGATATCATGTAGGCTTTTGGTTAGTGGCTGCACCTCTGACCTGTGACAGCCTTCCTCTCCACCCGGACCTCGATCTCCTCTCTCAGTTCCCTTCCCCATGTCTCCCTCATGGAGGCCATGAGTCCTCATCCTTCTTCAGCCCCCATGTTTGTTGTTGTTATGTGTGGTCCATTTGCCTCTGACTCATGGCGACCCCATGAATGAGCCATCTCCAAATCATCCTGTCCTCAAGCTGTCCTCAGCTCTTGCAAACTCAAGCCTGTGGCTTCCTTTAGGGAGTCAGTCCATTTTGCATACGCTCTTCCTCTTTTCCTGCTGCCTTCCACTTTTCCCAGCATGATTGTCTCTTCCGGACAATCTTTCCTTCTCAGGATGTGCCCAAAGTAGGACAGCCTCCGTTTCATCATTTTTGTCTCCAGAGAGAGTTTAGGCTTGATTTGCTCAAGGATCCACTTGGTTCATCTTTCTGGCAGTCCAGGGTATCTGCAAAGTTCTGCTCCAGCATTATATTTCAAAGTAATCATTCCCCCCCCCCCCCCCCGTCAGCTTTCTTTACTCTCCAGCTTTCACACCCATATGTAGTGATTTGGAATACAATGGCATGGATGATCTTGGTCTTGGTCTCTAGTGACACATCATTACAACAGAAGGGCTTCCTATAAGCAAGGTGTGCATTTTATCCCTTTATAGGTTCACTACAGAATCCCCACATTTACTTGCGAATAATATTGCTCGGTGTATGTCAAAGATGGTAGGTGGGGCATGGCAAACCAGGTGTGAAGAATGTTTACATGGATTGTGCTAATGCTTGCTACATTCTGCAGTCTTGTTGATTTTGGCTCCCTCAACACATTGGGAGAACGTCCAAGTCCTGTGAGAAGTTGTCATCTCTAGGGTAAGAACACAAGAAGCCACTTCTTTAATTTGCTCAAAATGTCTCTGGTATTCCGAGTGAATCTAATCCCCTTTCCTTCAAGGAGCATACACACACCAGGTCAGATGGACTGGCTGATTATTTTAAGCAAGCAGCAGGAACTGCTGTAGTTTTGCACATGTTCCACAGTTTACATAAGTTACATAGTCTGAGCAAATTATTCCCTTTGTGCAAGTTGGCCACTCTGTCTGAGATGGAACTTCCCCGACTAATAGGCTTTCTGTTCTTAATTGTGTCATTTAGGGTACATTTTTAGGCAGAGGGAAGAGGAGATGAGGAGACACATCAAGTATCTGAACTCACTACTAGTATTCTAAAAGATAGCCGAAGACAGATCCGTGGTTCATCAGGAGATGGCCACATTCGAGGGAGCGCATAGGAGTTGATGGAGAATTTTTAGTGACTCTAATTAAAACCTTGCATTCTGTCTGGACTAATTCTGTGTCCTGCTAGTGCTATATGTATCACTGGTTGAAAACCTTGGGTTCATACAATTCCAGTCTAGCTGGACCAACATTTCTGATTCCACATCAGGCACTTTTTAACATTTCTATATCCCATGTTTTCATTGTCCCTTCCATAAATTAAGAAGCTTCTCACCAGCTACATGAAACTTGAGTGGCCATCTTGAGTCAAACTTCAGATTACTGGATTCATTTCAAGCTTTTCCTTCCTCCCCAAATTTACAGAGGTGCCTTGTAAAGTCCAAAACTCTAAGTCTGTGTTGGTGGCGTCTGGTTTAGCCTACGGTGGGATGGATGACTCAATGTTCCTTCCTTTTTCCGGATCAGGAGATGTGTTGGCCAGGACCTGCAATAATGTTGAGGGCAGGTGCAATTCCTTTTAATTTCCTGTAGAAACGATGAATCACAGAGTAGTATTTGAGCCTGAAAATAGATTTTTTTAAAAGCAAACCCAAGGGAGGGAAAAGAAAAATGACCCTCTTTCTTCATAATATCTATTTTTAAAAAACAGTCGCACTATTTGGCTTAGCTGAGTCAATATTCTATCATCTTAGCTTGTTGTAATTTTTTGCATCACTCTGTTCTATGTTACTGTTTTTTCAGCCAACAGTGGAAGATCACAGCTGTTGAGGGCAGGACTAGAGAATGGACATGAACCATTGGTTCAGCAGTTCATCCTGGTTCGTTTCCTGGACCAACAGGTGTTCTGTGGTTCAGTGCTCCACCCCCTCTGGCAGACGCCCACTCAGAGGCAGCATCCAGGTTTCCCCATCTCCTCTGGTGTTGCCTCTGAATGGGTGCCTGCCAGAGGAGATGGGGCTTAAACACCTGTTCAGCTGGTAAGCGAACTGGAACAAACCACTGAAATGGCCGTTCATGCCCATCTCTAGACAGGACATTTTGAAGGGCTGTCATACGTTGGAGGCAACGTGGCAGCATATAACAACAAAGTGGAAGATCAAAGTGGTCTAGAATATCTTGAAGAGGTGAGAAGACTTTATGTCAATGGTTTCCAACCTTGGGTCCCCAGATGTTCTTGGACGAAAACTCCCAGCAGCCTTCACCACTAGCTGTCCTGGCCAGGATTTCTGGGAGTTGTAGTCCAAGAACATCTGGGGACCCAAGGTGGGGAAGCCTTGCTTTATGGGAATGTCCTGAACTATACGTGGGAATTGGACTGCAGGGATGAAGATGAATGTCATTTGGAAGGAGTACTGTATCGCCATCCATTAAGACAAACTGAAGAACTTAAGAAGCTCAGGGTAAAAGCAGGAGCCTGTGTGTCACCTCTAGTACCAGAGGCGGTTTGTGCGTCATTTGCTATGGAATGTGAGACAATGCCTGCAATTGCCTTCCATGGCAGCTGCACGCATTGCGGCTGGTGGAGCAGAAGGCACAATCCAAATGGGCAAAGCCAAGGGCAAAATCATAATACACACACTGACAAACATGCAGTTATGGAGGCATTCACAGCAGGAAGTGAAATCAAACAGAACCTCACCCAGATGTACAGTGATGAATTTGGAAGTGCTGGTGACCATCATGATGGTGTCCACTGGTAGCTTTCTTCCCCCAGCCCTGGATAACACAAGACTGAAAATACAGGCAGCTTGGGCCCAATTGCCCTTATGGTCCAGGTTCCACTGCATTGCATTCATACTCCTGGGTGTGCCATTCACAACAGTTTTGCTTAGCATGGGAACTGTATGCTGAACTAGATAGATTATTGCTTTGATCCATTATGGTTCTTCTCCTGTTATTAGGATCTTATGATACGAACTGGTAGAAGCTTTGCAGGGTTGCCTTCTTGTTTACCCTTTTACTAAGTTGTTTGCAAAAACAGACTGGAACTTTTTAAAAAATTGCTTTTGCCAGTGGCACGCCACTGTGAAATGAGGTGGCGTCTTCCCATCTGTTGAGTTTCGCCAAAGGGACTCTTAATGAGATCACAGTAGAATAAGCTGTCTCAGATGTTCTTCCCTTCCACCTGCGTCAACATCCGGAAATCACATTGACATGAAAAATATTGTGCTCTGTACGTATTGTCGACTCCAGAGTGGCCCAGGAACAGGTGGGTAGCTCAGCTCCCCACTGGCTATACAGAGAGTGAAAATGACACCTGTTTTGGGAAGGCGCCCTTCAAAGCAGCTGGTGTCGCATCCTGAGTGGTTCTGGCAGGAAGAACATGGAGACTTTGACATGAATCTTCTGTTGGGAGTGTGGAATTCCATTAAGTATACACACAGAGAACAAGCTGTTAGGGGGGACTGCTGTGAAGGCAGTAAATGAGGAGAAGACAAAGATGGACCACCACGAGATCTTGAACATCCCAACCTCATCAGATTTTGGAAGATATGGAGGTTTAGGGTGGATTACAACCTGGATGGAAGAGTAGTAGTTAATACCAGGAATGGTCAGGTAGAGCTAGGAGAGAATCCTGTCTGACCCTTCAAAAACTATGGCAGCTGCCAGTCAGAGTTGACAGCATAGTGCTAGATGGACCAAGGATTATTTATTCAGTAGTGAATAATATCACAATCTTCTGTCCGAGAAAGCCACAAGGTAGTTTAGAAACCAGATCTAAAGCAGAGGCATAAATGGAGACTTAATTGCGAGATGAGATTATTGGAAAAAATTATAGCAACATTAATCAAGTCGCACAATCAGGGCACCATAGCAAAATGACCCTCCGTCTCGCTGTAGCATGGATCAACTCAGGGCCTAGCAAAAAGAAGAATGGACAAGGAGTAGAGATGGGTCTTTCATGTTTAAACAGAAGACCTAACACACAGAAGAGCTCCCCTTTTTAAAATGTTACAGCAAAACAAAACAAACATAAACAAAAATTAAGAGGACCAAAACTTTGTGGCACCTTGAAGACTAACTGCCATATTTTAATGTGAGCTTTTGTGGAGAAGTCCACTTCTTTAGACACCTGTTTTCAAAATGTTCTTTTGTTGTTTACCAAAAAGGAGCCACGAAAAGAAAATGATTCATATTAACGAAAGAGGGGTACATGAAAGATTTGTGTTTTCTCGTGGTAACCTTTTTTGGATAACCTTAATTTCACTCTGTGCCTGTCTAATCACCTGAGAAATTTTTCATCCAATAGGGCTGTGAGGGTTCTCAGCAGCCAATCAGAACATCCAGGGGGAGGATGGAATTTTGAATCCATATAAGGGGCTAGATTGGTTAGATCCCAATGGAGAGTGCATTTTGCTTCAGTTTTTCTTTGTGAATGAGATTACTGCATGCTTCTGAGCTCCCAGGAGAACTCTGGCTCAGAGGGAAAACCAGAAGGTAGGACTGCATGATAAGCTAGATATCAGGACCATGAATGGAAGGTGCACAGAGCTTAGAACTTGGAAATGTTCCTTTTTTGGACTATGCTGGCTGGAGAATTCTGGGAATCGTAGTTCAGTAAAGAAGTATGGCAGACTTAGGTAGACCTTGTTTCTCCACTGAGACAAGAAGCCTTCTCTCCATCTTCCTGAAGTTTAATGACTAGCTCCCATATTTGACTTTTCAACCATTCATATTTCTAACCTTACCATTAGATTCTTAGAAGCGTAGACGCCAGGAGCTTGGAACATGGATCCTTCTGAATGTAAACCAGCTGTTCCAGCAGCTGAATCTCAGACCCTTCCTTGCTTGTTCCTCAATACCCATGTTTATCAACATGGCTCCTTGAATATGGCATAAAGAGTTCTTGAAAAGCTTATGAATGTTGACGGATGGAAGTTGGTCAACAGAGTCTGATGGTCCTTCTTCCCTAGCTAGTCCACCAGGCAGAAGGAACTCATTCCAGGAAGTCAACGCCAAAAGGAGACGTGTTTCAAGACAAATGCTCGCATGGGTGCATGGGTGAGCGTGTGAAAATGAGTGTGTTGGTCTCGGTCTCTGTGTGTATTTGTATAAATAACATTAGCGCTGATACCAAAGCTAAACCCAACTCATGAACAGTTGCTTGTTTTATAAGCATGTCATGCCTGTGGAATTTGATCCTTGTGAATTCCAGCACGAACCAACCTAATCCACACCTCCTGAACTAGTGTGGAGATCAGAAGCTACTCACAGCCTTTTGCAGTCCCCAAATATTTTGATGCCACAGGCAGCATATCTACAAGTATCACAAAAATGGATGTGTGCATTCGTATACTTATTTAAACACACTTTCCCAAATGATTTTCAAAGAGGTAGACACAGTAGTCTGTTGCACACAGAACACAGGGTTTTTAAGCACTTAGTCCCAGGGCAGACATGTCTGCTGTTTGAGGCAGGACAATGTGCCACTATTACTACCATCACTTTTAAAGTATGTTTATGTGGAATTTTTTGTGCCATTTTCTGGGTCTGCTTTGTTCTTAAGATGTTCTTACTTTAATATAATTTGGATTATATGGAACTATAAGGTGTCCCTTTATCTACATCATGATGGATACATGATACATGCATTCTGAAGTCTTGGGGGACTGTTTGTCTTGGTTTGGATTGCTCAAAGACAACCTTTTGGATTTTGATTGTGCATACAGGGATCTTCTGTTGGAGGTTTTTTTTTTTTTTTTTTTTTTTTTTTGCAACCTTGCATGCTGCCTTTTGTAAATATGACTGGGAGGAACCTTTCTAGGCTGGGGTGACTGTCAGTCTATCCAGCAGCAACCAATAGTTCCTTTCTACCTCTGAATTCAAAGAGAACCTCACCTCTCTGCTCTGAGCTCTTTCCCTCTCAGTGGTCTGTTGGAAGCATTGAGTCTGTTGTGGCCGGCTGCTCAAAGCAGCCATGTTTATCAATTATGCTCTTGATCTGTTCAGTTGTAAGCAGATGAAACCTTTTATTCATTCTCCTATTAATTTCTCCGAGTGAATTATTGAGACCGTAAGTGCCACTGGATGAGAAAAAAAGGGGAGTGTACTTTGGGGGGCTTGAAGCTATTCTGCTCTGTAAATCCTTACACTTCTGCTGCGCTGCTAGAGGGATTTAAACAGAAATTTAGAACTCTGCAACATCTTCCTGTAATCCCATGATGTTGAAAACCACTCTTGCTACACATCTGCGCATCATCCCCTGAAGTTTGGTTATTGGGCGATTCAAAAGGGCTAAAATAAAAAATAAAAAAATTCAAACCAAGCAAAATGAAAAGCCACAGCATAAATGTTAAGTGTTAAGACCAACAGCCTCTGTTAGGAGAGAGCTGAGGCATTTAGTGTCTGTCAAGCATTGTAATGGAATTTAAGAAGCAGGGGGCAGATAGTTTATGAAACGGTTTTGGAATTCCCCAGTTGTATTTAATGGCTTGGTTTTGTCTCGGGGAAAAAGGAAAATCTGCTTTTCCAGAAGGCTACATACCAGGCCACCGGAGTTAAGTACGTGGAAGTCTTCAAGGTGGTCCTTAAATTCATGGCCTGGACCTATAGATGCATCCTGATAGAATCCTGCTAAGCTCTTGAGCTGTTAGGAAGATAATTGGCGGGTGATCTTTTCGGGAAGGGTCAAACACATTACTGCAGAGATTTTTTTGTTTTTTAAAAAACAACCCTCTAGCCCATTGAACAATCACAAGGATTTCCCACCTTGAGCTCCTGCGACATACAACTGACACCGTAGAATGCTCTGTGTGTGTCGGTGGCATGAAGGACAGAGTTAGGTCTTCTCAGATTTGAGTTTCAGTGCATTTTCTGTTTGTACCCCTGGATGCACCTTACCTGTTGAGCTTCCTAATCTATGGATGGATTCCGTAATAAGGAATGACTACCTTGAAAAGGGGTGGACCATCTCCCCTTTGGAGATTTCTAAGGAGAGATCAGACATTTTAACTACGGATATCTTGACCTCAGTGACCCTTGAAGTCCCTTCCAGCTCTATAATTCTACAATTCTATTTTTATCATCATAACTACTACTACTGTTACTTACAATTTTATACTTAGCACTTACAAATCAGTCAAATGTTCAAAATGGAATGTTTTGCTTTGCTTTGCTTTATTTTATTTTTAAGCCTTTCTCATAGGCTCTGTTTGTAGGTTTCAGGTTAATACCACTCATTATATCACCAAAATTGTTATACACACAAGGGAGGCACTGACAGGTTTGGGAGTTTGGGGGAAATTGATGTTTTGTTGACATATAAACAATGACCAAAGCCCATGGAAGAAGCTGATGAAGTTATCAGCTAGCACCAGTGATATTTAATTTCAACCAGTTAAAATAATTTATTTATTCATTCATTCATTCATTCATTCATTCATTTAACTTGTAAACAGTACTGATTAGTGATAGACACTGCTTTGGGTGGTTTACAGTCAGAATGACACAAAATAAAATAAAATATCAAAATGTAATAAAAACAAACACCACATATAATCGATATACACAACCATCAAATGAATCAGTAAAAACAAATGACCAAACTTAAGACAATGAATCATACTTCAGTAAACCGTCTTGTTTTGAGCATCCTCTTGAAGGCCCTGTTTCTGGTTGATGACTTCTTGGCCTCCCTCGGTGTGATATTGCCTGAAGGGAACAGGTGATGCAGGTGGACATTTTTAATGAAAGATGCTCCAACAAGGACTGGGTCCTTTTGAGTTGAAAGGCAGGATAACAATATTTTAAATGAATAAATACTGAGGACCCAAACTGTGAGACCTTCTATGTGTTGACAGTCTACAATTCCCAGTCTTGGGTCCCCAGCTGTTCTTGGACCACCTCTCCCAGAAGCCTTCACCACTAGCTGTATTGGCCAGGATTTCTGGGAATTGTTGTCCAAGAACATCTGAGAACCCAAGGTTGGGAACTATTGGAGTAGAACATCCAGAATCTTCAATTGAAGCACTTCGCTCTGCTACAGTTGGTTGAAGATCCCACCTCTAATAAATTAACTGCACCGTTCCCAAAGCTTGACATGGCTACCTTTCCTCACAAAGCAATCCTGTGCTGGTTTCCTTAGATGTAAGTCTCATTAGGTGTGCAGGACTGAAGGTTTCATTCCTCTAGGTATTTTCCTCTCTTTTTGGAATATTCTTCCTCTTAGGAAGATCTAACCAAAGAAAGCTGGATGGATTAAGAGCTGTTAGTTTCCAAGAGCTGTTAGTTTCCAAGTATTCAGATTACTTAATGTTGAGAACAGGGACAGTCAAGAAGAGTTCAAGGTTTAAAACAGTGAGAGTTAACAGTGATGGGTTATTTTCCTGGAACATGAATGGCTATGAATTAGAGATGGACACGGACCAAACCATGAACTGGAAAAAAAATCAACGAATCAGGCTGGTTCAGAGTTCGGCTTGCGAACTAGTTCGGGGATCCCGTTGTGCCAAAGCAAAATTAAGCATTGAACTCCCCCCCCCCTTGACGCTTTGTTCTGTTTGGCAAAAGGGGATGCCTGCCCACCCCCTTCCCGCAGTATGGCAGTGGTGGTGGTGGTGATGGCAGTGGGAGGGGGGTGGCAGACAGCAGAGGAGAAGGAGGAGGTAGGCCCCTACCCCAGGCACGAACCAGAAAAATGATCCACAAACCAGTTTGTTCTTCCGGAGGTCCGTGGTGGTTCCTACCCATCTCAACTTTCACTTTATTACGTTTTAAAAGACACTTTTCCCGCTTGGCGCCTCCCATGGTTCACCTGAGTTGAACTGCCCTCTGCTTGACGCTCGGGTCCCATCACCATCTTGACCGTCCAAGTAGAAGCCAAATAGGAACCCTCTCGAGGAGCGACAATAATTGCTTCCAGAGATAGCGCTCATGAGAGGTCTGGCGGTGGATGAAAGAGGAGCAGTAGGCGTTCTCGTTCTCTCCTACTCTTGCCGAAGAGAGGTGGTGCCCAGGATGTTCCTGCTGCGGGGCAGACGGTGCACAGTGCAAACTTGACCATTCCTGTGTCACAGGGCTTATTTTCGAGGGAAGGAAAGCAGACGGGCCCTCACCTGCCGGGAAGGGTATTCTTGCACCCCATCCCAGTTGCTGGTTTGCTTTTGGAGCTGCCCTTGGTGGCAGGCTGAATGTAACCTCCTTGGTTCCAAAGCGTACTTGACTTGAGAGTTAATCCAGCCCCAATCTCTTTATTTATAACACTGCCTATTGTTATAAATAAAGAGATCGGGGCAGGATTAACTTCGTAAGTGGGCTCTTGTGACAGAACGTTCGGGATGGTGAATTTCAGCCGGAGTGAGAAGTTCTGATACAGGCGAACTCAGAACTGATCCTTCACCGTCCACAGGGAAATAACAACTCCAGCCTCATTAGTTAGCATTTGTAGTTAACAGATTCAGCCGCGGAGCTCATCTCCCTCACATACTTTTACAAGTGCACTAGCTCCTTTGTAACCCGCTTCCATCTGAGCTGGGTTTTTTTGTGTGTGTGTCTTTTGCTCCCCAACCCCCTGAATCCTGTACTTTCCTTTCCAGCCTCTCTTTCTGTTCAGCTCCTCTCGAGAACGCCGACAGTGTCGCTTTAAGGATGGGGAGACCTTTCCCAGATGGAAAAGGTCATCTGTCTTTCACTACTCAACACCTTCTTTCATGAGTTCATTTAAACACTGCCAGACATTACAGGAACATATCTCAGCTGGGGAAGGGGGAGTTATCTGCTGCTTCTTAAGTCACTCTCTTTTATGTAGGTGGCAAAAGTAACTGCAGAACAACAACCACAACCCAAACCCTCATTGGTTCCCATAGCAATTGAATGCATGCAACATGATTCATAATATTGCACAGTCCTTCACGCTATAATTTTGCATGAACCTCCACCCCGTATCTGCACCTGTTATATTTGCTTTTCCGTCGTCAAACCCTCCGACATTTGTAAATTGCAACACGGAGGTGTGTAAACTGGTCATAGCCAAGAACAAATGTTCACATGGAAATATAGTATGGACCGATCCAAAGTTATAGGTAAAGTGGCTTCTCTAGACAGGAGAATCCTCTATTTGAAGGCATCCTCTCTCTTCTTGTGGTTTGTAGGAGTGAATCGCCAGATTTCTTGGGCTGCCACTCCCAGAAATGCTGACCATCAGCCAGACTTGCTGGGATTTCAGGGAGATGAAGTCTAATAATATCTGGAAACACTTGTTGACGCACAACCCCGACAATTGCTTTGTGTTTGGGTAAGAAGTGGTTAACTGATGAAAAAAGGAGTCAGCTTTTGGGATTTTCCTTTGCGTGGTGTTACTTTGTGAACGGTATGAGCAAAAGAGGGCATCCTATAGACCATCTTGACTGCTGCTATGGGTGTTGTCAACATTCACACTGCCTTTTGCGATGTAAAGCTTGGCATCTTTTTTTTCCTGCTGGCAATGTGGGCACAATATGGTCCAGCAATATTGGGCCATTTCCTGGTGTTTTGAAACATGGGTACAGAAGCACAATATCCTACATACAGAAACCAGAGGTTTTTTTTGAAGAATTGAATAATAATAAGAACAATAATACTTTTAAGAAATGGGAAAATAGAGAGTTACCTTAGACACTCTAGCAACACCAAATTACAATTTGGTGCTCTTCAGCAATAACTGTAAATAATTACTTTTTAAAAAGTAACTTTCCAAGCTGTGTTTCTAAGACATGCTGCTTCAATTCTAGCCTATGGTCTCCATTGTTGTTTTGCTTTTTTTTCACTACTATATTCTAGTGCTCAGCGAAGCTAATGTTTCAGACCCCCAGAATTCCTCATGCAGCATGGTCACTAGAATCTGTAGTTCACTGTGAGAAATAAAGTAACTTTGCCAGGCTCTGGTATAGAGACGATGCCCCTGAAGCAGACAGATTATTTATTCACCTCCTCTACTTGGAGAATTATGAGCAGTATAGTGAATAAATCAGGAGTCCAGTAGACCTGGCTTCAAATCTCCACTCAGCCATGGAGATGTCTGGAATTGTGGTGGTAGTGACATGAGCAAATCCCTCCTTAAATACCTCACATACTGTGGAAACTCTACTTGGGTCGCTGCAAATTGAATGCAACTTGATGACACTTCACAACAATGCTTAGAAAATTAATGCCACATCCTCAAGTCAGCCCGAGTTTCTAGGTTTGGTATTAGTCATCTGGATTCATCTTCATGTCTTCTCTCTCTCTCTCTCTCTCTTCATGTGTGGCCCACAAAGAAAAGCCATCCAAACTATTCCACATGAATATCAAGAGAGAGCACGTTTGAGGCATCAACCCGTTTGCAACTCTTCTGGAAGTGTCATGGATCATCTCTGACTTTCTGTGGCAGCATCTCTGGGCTAAGGATCAGAAGGTCACCCACTTTGGAGCAGAACCTCACAATGCCCATGGTGGCAAAAGCAATTGTTTGTCATAAGCCAACAGGAACAGCTGCGAAGACTAGCTTGTGGTCACCCTGGAGTCATGTAACCTTAGAACATTCCACCACAGTTGGAGCTGGAATACAATGCTCTGATGTTTTTTTTTAATGGGTTCTTTTTTCAGTGGAGGAGGGCTCGCCTTGGTTATGCCTGCAGTGGCTGGCTGTCAAGAGTCAGGACGCTGGCCCTTGAAACATTCTGTAAAGCTCAGCCCGGAGGTTAAAAAAGAGAGAGAGAACCATTGTTTCCTTCGATACTGGCGGACTGTGGGATGAGGGAACCTGGGCCAGTCTCTTTCGCTCAAGGAGTAAAGCTCTGGAGACAAGCAGCTTTTCTAATCCTGGGAAGTCAGCCATTAAAGGGAGTGTCCTGGTTTTCTGGAGCAGGCATGTTTCAGGAATTCAATCTCAGGACTGGGGGCATGACAATTCAGGGGCTCCTAAGGAAGAGGGGGATGACCAGGGGGTTCAGGAGAAACAGCTGGAAGACCACAACTGTTATCCACAGAGATCGGTGACTTTCCTGCTACATCGTTTAGTGGCTGTGATACTGAATGTCCAGTTATGTTCCTTCATTCCATCACCATCACTATCCCATGGGCATCATTGGTTGCCATCTTCATTCTGGTTGGTCAGAAATGTGCAGGGACAGGCTTCCAATTGGTTTGTGGTGTCTGATACTATGACTGCTTCGGCTGTGCTGATAACCCATCAGTCAAAGACCCAGTGTCCTGTGCTATCCAAGTCCATGAAGAACCAAGGGAAAACTATTCTTAGAAGACAAGGAATTGCACTGCAGTGCTTGTCCAGATTCCTTGGGCCTGGCTCCACCTCCACTGGATCTGGCTTCACCTCCCGTAGGCTCCACCTCCACCTCCACCTCCTGCTTTCTCTGCCCATGGCCAAGAGGCATCATAGAGGCATCCACTGCCATTCCACCTAGCATCAATGGCCCAAGGTGGTCACCTCATTCTGTCTAATGGTAGGGCCAGCCCTAAAGCTACCTATAGGAGTAGCATGTCCTCCCTTACAGTGGAACGGTGGATAGTCTTCTGTTTGAAGGGCTCTACAGTCTGAATGTGCTTTACAGATAAAGAACTGAAGAAAAGCAGTACAGAGATCTTGAAGTTGCTTATTCATGTGGACCACAAACTGAGTGGACATACAGTCCCCAGTAACATGGCCAGTTGTGATATCTATCTATCTATCTATCTATCTATCTATCTATCTATCTATCTATCTATCTATCTATCTATCTATCTATCTATCTATCTATCTATCTATCTATCTATCTATCTATCTATCTATCTATCTATCTATCTGCCTGCCTGCCTGCCTGCCTGCCTGCCTGCCTGCCTGCCTGCCTGCCTGCCTGCCTGCACTGTGATTTATAAATGTGCATCCCATAAATGAGCATATGTACATCTTTTTCTCTCCTTTTGGGAAGAGTGATGTCTGCCTTGAATTTGCTTCTCACTGTCTATGCTAGCTTATCCCACCGTGCTTGAGGATGCTGCCCCATTCTGTCCAATGGTAGAGCCAGCCCTAATGGATCTGAGTTCATTACTGTTGGAGCCAAGGGAACAGTGGTGCCTATGTTTTTAATTCCACCCTCTGTGTGTGAGTATGCAAGTAATCTAAAATGATCATCTAGCAATAATCCTTCCTCCCTCTACTCATGCTCCTCTTTTATTTCAATAGAATCTTAGACCATATCTTGGGAGACCTTGGCTCATATCTTGCTTTGGCCTTGAAACCCACTGTTCTGGTCAAATTTTCTCAGCCTGACCTAACTCACAGGGTTGTTTTGAAGATAAAGTAGGGTGGATAGAGCCAGCCTCTGGCTCTGCAGTCAGAGATCTAAGCCACTGAGCTATCCAGCAGTTCCTTCTTTCTTCTTCTGAACAAAGTGTCAGTTTAATCATCTTTTTTTGGGGGAAAGAGGGAAATAAATAGAGGACATGAATAACCTAACATATAGCTTGGCCTTTAGAGACTGGCTTAGGTTGTTGGAAGGAGGAATGAAATGGCCAAATGGCCTATTGGAAATAATCATATCAATGTATTCTTGTGATATTCAACCGTTGCTGGGTTGTGTTGGGAAAACTACACTTCAACTTAGATGCATGAACATGAAACAGCACCTTATGTGTATTTCATAGAATCATAGAATCATGGAGTTGAAAGGGGCCCATAAGGCCAATGATAAAGCCCAACCCCCTGCTCAAGGCAGGAATCCAGATCAAAGCAGATCTGACAGAGGGTTGTCCAATTTTCTCTTGAATGCCTCCAGCGTTGGAGAGTTCGCCACCTCCTGAGAGAATTGGTTCCATTGTCGTACTGCTCTAACAGTTAAGAAGTTTTTCCTGATATTCAGCCTAAACCTGACTTCCTGTAGCTTGAGCCCACTATTTTATGTCCTACACTCTGGGATGACTGAGAACAGATCCTTCCCCTTCTCTGTATGACTACCTTTCAAGTATTTGAAAAGTGCTATCACATCTCCCTTCTGTCTTCTTTTCACAAGGCTAAACATGCCCAGTTCTTCCAGCCTTTCCTTTATTAATAATCAAAACCTGGAAATGTTATGTCTCTGCACGGCCGCCTTCGGAATGCCTCAGCCAATATTGCTGCTGTCTCTGCTGGCTGGGAATTATGGGATTTGGACTCCAAGAAAAATAACTTCTTCCAGGCTTTGAACATTTTATCTTTCTTCTAAGGAACTCAAGGTGGTGAATGCAACTCTTCTCCCCATTTTTATCCTCACAACAACCCTATTAGGGAGGTCAATGCAAATAGCTGGAGAGATAAAGCAGCAGCAACGGCATCTCAGTTGAATCTGGACTTTCGCTCTGCAAAATCCCTCTTTCCTTCCGAGGTACGATGACAGGCACAATGCGCTTGGATAAATTTGCCCCTGGCCCAGTTCCTGTAACTGTAATCTTGGCTATTCTCCTTCCTTCTGCATTCTCGTGGGCACTCCGCCGCTCGTGGGAGTGTGTCTTGGCTCGATTACATTAACATGACTTTGATATCCAACACAAAACTGTGATTCATGGTGGCTATCGTGTAAACCATCAAGGTTATTTAAATTCATCCCCCTGTTTCCTTCCTGCTTGGATTTCAATTTTTCTTCCCCGAGGACTGCCAAGAACACTCCAATATCGGAGAAGGACGTTGCCAAGCTGCCGTCATCCTGGGTGGCCCATCAACATCTCCACTCCCCTATCTAACATGTCGCGACGCTTCCCTGTAGAGTGGGATCTGATACGGTTGCTAATTTCAGGCAAAGAGACATGGCTGATGATCTCGCTTTAAGGTCACTCTTGCATGAATTTGGAAGCAGCCCGGCAGAGCAGTGGCGATCCATAGAGCAGCGGCAGTAGACAAAAGACATATATTTTGGGTGATTTCGCTTCAGTTAGTCCGTTTCAGTAAAAGCTGACAAAGAATCTTTTGTTACTTGAAAGGCTTACAAATTTATTTGGCCTAAACTTTTCTGGAAGTTGGGTACAGTGTGCAAAACCCAACACCAGATACAACTTGTGGGGCTTTCTTCAAGTTGCCAGATGATCCTCTGATGATTTTTTTTAAAGCATTGTTACATGTATTTCTTAATTATACAATGATATCTTGGCTTTTTTTATCTTAAACTTATAAAACCCATAAACATGATTAGCAGAAAGAACAGAAATGGAGCTAATTAGAACAATGATTAGAGCAATAATTGAACTAATTTCTTATAGAACTTTGCTTCCAGACGTCTCACCATTGATGGTCGCTCTCCTCTGTGCCTCTTTGATTTTGTCAGTATCAACTGGGAGCCCAGAACTGGACAAAGTACTTCAAATGCAGCAATTAAGAACTGAGCAGAACCTCAAGAGATACCCAGAACACTGTCAGGATTTGGCTTTCATTTCATCAAGAGGAATGTCAACATAACTTCATTTTGCTGTTGCTCAAAACTGGAATTCTAAAAGAAAAAGTTGTGGTCATAGACCACTGTCTCAGCTTGTTGAAGGAAAAGAAAAACACACACACACACACATGTGTCTTACAGGTGAATTGGGCACATTTGCTTTTCACAACATTTAAAAATAGCTCCAGGAATAATGAGTTTCATAAAAAACCATTAGCTGAAATGTCCCTTGACTATAGAACAAATTGTTACAGCTGAATTAAACAGGTCACAAAGCTTCAGCCTGTACACAGGTATAATCAACTAGAATTTTATGCATATTTATTTATTTCGATTACACAAAAGACCTCTTAGTGCAGCTGAAGCAGAATCACTGCAGCCTGTTTGCTACATGGCCACTGACATTTGAAAGCTGGGTTATTTGTTGAAGTGTGTTCTGAGTCTCTGTAATGACAGAAAATGGGATGAAATTGGATTCAAGTAAAAGGGCCATTCAGCTAATAACTGTCATTAGCTCCACGGCATTTGGGAAGCTAAATGGTATCAAGTTACTGCGTTAAGAGATTTGTTCGTTAATTTTTTTAAAAAAAACACCAACAACTTGTATTTTTAATATGAGAGAGTGGGGGAAGAATGTAGCTTTGTATCATCATCATCATCATCATCAAACTGCAGAGCTGGAAGGCACCCTATGGATCTTTTAGCCACAGCCCCTGTCAAGGAGGCACAGAGGGGAATCGAACTCCCAACCTCTGGCTCCACAGCCAGATGCCTAAACCACTGGGCTATCGTTGTTGGGAAGAACAGAATTTCTATAGTGGGAAGAAATGATGGTGTTCATGTGTGTCAGCCCATGCTCAATGCAGAAGAGCATAATTTGGGAGAAATGGACATATAGGTGAGTGGAAGTAAGCTGGTGAAGTTTTGCAATGGAAGGAAACACATACTCCCAACTCTAGAAAATAAACCCTTAGGTAGTGGGGTGGTGGGAGAAAAAAGACCCATGTGGTGCAGAGCGTTACTGGGACTTCACCTGAGACAGGTCCAAATCCCGAACAGGCCTTGAAACTCGCTGGCAAGGGCATGTCACTGGGATTTCTGGACGATAAATCCCATGATTCTTCATTCTAGAAGTTCCATCTGACAGACTGACACCTATGGAGACCAAAATTTCACTCACCTGGAGAAATAGCCTGTCTGAGAAGGCTTTGCAGTCTGTCCAAGGCTTAGCTCCACCTTAGCTTCCTGTTCAGATAGGATGTTCCCAGGTAGCAGTGGGACAGCTTTTTTTCCTGAGCAGGAAGCTAGGGCAGGTCTAGGCTACAAAGCTTTCCCAGATAGGCCTTTTCTCCAAGTGAGTGGAATTAAGGTCTCTGCAGGTGCAGGTTTGTCAGGTGGAATTCACAGAATGGAGAAGCATGGGATCTGTAGTCCAAGGAATCCCAACAGCAGACCCCCCCGCCTACACTGGATGACCTTGGCATGCAGGGATAGTTTAGCTGATGACCTACCTTATAGAGTTGTTGTGAGGATAGCTGCTGGATAGCTCAGTGGTTTAGGCATCTGGCTGTGGAGTCAGAGGTCGGGAGTTCAATTCCCCACGATGCCTCTTTGACAGGGGCTGGACTTGATGTTCCATAGGGTTCCTTCCAGCTATGCAGTTCTAAGATGACGATGACAATGATAAAATAGGAAGGAAGGAAGGCATGTACATCAGCTTGAGTTCATGGGAGAAAAACTAGTTTGTCAAAATCACATACACACAAGTCTGTATTTATATCCACATATAACTATAGATCTAACTATAGACATACATGATATAGATATATATTAAAAGAGAGTCCCATGTTATCAGTATAATCCAGAGAAATCTGCATCAAGGAGGGATTTTCAGAAGTTTGTTAACACAGCATTTCTTTTTAATTTAAAAAATGTGTGCCCACTTCCTAAAAATAAATGTGGTATAATTAATCATATTCCATAAATAGTTATTATTTCAGCCACTTCTTTAACCTTTGCAACTGTAAAGGAGCACCTGCTAGGAGTTAATAAACTGATGACTGTTTTAAAGCCTTTAATAACACGATTGGATGATAGATATACTTTTCAGGAGGTAGACAAACTAAGAACAGATTTTTCTTGGCACCTTGAGTTCGGTGGAGTTTTATTGGGTCAGAGTTAGGGTACATCTGGTCACTGGGCTATAACAGTCCACCCCACAAGGTAAACAAAATATCATTTTCAAAAATAACATTAAAGAGGTGGATGCCAGAATAAATATGTGGAGATTCTGTGGGTTGCATTAAGGTGTGATGCAAGTACACATGAGCCCTATATAGGAGTGCCTTTAGAGTCCCAAAATGATCATCTAAAAAAAATGTTTCTGAATGGCCAGGATTTTTTTTTTTTAAATCCTGGTGGATGAGGCTGGTGTTTGTTGATCTCACTCAGCTTTGTCCACCAGGGAAAGGTGGGGTAGTAATGAATGAATGAATGCATGAATGAATGAATGAATGAATGAATGAATGTTCATTCCTCCAGATAGCTGCTTCAAGAGATAGTCTGGCCACTTGGCATGATGTCCTGGGCATGATGGCAACTATAATCTCACAACCACAAGTGGCTTATAGTTGGGAAAATTTGGGTTGAGTCATTGTGATCATAGTCCTCTTGTCTGTTTTGTTCCCACTGAGGCTTGACAGTTTTGTTTGTTGTTCAACGTGACAATGATAATGATGCACAATCAACACATGGGTATAGAGTAGAGGCCCCGTATCTGCGGGATCAGTATCCGTGGTTTCACCTATCCATGGTCTGAAAATATTAAAAATATTAAAAGAAAAAAAAATCCAGAAAACTATTTTCACATGTATTACCAGAACCAGCCACTAGAGGGAGTGGGAGACTGTTCTATGAATATTTGTTAGTGAAGAATACATAGCATGGTCTCTGATGCCCACCAGTGGTCAGTTCTGGCAATGCATGTTCCTCTCCCCACCCTTTTACCATGTTATATATAGTCTTCACCAGTCAGCAAAAGGACAAGAGGGAGGGGGCCAATATGGCCTCTAAGATCAAAGCATTCCACAATGTAGGACCACCTCAGAGAAGGTGCTTTCTTCCATCTCCAGCAAGCATGTGTGCAGTGGCAATGGGACTGAGAGAATGGCCTCCTCTGAAGATCTAAAGGGTTGGAAAGCTTTGTAGGTCATAATCAGGACTCTGAATTGGGCCTGGAAACAGACTGATAGCCAGCAAAGCTGTTGAAACAGCGACACTGCCTGCTCCCCATAACCAGTCAGCAACCTGGCTGCAGTATTTTGAACCACCTGAATTTTCAGAACCATCTTCAAAGGTAGCCCCATGTACAGTGTGTGTTCCATGAATCCAAGCAGGATGTTACAGGAGGATCAGCACCGCAGATAGCTCCCGTAAAGCTCAAATGAAAATCAGAGTGGATTCTCCACCTCTGCAAAAATTGGCCATCAGCTTTATTGGGGGGGGGGGGGGAGCATTTTCTAATTCACAGCTGCCTGAAGGCACTCATGTCGAAGCATCAGAATGGTTGAACACAATAATTGCAAATGGTAGCATTTAACCTCTTTCCTCTATACCTGGAACACCTTTCCTTCTCAGCTGAAGTCACTTCTCCACCTTCCTTTCTGGAGCTCCAGTGAGGTCACACTGCTAAATCATCATTTATCGGCTGTATCTGTCCATCCCTACCATTGCTATCTGGAAATTCATTCCTTTCACAGTTGCAGAGAAAGTGGGTCCATAGTTTATGCTGACACCAGGATCTGAGCATAGAGAAGACCGTTTTTTCCATCTTTCACAGTTTCTACACAATCCATTACAGTATCTACAGAAGCTGGTTTGGGACAACTGAGAAGACTTTCGGCTACAGGTACTATGCATTTTGTTGAAAAGGAAAATATTCAATACGTTTTCTCATATTGTGTCACATCCTTACTTGGCCTCGATATCAGGCCTTGGTATCAGTTGGCATTGTCCATAAGTCAGGTCTCCAATGCGTTCCTATAGGCCCCAGTATGGATGTTATCAACAATGCTCCAGAAAATAGACATCTTCAAGGAACCAAGTTCCCAAACATGGAGCCCAGATGTTCTTGGAATGCAATTTCCAGAAGATCAGACCATTGACTGTGCTACAGAGGGCTTCTGAGCACTGTAGTCTAAGATCAAGAACTACTGGATAGCTCAGTGGTTTAGGCATCTGACTGTGGAGCCAGAAGTTGGGGGTTCGATTCCCCCACTGTGCCTTCTGGGAGAAAAGCCTGCCTGGGTGGCCTTGGGCAAGCTGCACAGTCCCAGGGCTCCCCCTAGAGGAAGGAAAGGGTAAACCACTTCTCCACCTAGAGAACCCTACAAAGGGTTGCTGTGAGACAGCATTGACTTGACTGCACACAATTATTATTATTTTAACAGTTAATTGGGCAGTGATAAGTTCTAATTTTGCTGCATATTTTTAATGTATGTTTTCATTTGCTTTTACAGTGTTTTTGCCAGTTTTCAGTCCTTATTATAATATTTAAATATATTGAATTGCTTTTTAAAATGTAATACTTTATTGTGTTTTTAATTGGATTGTCTTTTAATAATTTGTGAGCTGGCTTGAGTCCTGCAATTGGGAGAAAGGCAGCATGGAAATAAAATAAAATAAAATAAAATAAAAGGAAGACAGTACTGGAAGAGGGATTGTGTTCTTTTCTCTTTTTTTTGTCTTTATCCCCACTTTCCTAGTGCTATGAATGTTGCTAAGGTAACACCCAGGCACACCAGAAGACCTTGAGATGGTTTTCCTTTGACCACCTGATACCCTTTGTTGGGGTTATGTTGTTGCTTCTGGGTCCCTTGACAACCCTTCTGTTGTCTGCAGCCAGGAGCACTTTCACTAGGGATTCTGGGAGTTGTAGTCCAAATTAATAACTTTGCCAAGCATTAGCTGCTCCCTGTTATCTTCAGCAGGGACCTTCCTTTCTGTTGTGATGCCGTTGTGGGTGTGCTCGGCAGTGAGATGGAACTCGTCTCGTTGACCTCTTTTATCCTCTTTTTCTGGTGACACAATTTCTCTTCTTTTGGTTAGGTGTATTGCGAAGTTTCAAATTACTGATTAAATCCTTCTTGCTGCCAAGAGCAGAATAGCTCGAAGTCCCCCAATTTAGTTTACCACTTTTTCTCACCCACTGGCACTTACAGTCTCAGTAACTCATGAACTCATCCTGAGAAAGAAGAAAAGGTTTCATTTACTTACAGTTGAACAGATCAAACGGCAAATGGGCAAACGTGGCTGACTGACTTTCAGCAGCAGACCTGAACAGACTGACTGCTTCCAGAAGACAAAAGAGAGGGGAAAGAGACTCAGAGCAGAGAGGCAGGTCTCTCTTTGATATCAGGGGCAGGAGGGAACAAGTGGTTAGTGCTGGATACATTGACATTCACCCCAGCCCAGAAAGGTCCTTCCCAGCCACACCTTCTCCAGGTAGCCTGAAAGGTTGTAAAAACTCCAACAAGATACACATGGCTATCTTAACAGAGAAGTGGCCTAGAAAGATTGCCATTAAGAAATCAAACACATTGTGCAAAAACCAGGGCTCCATAAATGAGAGGAAATAAACTAAGGTGTCGGAGGTCATTTAAAGGAGCTGATGATAACAGACTTTATATTCAGAAGCATACTTGAACTCAAAACACACCCACCCATTCCTTCCCCACCAAATATAGATATTTCAGGAATGTTGACATTCACTGGCGAAAGGTGATGTTGAACTTCTGACTTGGCTTGGCCTGGTGGTTTAGAGCTTGCTGTCACCAGCCAAAAGCAAGGGGCTACAGACCCCATTATGCGCCCCCGTTTTGAAGTTTTGCATGGTGGTTTGCGTGTGAGACTCTGGGCCGAATGAAAGCTTACGAGTTCAAGGCAAGTAAATAAAGATGAGGCTGTTTGCTCAAATGCCAAAAAACCGAGCAGATGTACTTTGCTGAGGTTTTTTTTTAGATTAAAGAGATTTTGATTCACCACATCCCTGCTGAAGTGTTGATCGACATGAGGGCTACAAGCTTTCTTTAAACATGCTTTCTTGAAACGTGCTTAACATGATTTAGCTGTTCCAGGGATATATGAGTTCTCTGTTTCTCTGTCTCTCTTCCCCTCACATACACATAAATATAAACAAATATCAGCCTGGTCAAGATGGGTATTAAAGGGTCAAACCATAAGATATAGGCTTATCAAGAGGTGCCGCTATCTTAGGTTTAGAATGCTTTGTCTTCTGATTGGCCATTGGAAGGTAAACACGGGCTAACTTGTGTATCTGATTATTGAGGGCTGTCTCATTGAAGAGACAGTACGTAGTAAAATAAGTCAAGCATAGGAAATACACATTCTCTTTCATGTTTAGTTTGACCCAAAGTTACCGGCTCTTTCTTACTAATTTTGGTTTGTCCATACGTTGTTTGAGATAAACCTCAGTTTTGACAGTTACATTTAAAAACTTATTTGCTGCTTCTATCTATCTATCTATCTATCTATCTATCTATCTATCTATCTATCTATCTATCTATCTATCTATCTATCTATCTATCTATCTATCTATCTATCTATCTATCTATCTATCTATCTATCTATCTATCTATCTATCTATCTATCTATCTATCTATCTATCTATCTGCATTAACTTTCGCCCAGTTAACCACCATACTTATGGTTTGTAAATGGAGCGAATTTCTTTCCTGAGTCTCAAAGTTCACGGAATAGTTCCTTTTAGTTGCTTAAAAAGTCTAAACATTACAATCGGCCATATGTTACAATCAGAAGTGTTACAGTAAGCACAAGTGAAGCAGCTAAAAAGAATTAAAAAAATTGGCTGGAATCTTGTGTTCCTGTAAGGCTTGAATATTTTGCAGTGGCAAGTGGATGAGAAACCAGGGAATATCCTGGTTGTGCAGTTGGACACATGACCAGACAAACTCTTGCAAACTCAAGCCTGTGACTTCCTTTAGAGAGACAGTCCATCTCGTATTTGGTCTTCCTCTTTTCCTGCTGCCTTCCACCTTTCCCAGAGAATCACTGTCTTTTCCAGAGAATCCTGACTTCTCATGAGATGTCCAAAGCAGGACAGCCTACAAGAGTGTGGATGATCTTCTATCATCATAGGCATCCTTCAGTCTTGAGAGACTATGGTTACGTGCTCTGTATGGAGGACTTGGAACAGCGTCTAGTGTTTCGACGCTGTATGCGAAGCTGGAGTGTCCTCTCCAGGGCACGAAGCCTGGGTAAAATAATATGGAGGATAGGCTGTTACCCAAGCAGCAAATCCCCCCTCTCCACGTCACTGAAATAGTCCAATGGAAAGGCAAGAGCCAATACAACTGGTTCCAGCAACGTCGCAGAAGTTGGCAGAATGACACGAACTGCCTCCGGGACTCCGGCTCCAGATTTTGCCTCGAGGTTAACTCCTGAAGCCTTTTCCATCGGTGGATATAGCCACAAGGCAGTGGAGGTTTGAAATCGGAGTTTTCCTTCTCCTAGATGGGCTGCCTTCTACCCGGCCTGTTCCCTCACGGCATGGAGGCCGATGGCGGCGCCTCAGTGGGGGTTTGAAGTCAGAGTTTTCCTTCTCCTAGATGGGCTGCCTTCCAGGGCTGAACGAGTCCCACCTACCCGATCTTCTATAGAGGTGAAATAAAACAAGATCAATTTATGGAAGTATGGAATCCCTTGTTGGCCCCTGGTGCAGGAGATCAATTGGAAAATGGACTGAAATGCTGGTCAGTTTGAATAACTGTAGGGTTAGAAGTAGAACATATATAAATATTTAAATATTATTAGTATACTATAGGTAAGAAAATTATTGGAAGTGTAACTGTATTTATACATAATGATGATGATGTGCACTGATTACTTTTCCCCCCTCACCCTGCATATTTTATGTTTCATAAGCCCCCCAAAGGTGAGAGTATAAACTTCCCAGATTGTTTGCAATGGCTCGGCTCTCTCCAGAAAATGTACCTCTAACACACAACGTGCATGCACGCACGCACACACGCACCTCTGGCTAGTCAGCAGGGGTATTAAATCAAAAGGTAAGAAAGATGAAAAATGTTCCTCTCCCTGTTTTATCTGCAGCCAGGAAGGATATTGCTTCACATTTTTGCGAAATAAAATGACATAGCTCACAATTTCCCTCGAGCATCAAAATGGTGCTCTCTCTCTCTCTCGCTCTCTCCCCCACTCTCTCTCTCCTGAAGCGCTCATTAATTTCAGATCCAACTTGATTAGACGAGGACTAAGCAGGAGGATCTGAATCATCTTTCATTCTTTCATGGTGGTGTCTTGGCGAGCACAACCCCCTTTCTTACCGATCTAAAAACACAAGCAGGAAAATGCCCCAATCTCCATATGGACCACTGGATAGCCTCAAGGGAGTCTTTGTAGGGTTGTGTGGGGTTTTTTTGGCCATAAAATATCCCGGGGAGGGAGGGATGAAAGAGCAGTTGGTTGCCAACATCCATGGGATACGGGTAATCCTATATAATTGCCATCATGGGGCAGAGAGGGGACCAGTGATGAAAAGGAAGCTTAAAATGTCTTTGTTTTACGCTGGCAGCCGATGAGGGAGTGCCCATCTTCACCCTTGGCCCGTCAAAGACCCAGAGAGAAATGCTTGTCATTTCAAAAGCTTAGCCCATGAAACTCAATCTACGACTCCTTCTAATTAATTTTGCTAAATAGATTAGTCAGCTGGAAAGCTGGCTGTCCCCTTCCCAAACAAATCCCTCCCTTCTCTCCTCCCAAGGTGAGATGTTTTTGGTTGCTTGAGACTATCCTTTCAAGTCCTGCTGGTCCCCTTTTAGACTGGATTAGTCAAGCCGCAAGGATTACTCTTTGTAGGTATTAGCACTGAGGGCCTTTATGGGGAAAAGCCACCCTCTCTGCCCTCTTCATGCACACACAAATGCACACATACACACCTCCAGCGGCTGGTTTCGACCAAGGGCCACTAGAAGCTACTTAGCCTCCATCAAGCAGGAAAGGCGGTTGTAAAAGGCAAACGTGGAAGCACCATTTCGATCTAGCTGCAGGATCCAGGCAGTATATTTAAGGGGGGGGGGAAGGCAAGTGGTATGCATTTCCAGCTGAAATGCATCAATCGGATTCCAATCCATCTGAAAAGTTACTAATGGAAATCTCCATTGATCTGTGTAACCTCTTTAGCCAACCCACCGACCTACCTCACAGGGATGTTGTGGGGATGAAGGGTGTAGGAGGAGCGCTGTGTGAGCAGCTTGAAGCCTGTTGCAAAAAAGTTGGGCAAGGAAGAAAGCCAATACCTAAATAGTGGCAAGATCTGAAAAACTATAAGATGCTGCTGGCAGTCCAGTTAGACTGACACTCTAGTTTTGGAGGTAAACATTTGGTTGATAGCCTGTATTGGGGAAAAAGGAAACTGGAGATATATAGTCAGGTGGACTTTTGGATTTATCAAACAAGGCTCTCCTTATGTTCCTGTGTAGGATGGCAGCAAAACGAACACACACACACACACATCAACCACGGGGATTTATCAAGTCACTGGAGGGCCAGAATAGGTTGCTGGTAGCCAGCATTCCGCTTGTTTGGTTCTTAGTGGTAGCGATCTGTGGATTACCATGTAAGACCCCAACTGTGATGCTGGTTTAGCTTTTGTTTAAACCTCTCCCACTGCTGGGCCTTAATGGTAACTTCTTACAAGGATGCTAAGGTCATCTCACTTTGGAGCATTGTGGGAAATTAAGATGGTAGCTTCCCATTTCCTAGTGGTCATCAGAGTCCTATAGCTGCTTCCATCTGGAATCTTCTCCATCTAAGCCAGTGATTCCCAACCTTGGGTCCCTAGATGTTGTTGGACTATGACTCCCAGAAATCCTAGCCAGCACAACCAGTGGTGGAGGCTTCTGGGAGTTTTAGTCCAGGAACACCTGAAGACCCAAGGTTGGGAACCACTGATCTAAGCCTTTTGGGAAGAGTATCAATATAAGAGAAGGACACTGGTAGAGTGGCCAGAGTCAGCATCAGCACAGTGCCTGTGATCTCAGTGCTAAAACAGAAGACTAAGAGATGTGATGACACCAGAACAAGTGGCTGGGTGTACAACCACTTCTTGCCTAGAAGTGGTTGTACACCCACAAAGTATTCCCTCTCTGCCTTGCTCCAAGTGGCATCATGGGCCAACATGAAACATAGGCTTCACCACCTCTCTCTCTCCAGTCCGCTGTTCTCACCCTGGGCTTGGTGGTCTCCTGATCTTCTGCCCAATCTATGTGCAAATGAGTTTTTCCTGACCTGCCCAGTCTTGGCACCAGCTAGGAGAGGATGGAGATGAGTGTCCTGACTTTTAAAAACCCCTTACCCAGAGAAAGCACCCTGGCTCTTTGCTCAGCACTGTCCTCCATTAGATTTGTCTCATTACCCAGAGATCTTATGCCACAAGACTTCAAGCAGCAGTGCCCAGAGATCTGTTAATGTTAGCCGTCGGAGAGAGGGAGGGAGGGAGAGAGGGAGGGAGGGAGGGAGGGAAGGAAGGAAGGAAGGAAGGAAGGAAGGAAGGAAGGAAGGAAGGAAGGAAGGAAGGAAGGAAGGAAGGAAGGAAGGAAGGAAGGATGGATGGATGGATGGATGGATGGATGGATGGATGGATGGCCAGGGCATTCATGCCCAGACAGGCAAAGATGTCCTGTCTGATAGGATGATGCTGAAGGCAGTATTTTTCATTTGTCAGATCTCCTGATCTTCCTCCCCACCCACTAGCAATGATATTCTCCAAATAGGACCTTCTTGTACCACAGAGGTTTGATCTCTTAGATCACCTTCCCCTACTTCATGATATGACCTCGTCTTGCTCCCAGAGGGCAGAGCACATGACGTCTCTTCGAGGCTTCGTAATTGCTACTTTGATCCTTGCCAATGGGCATGTTCAAAGGGCAGAGAAGTTTTACAACCTGATTTTTCCTCCATGAGCGAGCGGCAAGCCTTCACCTTTACATAAAAGGAGCCATTATTTGTATCTGCCAGCCACAAGGAAAAGCAACCCCTCCTTCTTTATTTCAAGTATGTTCAGGCTGATTCTCAGTTGAAAGCTTTCCTTTTGAAAAGGCAGCCTCTTGGAGATGTCTGTGTGTCAGCAAAGCATCCTAGCATGACAGTTTCTTCAAACACAATCCATACCATAATAGGAGCTGAATCATGGTGCTACAAGCCAATGGCCCCAGCAGGGACCAGCTTTTCTTTTGTACACAACACTTTTGAAACGATTCTGTGAAATTATGCTATGTCAAGAGGTACAATATGTGCACACTGTCCAGTTATAACACTTTGCTTCCACCTTAGTTGACATGGCTCCATGGATTGTGGGAATCCATAGCCGAACATCTGCACCTCATGTGTCATCGACCTGTGTCTGACTTACAGTGATGTTAAGAGGGTTTTCAAGATTTTGGTGAGATGTTCAAGGAGAGATTTCCCATTTCCAATGCCAGTGAGTTTCTATGGCTAAGCAAGAATCTGAACCAGCTGTCCTGAATCTTAGTCCAACTAGATCAGCGGCTCCCAACCTTGGGCCCCCAGATGTTCTTGGACTACAACTCCCAGAAATCCTGACCAGCATAGCTAGTAGTGAAGGCTTCTGGGGTTTTTAGACATCTGGGTTACCCAAGGTTGGGAACCACTGAATTAGATCATGCTGGTTGTCAACTTTGCTGGATATATAAAGCAGAAATGAAACAACAACAATTAAAATACAAATATTGTGGAACCTTAGATATATTTCAAGGTGAGTTTTAATAGATCACAACCCAGTTGTCTTCAGACAAATGGAGATGAAAGATTTAGCTACAGGTTTTTATGGAAGTATATATAGCGGGGCTGGGAACCTAGCAGAGATGACCGCTACATGCTATCAAGTCAGAACCAACTTATAGTGACCCTAATAGGGCTTTCAAAGTAAGTGAGATATTTAAAGAGTGCTTTTACCATTCTCTCTCTCCCCATGGCTGAGTGGGGATTTAAACCCAGTTCTTCTGAGTTCTAGACTGGAACTCTGTCCACTACACCATACTGGGTATTCCAGGTATTGGGTATCCCAGTGAGTGAAGAGATCTACAGCCACAAGAAAAAAGAAAAGAAAAGAAAAGAAATGTCAAAGTGGCAATGTAATTATTGACATACGTAATTAACTTTGAAAGTGTTGATGATATAAACTTCCTGGCCATACCCAGAAGGATCAACAGTTTACTAGGCAGACAGAAACGTAAGATTTAGACATGTATAGTTGAAAACACATGGATCCAAATCGAAGATTTGAGGAGTTAAGAAAGCAAATCACCAGCCCTGGAGACTCAAATATCCCTCTTTTGGTTTCTCTCACTTTTTGTTTTTTTAAAAATCTCAAATGATTTTGATTCTGTATAGGATGATATTTGCAAATTTTGGGAAATACTTATGAGAATGAATGGAAATAGAATCTTTTAAGCCTAGCTTTTTACTAGCAAAGGAAAGCAAAGTGGGCTGCTCATATATCACCCAACAGAGCTTAAAGCACTCTTTTGGCAGTTTACAATTTAATTATGCAGGCTACACATTGCCCTCCCCCGCCCCCCTAGCTGGGTACTAATTTTACTGATTTCAGAAGGATGGAAGGCTGAGTCAACCTTGAGCCAGCTACCTGAGTCCGTTGGGATCAAAATCATGTTGTGAGCAGAGTCTTAGCTGCAGTGGTGCAGTTTAACCACTGTGACGTGAGGCTCCATCAGTATTATCTACTGGACTGAAAGAAGAAGGGGACAGGCAGGAGTGTGATCTCAGTGGCAAGGAACTAGATCTACTCAAGTGGGATGGATAATTCCCACTGTGAACTAATCAGCCGTCATAGAAAGAAACCCGATCCAGATTGCTTCCATTCAGGATTTCCTTTGTGATGATTTGGGGAAAACAACATTACAATCTGGAGTTTGATTGGAATGAAGGAAGCAGAGCTTGGAAAAGTTATTACTACAATTGCCACAATCCAAGCACTGAGTATGAACTTCTCCATCATGGAAATAATTAGGTCAAGAAAAGAACCCAGGGTTGTTCATCTGATCTCCCTGTAGAAGCTCAAAAGCTAGCATCTTTCACAGCAGCAAAGGGGAGAAGGAAAATATACTTTGAATGCTATTTTAAAATAAACACCCCTCCCCAAAGATGAATATTGAATTAGCTTCTCAGTGCAAAAGACGTGTTCTAATCTCCTCCTGAAGTTTACATCACTATTTTGTCTAGTGGTGAGAAAATTGCAAAGAGATGACAATACAAATCTTTCATGGGGAGAACCAGCCCCTTCCAGCCATCTCGAAACCCTACACTGTCTTCCCATCCAGCTGTTCCTATGATCTTGTTATTTAAACGTCTGTGTTTGATATCTACCACTTATTTATTTTTTGACAGGTCAGCCAACCACCATCTGCTCAATGCCTGGCTTTGACCACGGGCAGAATTGGTCCCTCTGAGAACCCAGGGTCCTGTTTTTGCTGAGTGCGTAAGTACAGATTGATCACTTTTATCTCTAGCACCTTTCCAGGAGACGTTATAGCTGACAATGTTGCATAGATTCATAGCCTGATCCAAAGGAGTCTGCATTAGCAACACTTCTTCGCCTTTGTAGTTTTTGTAGAAGTATCCGTGTTAGTCTCTACAAACACATCAGAGGAAAGAAGCAAACAACCCCTACTACGAGACAAATTGATATATTTTAATGTGAGATTTCGTGAATCAAGTCCACTTCCTCAGATCTTAGATTGACTATCATATTCTGACCATGTACTGTATGAATATGAATATATGACTGTCCTATTCAGACATGGTCCAAAGACCAGCTGGGGATACATACAATAGACATCAGTAAAGGATTAGGATCATCAGTCTGTCAACAATTTCAGATATCAGTCAATGAGTCTACAAGGGAACAATAGCATTGTTGACACATGTAGCTACTGTAAGAATCAATGTAAGGTTTCACAATTGGTAATGAGTTAGGAAACCTTGACTGATGTTTAATCCCTTTGAATGGATCTACAGCATCTATATATATCTCATCCCAGTTGTTTCTCTTTCAAGTCTAGTTCTGTAATGACTCCCCCTCCCCCCACGACAGTCACATTTAGGTCATTCAAAGAGAATCCAGGTAGGCTGAAATGTTCTGAAACTGTTTTTTTATGCGTTACCATTAAGTCTATTAATTATTCCATGTAGAGATTGTCCTGTTGGTCCTGCACAGAGTGCTGAAGGGCATTGCTTACCCACTTCGCCTTGTCCCTCGCCTATTGGAGGGTGGCCGTAATGGCGGCCATTCTGACTTTGGATATCGCAGCAGGTGTAGTAGTATGTGTGTCAAAAATAATTCTGTCCCCAAATGCATGTGGCTTTAAGAGGGGTCCCAGGTCTAAACAGTTTGAAGGCCACTGTTTCAGGCCATATCTCCCCTCAGTCTTCCTTCCTCAAGGCTAGACATGCCCAGTTCTTTCAGTCTTTCATCACAGGGCTTGGTTTCCAGTCCCTTAATCATCCTTGTTGCCCTCCTCTGAACTTGCTCCAGTTTGTTGGCATCCTTTTTCAAGTGCATTGTCCAGAACCGGACACAGTATTGTAGATGAGGACTAAGGAGTGCTGAACAGAGGGAGACTAGTACATGATGGGAGTGGGAGACTATACTTCTGTTAATGGATCATAAAATTGCATTTGCTTCTTTTGCAGTGGTTCACAAAACTGTCTTCCTGGTTGCACATCACCACAGTACGAGAATGAAGCCAGGCCAGGCCTGCGTATACCTCATGGAGAGCAACAGAGTTGAGGTTAAAACACCACATTGCTTTCAGTAGGGCTTGTGGTGTGGTCTAATATATGCTCACTCACATGCAAATTACCCCAATTTTAATGGGACTTACCAAAGTGAAGTTGGAAGCTTGCTGAGTAATTTTCACAGGCTGTCTCTGCCAACTGGCAGTAATAACATCAGCCCTATCCAGTTGTGCTTGAAAATCTGTGGAGCCCACACACGCTGAAGGGAGGGTGCTAGTCCTGGCTCCTCCATCATCTCTAATCAGGAAAATGTGACAGTCTGAAAAGGAGGATGTTGTTGAACTCGGGTAGATTGTCCATGTCAACCAGAACCCACTCTAGGTCTAGTGGTCTCTCCCTTTTCAGACAATCACGTTCCCCTGTTGAAGGTGATGAGGAAAGGGGTGAAGCTAGTCCATGGTCCTCGATGCATGTGGGTTCCACCTGCTTTAAAGCAGGACTGAAGAGGGAGAAGAGGGAGCAGTATGGCAGCATAGTGCAAGACAACCAATCAGCTTGGGCTGTGTGGTGTCCATACCAAAAGAAGTTAAAGTTGGGGAAACAGGGACAAATTGGTGTATTTTTTTTTCAATGAGAATCTATTTGTAGCTGGCTGGAGAGCTCAGTGGTTTAGGTGTCTGGGTGCACAACCAGAGATTGGGAGTTCGATTCTGCACTGTGCCTCCTGTGAATAGAGCCAGCCTGTGTAGCCCTGGGCAAGCTGCACAGTGATCCCAGGGAGCCCCCAAAAGAAGGGAAGGGGAAACCACTTCTGAGTCTTCTCTACCTCGAAAACCCTGGAAAGGGTGGCCATAAGTCAGAATCGACTTGCTGGCACATGATTATCTGTCTGTCTGTCTGTTGAATTTCCCCATGTAAAACAATACTTCTGGATAGGTTGTTTGTGTAAGAAATGAAGTTAAAATCAGCCACAGCCGATTCAGTATTGGTTGGGATATATTTGCTGGCAAACCATGCTGACTCCAGTGAAGAACAGGGAATTTCCGACATGTCTCTTTACCCTGGAAATCCTTTACCTGCTTTGCCCAAACCTGGGGTGCCCTTGGCACTGGGATGCATGCCCAAGTCCTCCCTGACCCTGGAAACCCCCATATCTTCCCCTCCGCATCCCTGCAACCTCCCACGATGGTGTGAAAGATCAGAGACGAACCCCCTCTTTTTTAAAAACTGCTGAGATTGAACTTTTTCTGAGCTTTGGCCGAAACCCGAGCCAAATGGCAACCCTCAACGCTCCCTCTTTCTCTTGGGCTTTTAAACAAAATCTCTAAACATGATTCTCTCCTGTCTCTGTCGAAACCCTCCCCCTTCCTCATCCATTGGCAAATGTCAGATCAAATAGGTAATTGCAGGATGGTAAAATGCCTGCCGGCCATAGAAACCTATCCACAAGCCAGGTGTGTCGCTCTGACAGCTTCCACCCCCTTGTTCTTGGCTGATAGCTGCTATGATGAGATAGGCTTCAAATCCTAGAAGACTATTCCTCCCCTGAGGGGGACAAGTGATTTATTCTTTCAATGAGGTCAGTTCTGCTCTAAGCTTTATCGCCCGCAGACGCTGCCAGCTTTGTTGAACTCCAAAGAAAGATTCTTATTTCGAAAACGAGAAGCCATTTGCACCAGTGGAAAAGGGATGGATTTGAGGAGTGCTCAAAAAACATTCTGGGGTCTGTGATGGAACTGGGTTCCTATAATTGTTCTCATTAAAAAGAGGCCTTCTGGATTTTTTCCACTTTACTTACTGGAATGTGGTGCTGAATGTCTCAGATATTTCTTTTGACTTATCAAATCTTGTTGCGCTACCTCAAAATTCCTCAGATGTTTCCCTTCAGAAGCGCAACCAAGGTATCTGTTTGTTATTTTGCTCCAGGTGAAATCCAGTTGCCATCTTGCGTATGGCTGAGCACCTCTCTCCACCTCATTAAAAAGAAACATATTCCTCAAAGTCAAAAAGAAAGTTTCCTTCCGAGTCATGGAGATTCCATCTGAGAAGAGTCTTAGACATCTGATTGCGATTTTGCTTCAGGATAAATTTCTCTCCCCTGCTACTCACAGTCCCCTGTTTTCGTTCCTCCCTCTAAAGGTAGCTTCCTCAGAGCCATGGCTCTGTGAAAGATCACATAGTTTACAAGCAGAAGGTTATGAGTTCAATCTCAAGCATTTCCAAACACGGCTAAAGAAGAGTCATACCTAAATCCCGCCGGGTTGCTGCTAGTCAGAACTGGTAAGATGGGTCTAGAGGAACCAAGGGGCTGTCTTAGGAAACAGCGGCTTTTTCTGGCCCTTCTAAAATTTGAGAAAGGAGAGGATGAAGGATAAGTAGGCTGGGACAAGAAGGAGAAACATCAACCAGGACCAAATTCGTTTTTGAGATTTCGGAAGATGGCCTAAAGAGCGGAGATGTATGTCAGATTCAGCTGGATCTTGAAACAGTTTGATACAGACTGTTGCATGAGGTCAATATCAAATGGAACAGCTGGATTTGTTTCCAGAGTAAAGCAAAATGGATTTACAGATTAGTTCAGCCAGAAGGTGAAAATCAGATCAGCTGGAGTGCTAATTGCGCCTGACCGCTCGCTCTCTCTCTTTAAAATGCAGACTTTAAAGATGCTGAGGTTGGCCCCATCTTTGCTATCCTTCCGCAAACCGACAAAGACCTTTCTCTTCAGGCAGGCTTTCCTTTAAATGATTGGTTGATCAAGTGGATTGTTTTATTCTGTTTTTCTTTTCTTTTTTTGCTTCTTCTTTTGTTCATATTGCTCTTGATACACAAATTTGCTATTGCTATTATGAGTTTTAATACGTATATCTGTGTAATGCTTTTGAAATATTGTAATAATTTATTATTTAGTTTCTCACTTGGTTTCTTTTAATCCCGCCAGCTGCTTTGGATCCTTTAGGAGAAAGGTGGCAGAAAAATATTTTAAGTAAATGAATGAATAATATGTAAGTCCTAAAACACACACACTCCTGCAGGTAGCTGTCTGAAATTTCTCAGGTTTACTCCCTTCTTTAGGAGCTCTGAAGAGGTTGAAGTTGATGTACACCAGGGCAGAAATTAAAAATTGATGTCTGTTTGGGTCTTCCCAAGGGACGTGGTGGCGCTGCGGGTTAAACCGCAGAAGCCTCTGTGCTGTGAGGTCTGTAGATCTTCAGCTGTAAGATCGAATCCACGTGATGGAGTGAGCGCCCGTCGCTTGTCCCAGCTCCTGTCAACCTAGCGGTTCGAAAGCATGCAAATGCAAGTAGATAAATAGGGACCACCTCGGTGGGAAGGTAACAGCGTTCCGTGTCTAAGTCGCACTGGCCATGTGACCACGGAAGATTGTCTTCGGACAAACGCTGGCTCTATGGCTTGGAAACGGGGATGAGCACCGCCCCCTAGAGTCGAACACGACTGGACAAAAATTGTCAAGGGGAACCTTTACCTTTACCTTTGGGTCTTCCGGTGTCAGTTGATTTTGATCCGAGACCCAATGTGAATCCAATGGGACCCTAGTTTTTCTGGAAACTGGGGACTTTTTACTGAGAATGGCAAAGAAAACCTTCCTGTTCTGCAGGCAAGGGAGAAAAAGGATGTTCTCCATGTTTATGTGTATGAAAATAAACACTGTCCCAGTCAACATTCCAACCATTACATCACACTAAATCATGGACAAGTTCTTAATGCATGCTATGGCATGATGTAGCATGCCTGTGCTTCCTCTCTTTGTGTGTGTCTCTTACACACATGCATACTCTTTGTTTCTCAATAGACAATGTCCCTGATGACTAAAAGATGACTAAAAGACAGGAATGTCCATGGAGGTAAGTGGGAGCTTCATTCTCTCAACAGACATGTCAATGAGTTCAGTTGGCTTTTCCTTAAGAAGTTTTACTTAAGAAGCCGCAGTGAGTCAGCTTCTCCAGAAAGAAAGAGATGTATTAGAAGGTTTAAAAAGGTTTCTTTTAGAAAGCCTTTTCTTTCAAAGCGTGGAGAAGAGCAGATGGAGAGGTGATATGATAGATGCCTTCCGCGGTCTGAACGGCAGCTGCATGGAAGGTGGAATTTCTTCTGCTCCACAAGGTAGGACTCAAACCCGTGGATTCAAGTTACACAAAGAAAGATCTAATAATAATCTTAGAACTGCAATGCTCTTAGGGACCCTATGGATCATCAAGTCCAGCTCCTGCCGAGGAGGCACCGTGGGGGAATTGAACTCCCAACCGTGCCTAAAACACTGAGGTATCCAGCAGTTCATTCTTGGCTAAATTTTAGGAAGAACGTTCTGATGATAAGAGCTGTCTGGTTTCTGAATGGACTGTTTCAGAAATTCGTGGATTCCTTTAAGCAGAGTTTGGATGGCCATCTGTCAAGGATGATTAAGCACTGGGTTGCAAGGGAGGCAGGGTTTTGGGATGTATGAGCCCTGGAGTTCCTTTCTGTTCTACCGTTCTATGATTCTATAATTGCTCTTAGGAACTATCATGTTCTCCTTTGTGAACACAAGAGGGAATCTGCTAGTGGAACTTTATAGATGTGTCTTGTTGCTTGAATGGTTGTGTACTACCAAGAAATCCTTGACCACCAGTTACATCTCATAATTGCATCTCATAATTGAATAATCCTTTGGCTGAGTTTGGAAACCTTGAAGAACAAACCTATCCCTTCAACACTATCTTCCTTTGAGTCCTTCTTGTTGTAGTGGCACAAGGAAGAGCTGATCAGCTCTTCCTAAATATACACATTCAATTGGTCTGCCACAGTTTTCTTGAGCTCCATACCTGGTGTCCATAGGTATATGGCTGTGGAGCCTGAGGTTGGGAGTTTGATTCCCCCATGGTGCCTCCTTGACAGGGGCTGGACTTGATGATCCACAGGGTTCCTTCCAGCTCTGCAGTTTAAAGGATTATTGCCTCTAATCCTTCTGAAAGATTTATAGGGAGAAGGTAAGTATTTTTTTATTGATTTGCTTTTATCACTTTATCTCTTTATTGTACACTGTTTATTTCTATTGCTATATATTATATATATTGTATCTACTTTGTTTGTTTCCCTTGCACTAATCAGATGAGATAAAATGAATGAATGAATGAATGAATGAATGAATGAATGAATGAATGAATGAATGAATGAATGAATGAATGAATGAATGAATGAATAGGGGACTCTTATGATGTCACAGAGGCAGGACAGGCAAGGGTTGAGAAGTGAGAGCAACTGGTTTTGGGCCAGCTGATCATGGAAATAGGCAGGACAGAAAACTGAGTAAGTGAGCCTAGAATCTAGATAAAACCCAGTGGCAAGCAAGGAAATCACAAGAGAAAACTGTTGAATTATTTTTTAAACCTGCATGAAGAAAGAGTCACCCTAGCTGGAAGATAAGGTTGCTGATGGCTGCTATGCAATTTAAAGTAGACACATGAGCTCAAGATGTAAACATGAATAAATAAACTGAAATATTTAAAAAAAAAAACTAAAAATGAGGAAAAAATTCCCCTTCCTTTTGGAACATCTGAGATGTTGTCCTTATTTGCATTAAGTTTGACTGGATGTTTCCACATCCCTTTTGTTTAAAACTGTGGCTATTCATAATGACTTAATCATTGTGTCTAATTCAATCACTTTATTCAATTTATACACTGCCTACATTACCTGAAATGATATTTCAAAGTAATAGATACATATAGGTACCCATGTTTAGATACTACTTCTAGTATCAGAAGCTGTATGCCCTTCAATACCAGCAGCTGTGGAGCATGAGCAGGAGGTAGCTTGGTGTCCATATCCTGTTTGTAGACATCCTCAAGGTTATTGGTTGACCACTGTGAACAGAATGATGAACTAGATAGGTCTTTGGTCTAACCGTGCACACCAGTTCTTGTTTCAGTGCTACTGCGTTCCTCTGAACCAGCTGTCATTTTCTGAGCACTTGTTCAAGTCATCTTGACCAACAGCATGGTTTGGTTGCCAAGGTGAGTGTTTTGTGGTAGCCAACCTCTAACTCAGTGGTTCCAAACCTTGGGTCCCTAGATGTTTTGGGACTAAAACTTCCAGAAGCCTTCACCACCAGCTGTTCTGGCCATGATTTCTGGGAGTTGTAGTCCAAGAACATCTGAGGAGCCATGGTTGGGAACCACTGCTCTAAATCTAAGCAACCTGAAAGCCCTTGTATGGAATTTTGGAGGTTCTGAAAGCAGAGGTGGGAGACAGCTTGTTGGCACCATCAGGGAGGAACATGTTTCACAATGGCCTTTATGGCAGCTTCCGGTTCATACGATCACTGTGTTATGCTATGATGGTTGGGGATGGGTGCGCAAATGCTGGGACCAGTTAGAACAACTTCACGGGCAAGTCACATCTTCTTGCAACCCAGTAAACCTCTTGGCACCAGTGCTCTCGAATTCTGCTGACCTAAGGAAGAAGGGTGGAAAGAAAGCAATCTTCCTCCCATGCCTGAGGCTAAAGCACCCTTGTTGACTTGGAACAAGCCATGTCTCTATAGGGGCATGCTTGGTCAACTGAGCTCCCTGCAATATTCTTTTCCTGTTTTTCTTTATGGCTGCACCAGAATTTTGTACCTATTTGCATGTGCATTAAATTTACTTATGCATTTCAGGATACAATTTCCCCCCAGACTTACGAATGTTCCTTTTTCAGACAACAATATGTAGAATCCATGAGCCTGCACTGACACTGCTGGCCAATGTTGACCAGTAGTCAGGTTGTTTGGAGGATTCTGGGAGATAACAGTTAGTAACTATTCCAAGTAACTATCCCAAAGTAACTATTCTAAAGTAACTATTCTAAAGTAACTATTCCAAGCTCTACTCTTTCCTCCCCAAATATACACTATACAGAATCTTGTTGCCAGTTTACAATTGTGTATGAGAAGTCACATAAGTCTGGAGAGCAAATTGCTTCTGATGGTGTGACTGGAAGCGTGGCCGGGAATGCAACCAGCATCTCATAAGTAGCAATTTGCCACTGACACACACACAGAGAGACACACACAAATACACACACAGTTTATCATGCAAGCAAAAAACAGGCAGGAAGATGCTGGCCACTCTTCTGCAAGCATCTTTTCTTAATTTATATATTTTAATATATCCACCATCCCTCCTATTTATGCATTTTGTAGGCATTTGCTCATCCAAGAATGGTCACCAAATTTAAAGAAACACAAAAATGCAGCATGATTTCCTATTTTATTTATTTCTGGCTGGCTGGTGGATACATAGAGATAGTTCTGGAAGGAAAGGGCAGCATGCTACTTTGAATGCCCATAGGAAATGGAAAAAAGCACAGGATGAGTTGAAACATCTCTGCATGAAGGTGAATGGATTTCTGCTTCTCCTCAATCAATCTTCAATTGTGATTTGCTTCCAGGAATGATATCTCATGCAAGGTCTCTGCAGCTCAGGAAGTCAGAGAGAAAAAGATTAACAACCTATTTCATTTTGGACAGTAATGTCAATCCAGACTGCACATGGAGGGGCCATCGACCGCTGCAGGGATGGGCTTCTGTGTACCTCCCTCTCCAGCTTTCCAGCTCTCTCTTTATGGACAGATCAGAGCCTGCAAAGTTACTTTTAGGAAGTGTTTAGTTATACTTCCAAGATCCCAGTTGCTTGTTACTGCCATTGTTACAATTTTTTTTATTTTTATTTTTTAAAAAACTTTTTTGTTCAGAAGTACACTTCCCCCTTGAATTGCATGGATCTGAGTAGTATGGTCTTGGCTATACACAGATTTTTAACCAACCAACCAACCAACCAACCAACCAACCAACCAACCAACCAACCAACCAACCAACCAACCAACCAACCAACCAACCAACCAACCAACATTTCAATAAATGCTGTGCTGCTATAAGTAAATAAATATTCAATAAATGCTGTGCTGCTATTCGTCTCCAGGAAGAGACCTGAGAATGATGGGTCTCAGACTTACCGAGCCTCTTTGTTGGCAGAGCAGGGGGTCCCATTTTGATGGTGGTGTCCCGGATGGTTTACTCTCCTGGCATGGCGGCTCCACATGGTGGTCGGGGAGGGTGCTGGGGCATGCTGGGAGGCTGATGCAGATTGGGAAAGGTCTGTATTTCTCTCTCTCTCTCTCTGTTTTAAGCAACTGTTTATGCTTTGTAGTTACATCTTTGGGGGCATAAGAGTTACACACAGATTTTGAACTACACAGAGGGTCCAGTGCCTCTAACCCCAGCGTTGCTGAAGGGAGGTGTAATTAAGTTGTAACAAAAAGTAACTGAGTGGGAAAAGAAAGTATTTAATTTCCTAAAATTGCTGCCACAAGGTTAACTTTCCCAGTTCCTTTTAATTCCACTGTGGGGAACACTGTGGTCAAATGATCTGTGTATACAGATGGACATGAATTTTAAAAAATTAATCACCAAATTCATTCAAAAATCACTAATTTGTCAATTCGTATTTGCACAAATCAATGCCCCAACAAATACGAATCAATGATTTTTTTTAGCAATTTTTGATTTGTCAATTCATTTGGCTATAAAATGCCCACCCCAACACCAAAATGGCTGGGAAGCTTCCTCTGGCTCTTCTCTACAATCCTTTCAAGTCTGGTGAAGATTGGGCTTCAGATGTCCAATTTATACACCAAAAACTAGCTCCCCCAGGCACCTAGAGACACCAAAATCACAGAGAAGCTTCCACTGACTCTTCGCTACAATTCTTCCAAGTTTGATGAAGATCGGGTTGCCCCAAGCCAGCTGCTAAAGGGCACTTTCCTGGGGTGACCCACTTTGTGGGTGTATCACTTGGATGTCTGAAACCCAATCTTCACCAAACATGGAGGGATTGTAGAGGAGAGTCATTAGAAGCGTCTCTGTGATTTTGCTGTCTCTAGTTCCCTGGGGGGAACTTTTCTGGGGAGCCCAACTTGTGGGTGCATAACATGGATGTCCAAAACCCAAACCCCACCAAACCTGCAGGGTTTGTAGAGTCGAGTCAGGAGAAGCTTCCTTGTGAATTCGGTGTCTCTAGGTGCTCTGGGGGCATTTTATTTGGTTTTAAATTAAAAAACCAATTGATGAATCGATTCGTCAGAAAAAAATGTAAATTCATAATTTGTGATTCGTTGACCTTGATGAATCGTGAATCAAAACGAATCACCATTGTTCTGATTTGTGCCCATCTCTACCTGTATGTCCATCACTCGACCTATTGCCCAAGCACTCTGCCTACACAGGTCAACGAAAGCCCCTTTTTTGGGATATTCTTGATCTTTAAAGTGGGTGGGTGTTTGTGGAGAAACAGCTGTTCTTCAAGCAGGGGGCATCCCCACACAAGGAGATGTCTTCAATGAGAGAACTCTTCTCAGGAAAGTAGGGACACAGAGCCACCCTACCTTAGGAGGGAAAGGAAAATAGGAGAGAGAAAGACTAAACAGGTTAAGGCATTGTGTGCTGTGTCCAGATACAACATAACTTTTCATCCATGGGACCACAGGAGACAAAGACGCCTCTCTGTTGACCATTATTTACTTTTCCTTGTGCTACCCGGAGCTTGGCTGAAGTGTTTGGAATGACCAAGGAGGCAATTCAGAAAAAGCCTGCCTGCCAATGACTGGAGTCTTTTGTTCCTCATCCCCCATTTTGTGTTGAGAATGGTGTCTCAGTGGCCACTCAGGGGGATGGATGAACAAACCCAGCTTTTATTTCCTTATTTTTCACCCTGTGCAACCCTTCGCCATCAACTTCTTTCAGGACAGCAGGAAAGTCTCAGATGTCTGTGGCCATAGATGTGGTGTGTGGCTTAAATAAAATATTTTTTTAAAAAAACATAAAATGGAAAACCTCATGCCCACAGGCAGCGTGTCTGCCAACCAGACACATCCTTCACTGAAGTCAATGGGGAGTTTGGCCAAGAGGCGGACAGGGCCTCCTGGGAGTGAGCGGAAGACCTTTGGGATTGCCCAGCTGGCAAATTCAAAAACCAAAACTGCTTTGTTGATCCTAGAGTTTGGAAAGTTACGGTTTGAAAGGAAATCATCATCGTCTGAAAACTACAGAACTGGAAGGGACCTTATGGATCATCAAGATCGTTGCATTCAAAACCCAGAGCAAGCAAATCCTGCCCCAAACACTGGAGATCCATGCTGTCAATAAGAGTTGGCCTCAATGGTCTAATTATTTGATCTAGCAAAGGGCATCTTTCTGTGTTCCTATGTTCTTATGTATAAATGTAGTTTAATTTAGTTCCATGCAACAAATTACAAATAACTCATTTCTTGTAACTAATTTGTTTCCAATTTCTGGCTAACTCTTCCGCCCAGCAAAGATGTGTGCATGGACATCCATGTGTTTCAAGAGAAAGGGGGAAACTTAGTCACAGAACCATACAATCATAGAATAATGATGCCAGAAGGGGCCTATAAGGCCATCGATTGCAACCCCCTGCTATCCAAGGGTATCTGCCAGACAGTTGTCTCATTTTCTCTTGAAGGCCTCCAGCATTGGAGCACTCATCGCCTCCTTAGGTAATTGATTCCATTGTCATACTGCTCGAACAGTTAGGAAGTTTTTCCTGATATTCAACCGAAATTTGGCTTCCTGTAGCTTGAGTCCATTGTTGCGTGCCCTACATTCTGGGTTAATCAAGAACAGATCCTGCCCCTCTTCTGTATGACAGCCTTTCAAGGATTTGAAAAGAGCTATCCTATCTCCCCTCCGTCTTCTTTTCTCAAGGCTAAACATGCCCAGTTCTTTCAGTCTTTCCTCCTAGGGCTTGGTTTCCAGTCCCCTGATCATCCTGGTTGCCCTCCTCGAAGTTGGACTCTATTTGTTTAGGAAGCATATGGGGAGAAAAGGGCCAATTACATGCTCGAAATGAATGCTTCACCATGAGGTCATAGAACTGTCGCTTTTCTCTCCCTGCACTTTCTATCTGCTCACAATTATCACCCCTTTTATTCCTTGCATAGGGCTCCTTCGTCTTTGATCTAGCCTTTCTGCATGGCTTCCTTTGATCCACTTTGGCTTACATTGTCTGTAACCCGACCTGCTGCCATGCCTTCTAATCCACCTCCTCCCCTCCCCTCTTTCCAGTCCTCTTCTCTCCATTTCTTTCAACTCCCCTCTCTTGCTTTCATCTCTCTTTTTTTGTACAAGTGTATACAAGGGCGGAAACAAAGGGACTATAGTTTGGGAACCGGCTCCAAGGTCTTTAGAAGCCCCTGCATTCAAATCTTGGAGTTTAGAGAGATTCCTTCGTTGGGTTTTTTTTTTAACATCCAGATGTGGCAGAAAAAACCCAAGGAACGCACAAATCGGAAAGAAACAAGAAGACACACACACAAAAAAAGCAGCATAAAATATTGTGCAACAGCAGCAATCATGGGAATGCATTGTTTCTTGTTTGGATACACAGTTTGGCGTTTCTTTGGTCAAGCTGTCTTTCCGCCCAGTGACTATTTGCCTTTACCGTGTGATGGGTTTATGCCATTAGTTGCATAACTGCAGAGTTTTGTTGAACCCGGAGGGTGACATTATTCTGGGGAGGAGTGACAATGCTGGAGTCCATGTTTTGCACCCCCAAGAGCACGGGCTGAAGTCTCAGCATCTCTGGCTTAGGCTGAGAAAGACCTAAGGGAGGACTGAAGTTTAATTTCCCCTCGTTTTTGAGATGAGTTTCTCAATATTTGCAAATTTCTTTGTACACCCTACATTTGTTATAAATAACAAACTTGTTCGTACTGTTTAGAAGAACTGTCTTTTGAACTATGCTGGCAGGCTGCAGCATGGTAAATGGCTGCTATGGCCAATGCTAGTTGGCTGGGGTATTCTGGAAGCTGTAGTCAAAAAAGGTAACTATTCAAGCCCTGCCTTTCAGTTACTCATACAGTTATGACCTGGTCACACTAATCCCAAGGTTTGTATGCTCACCTGTGCTATTCTTTGTTGGCTGAATAAAGTGGAAACTTATCTTAGTTTTTTCTGAGAAATGGGGAAGACAATAACTACTTTTCAAAAATGTAATTATAAGAGTAACAAACTACTTTTTGTCATGGAACTATAAACTAAATGTAAGTGGACCCACTGAAAAGTATAGAGCTTGTTAGTACAGCTGAACTGCTGGATATCTCTGTGGTTTAGGTCTCTGGCTTCGGAGCCAGAGGTTGGGAGTTCGAATCCTCCACGGTGCCTCCTTGACCGAGGTTAGGCTCCATGGTCCCTAGGGTCTCTTCCAGCTCTGCAGTTCGAAGATGATGATGATAATGATGGGCATGAACCAAACTATGATCCAAACAACCCACAAACTGGGCTGTTTTATAGTCCGGTTCATGGTCCGGTTCAGGGGTCCCATTTTGCCAAAACGAAACAAAGTGCCACACTTTTTTCTGCTCGGCGCTTTGTTTTGCTTTGGCAAAAGGGATGCCCCGGCCCTTCCCACTGCCCCCGTTGCCACGAACCACCCTGATTCGTCATTTTTCTGGTTCGTGCCCATCTCTACTTGCCAGTCAACATGAATGTGCACCCCATTCATAGCAACAGGTCTCCTTTAGATGGAAGCACACTTGAATTGAATGTTATTGCCACAGTTAATTACTCCATTCAGATTAGTTCTCCATGCTTTGTTACATATGAAAAGATGCACTCCAATTATTCTGGGGCAGCTTTCTTTTTCCAAACAACTCTGACACTGCAGTTTTGCACCATGTTTTTCCAGTTGATGTCCTTTTTTGCACAGCTGGCAAAGACAATTTCCTCCGACAAACCAATCGGCGTTCTTTTCCCCTTCCAGCTAGAAATAAAATAGGTCACCCGAACACGTTGACGGTGGCTTTCGGTTTGAGACTTGGGTGAATGCACTCCAAGACAGCCTACAGCAGCCGAGGGCAACCACTGACATTCCCTCCAGCGCAGAACCGGTCCGTGGAGGCTACCGACTCTAACGTTATGGCAGAGAGGAAATGCCACTCATCTGCTCTGGATTTTAGTCTCAACTTTAAAGGATCTGGTTTTTCTCTACCATATCAAAGACAGCAGCTTACTTACGGCTGTAGCACTCATCTCTCTCCTTCTATGCTTTCCTGCTGCCTGAAGATGTTGCCTCACTTGACATTACGAGGGACCTGATCCTGAGGGACTGCAATGGTTCTTCTTGTGAGAGAGCCCTACTTGGTCCTTACCTTATTAAGCACTGTCCATGAGGCTAAAAAGTAGTAATTATCCCCTCCTCTCTCTTTCTTTGCTTTCTCTATGTGAGCAATGTCTGAAAAACAGAGTTTCCTGTTTTCCGGTGGGTCTACACAGATTTTCCAGGGTAGCAAGTGTCAGTGATTTCAGTGGGTCTAAGCTAGGCAGATTCATTTGGAACATGGTGCTGGAGGAGAGCTTGAGAAAGACATGTTCGGGGGCTCTGCTCTACAGCAAATCAAGCCTGAGCTCTTTTTAGAAGTGATAGATAGATAAAACTTTATTACGGTCAAAGACCAGCCACAATTTTAGAAGTGAAAATGACTAAGCTGAGGCTATTGTACTTTGGGCATAACAGGAGAAGACAAGACTCAACGGAGAAGACAATAATGCTGGGAAAAGTGGAGGGCAGTAGGAAAATAAGAAGACCAAATGTGAGATGGATTTACTTAGAATCATAGAATCCTTGAGCTGGAAGGGGCCTATAAGGCCATCAAGTCCAACCGCTCAATGATGGAATGCAAGTCAAAGCAGATCTGAGAGATGGTTGTCTAATTTTCTCTTGAAGACCTCCAGCATTGGAGTGCTGACCACCTCCTTAGGTAATTGGTTCCATTGTCATACTGCTCTAACAGTTAAGAAGCTTTTCTTGATATCCAGCCTAAACCTGGCTTCCTGTAGCTTTAGACCATTATTACGTGTCCTGCACTCTGGGATGATCAAGAACAGATCCTGCCCCTCCTCTGTATGACTACCTTTCAAGTATTTGAAAAGAAGCCATGAGTTTGCAAGGCCTGAGCAATGATAGGACTTTTTGGAGGGCACTAATTCATCATCATCATTATTCATCATCATCATCATCATTATTCTTGTCATTATTATTCTTATCATGATTATTTAACAATCACAATGTAGGTAGAACTGACACTAAACCCAGCCTATATCTAAAACCAACATTTCTATACATTTTGCTAACAATTAAAGCAGATGTACTGGACCTCCAAACAGTGGATGCTTTTAATAATTCTGTATTAGTAACATTTATGTCCTGCTATCCCTCTGATGAGCTCAAAGCCTTGTAAGTGGCTCTCATCCTCATTTCATCCTCACAGTAACCCTGGGGGATAGGTCAAGCAGAGAAAATGGGATTGGTCCAGGGTCACACAGAGAGTCTCACAGGTAGGATTTGAACCGAGATCTCCTGACTCTAAAGTAAACTGCTCTCTGCGAAGGGCCTATGTATGCTACTACCGTCGGTAGCTCTCCCAAAACATTAAGAAGCAGCTTGTCGGCACAGCTCGGTCGGTTGGAGCACCGTGACTCCTGGGAGAAGGGTCAGCCGACATCAGCCAGAGCGTGTGTGGCTGATAGGCTGATGTTCTCTGCCACTGTGTGGCTTTGAGCAAGCTGCAGGGTGGTCCCAGAGCACCCCCAGAAGGAGGCAACTGGGAAGCCACCAGTGACACATTTTTTGTTGTTGTTTAGTCGTTAATTCGTGTCTGACTCTTCGTGACCCCATGGACCAGAGCATGCCAGGCCCTCCTGTCTTCCACTGCCTCCCGGAGTTGGGTCAAATTCATGTTGGTAGCTTTGATGACACTGTCCAGCCATCTCGTCCTCTGTCGTCCCCTTCTCCTCTTGCCCTCACACTTTCCCAACATCAGGGTCTTTTCCAGGGAGTCTTCTCTTCTCATGAGATGGCCAAAGTATTGGAGCCTCAGCTTCAGGATCTGTCCTTGCAGTGAACACTCAGGGTTGATTTCCTTCAGAATGGATAGGTTAGTGACACATTAGACCTTGAAAAATCCTGGGAAGGTCATCATAGGCTAGAATTGACTTGAAGATGTGTAATTATTATTCGCGGGGATGCACACATCTTTTGAGATTTCAAAAACTTTATTATCTTGAATCCCAGTTCAACATATTATTGTTATGAGAAAGGACTCTCTCTCAGTCTCTCTCCCTCCTTCCCTCCCTCTCTCTGTATGTGCAAAATTTATCCCAAAGAATTTGTGTATTGAGCAAAATCATCCTCTGTGTTTTTATTTAGGCAGTCAATGTTTACCTTGGGGAGAACGAGCATTATTTATAGCTTTAGAAGCAATAATAATAATAATAATGGATCATTGATGCAGAAATACTCATGTTCTTTCCATGAACGGTCCTGCTTCTCATGTGGTGACACGGGTGAGACACCTTTGATCTTGAAGCTAATGAATGAAGTCACGGAGGTAGGGCAGACATATGGGCACCATTGAAAGGCTATCCCTCATCTCTCATATGTCTAAGGATTAAATATTGGGTGAAATCTCTCTCTCTCTCTCTCTCACACACACACACACAAACACACCGTGGTTGTGTCTTTGCTTGTTTTGTTGGCTGAGGAAACCTGATCAACGGCTGCTTCTTTTTCCTAGCTTTGAGCCTCTCAGTTTTTTGACACTTTCTCAAACTGTGAAAACAAGATCTGAAAACATGACTGGGAAGGATTCTGGTTGGACAGGATCGAGTAGGGACAGCCTCTTCCCCTGCCCTGTCAATGTTAGGCATGCCCTCCTTAGATGTGGGAAGACCCTTTCTTAAAATCCCTGCCCATCATAACACTTTTTTTTTTAATGTTCCATCAAGTCAATTCTGACTTATGGCGACCCTTTCCAGGGTTTTCCAGGTAGAGAATACCAAGAAGTGGCTTATTGTTTCCTTGTTCTGGGGACATCCTAGGACTGTGCAGCTTGCCCAAGGCCACACAGGCTGGCTCTTCTACCGTGAGGCACAGTGGAGGAATTGAACTCCCAAACTCTGGCTCCGCAGCCAGATACTTAAACCACTGAGCTATCCAGCCAGCTAGTCAGAAAGCTTGGTGGAAAGCTATTCTCTCTACCTTGCCTACTTTCAGAAGTTGTCGTGAAATTAAAAGAGAAGGGACCATGTACACTACTTTGAACTCCATGATAATGGAATAAAAGCTCATAGGGCCACCACTAGTGCATTGTAGAGAACCCGTGTGGTTTAGTGGAGAGACAGTTGGACTCAAGACTCAGGAGACCCGAGTTCAAATCCCTACTTGGCCTTGGAAACTCCCAGCACGTTGGCAATGGTAAAGAACTCCTTGAACACCTCAATTCACTTGAAACCTCATTAGGGTTGCCAATCCATCCATCAAAACTGAACTGATGTCACATAACAGCACATTGAATGTGCTCCAGAAGAAAATTAACAGAGCCATGCAGAAGCTTAAAGACTATCAAGCTTTAGCAGGTGTAAGTTTTCATAGTAGCTCTCTTCTTCAGATGTGGGTGGGCGATAATCCATGCCGTAGGAAACATAGTAGTCTTTAAGGCACCATAAGACACTTCTTTTTCCTGGAACAGACTAAGACAGCCTTGGCAATTTCTGGAAGGACATGTCATTCTGGGTCATCCAGCGGCCCAGCTAGATGAACATTCTGAAATTTGTTATCTGAAAAGTTTTCAAAGCTCTGCTTTCTCCTCTTCTTCCTACTGCTCGTGGTGACAAACATCATTCGAGTCAAGAAAAAAACCTTTACCTGGTTCTTGTGCGCATAAGTCCCAAACGAGGTGCAAACAGGGGGGAAATGCTCCATATTTCTCATCAAAGGTGTGGGAGAATCATTTGAAATTGCAGCCATGGATGAACAACAAGAATTTTGGTGTGAAGGTCGGAGAAAAGTCATCTATATTAATTAAAAGAAATTCAATTCGGTGTCGGGTTGTCGGAATTATTATTCTTACTTTTTTCTCCCCTGTCTGCTCCTCTTCCGTGGGTGAGCTTAAAGGAGACTTTTGTTCCTCAAACAGGCTGGTTATTTTAGGTCTGCCCTGAAGAATAACTAGTCATCTTTTGTGGGTTGTAATCCCTAGTGGGGAGGTGGGGGGGGGATGAGAAAGCACAGAATATGCTGCTGAACATTATGAGGAAGAGGATGGAAAGCAGGTGAGATGCAAAGTCGGCGACTTCAAGGACATGAACACCACCACCGTGTGCTTGAGGATCCCTTTTTCCTCTTGAAAACAATGCATCAAAAGCACTTTAAATTAGCCACTTTCTTTACCTCTCCGTCTCTCGGCTCGTTTATTTTCAAGGCATTGCAAAAGGCATTTAGTGACAGGGTGGTCTAGACTCCTAATTTACGAGACTGATTCACTGGTTCCGATTGACTAGCACAAGACAGGAGGTTTTGGAATTTATACTCTACCTGTGAGCCAAGCTTTATGGCGCCCTTTAGCCAAACAAAGAGAAAAGAAAGGTCGCGAGTTATCCTATTTCTCTTGCTTTCGTGACTGTCAACCTATGGCCAAAACAGAATAGAAAATGGCCTTCCTCATGTATAATTGAGGAGGCACATAAATACCTTTGGCTTCTTAATAACATAATAATTGTGTGCCGTCAAGTCAGTTCTGACCTTTGGCAACCCTTTTCAAGCTTTTCCAGGTAGAGAATACTCAGAAGTGGTTTACCATTCTCTTCTTCTGGGGTGTCCTGGGATCACTGTGCAGCTGGCCCAAGGCCACCCAGGCTGGCTCTTCTCCCATTAGGCCCAGTGGGGAATCGAACTCCCAACCTCTGGCTCTGCATCTAGATACCTAAATCACTGAGCTATCATAGACTACTTACTTCCTCTTTTTTCAGCTGCTCCTTTATCTGTTGTCCTCATGGGAGCTAGACAGAATATGGATTTCCACAGCAATAATATGCCTGTATCCTTGCAGTAAAAGTTTCTTCAGGTGGGTTGGTTTTGAATGGATGATTAAGACCCATTCGTTTGATAAAATACCTGCTTCTCCTGGGAAAGAAAACTATCTAAGCTGCTATGTTGAAATGGATCTGCACAGCTTTCTGCATTTTGAGGTTCTCCTTAAGTGTTTGTGTGTGTGTGGTTTTGGAGATCGTCTTGATGAGTGTTGGTACCTTAGAAGTTACTAAAGCATGCCTAAAAGCTAGGCTTTTAATACTCCAATTCTCACACTAGGTCACTCAACTGCATTCCTCTTGAACTAGAAATTGCTGATGGCTTCTGCTAATACTTTCATTACTGATTTATGTTGCAGCAATTTCTCACCCATTGTTTTATAACCCCAAATTATATTTGTTTCTTAGATTAAATATGCCTTTGAGAAACTTAACTTTCATGCATTCTTTATCAAGCATATGGTCTGGTAGTTGAATCTTCACAATATTTTTTCCTTGTCTATGAGGCAGTACAATTTTCTCTGTTGTTCTCAAGAGTTTTCGCATTTCCAAAAATTAACATTCGCATTTACCAAAAATTTATTAAATGGCAAAAAGTGAATAACTAGGAGTGGTTTTTTGTTTGTTTGTTTTGTTTTTTGCTTGGAAGGATCTCCTTCCAGTTCTAGACCTCAGAATATTATCCTGTACTCATCATTCTTTGATTTTAAGTAGCCATCTTTTGCATCAGGCTTTGGTTAGTGAATAATAATAATCTTAGAAATGCAAAATTAGAAGGGATCCTATGGATCATCAAGTCTAGCCCCTGTCTAGGAGGCACACTGGAGAATTGAACTCCAGATACCTAAACCACTGAGCTATCCAGCAGTTCATAATAATCTTAGAACTGGAAATCTGGAAGAGACCCTATGGATCATGAAGTCCAGCCTCGTCAAGCAGGCACAATTATTATAATATTATTATTATTTATTTGATTTATATACTGCCCATCTGGCAGCCAGGGCAATGGGGAACTGAACTCCCAACCACTGGTTCCAGAGCCAGAGACCTAACCATTGAGCTATCCAGCAGTTCAGTCTCAGACAGAAGTTGGAAAAGTTACTTTTCCAGAACATAGATGTTAAAATCCCTCCGCCAGCGGGGGATTCTGGGTATTGTAATCAAACACACACTCGATCTTAGCCAAAACGCTGAGTAGCACTTTCAGTCTGAAAATTAACTTTTTTCTTGCTTTGGATCCTGATAAACAAAATGAAACAATGCCTGAAGTCTGCCTGAAGTAACTTACTCAAATGCCCTGGGGGGGGGGGGGGACAGAACAACTCATAAGTCAAATAATTCATGTCCAGAATGGAATAGCAGAGTAAGCTGATGGTTTGAAACTGGAATCTTTTATCTCTTCCAGACTGCTCCTGTTCTGTTTGTCCACCAAACGGCTGGCCTCTTTTCATGCTACAGATGCACAAAAGACTTGTCTAACCATTCACATGTATTGAATGCCTATCTGTTTTCTTCCGCTCTGGGAAAATAGGGGTTGTCAGGCTGAAGAGACACTGAAAAGGAAATGCTTGAGTCTTTCTGATCAGATGTATTGATGGCTGGGCTTTCTGGGAAGTTTACTGGTCAGGTATGTGGCAGGAAGGTAATGCTGTTTTTGTGAGAGAGTTCTTTTCTATAAATGAACCCCATGGAAACCCATGTCAGCGCTACTCACCTCATCTCCTCCTCTACTACAAAAGGCATATCTTTTAAAAATATATTTATTCCATTTCCTTCTTCCTTTGGCAACGGATCCAGTCCCCCGCCCGGTCCCAAAATCTGCCTTGTCAATAACATTCAAATCAGACCCCTCCATTCTTTCCAAATATCCACTCCTTTTTGCATCCCCTGACGTATTTTAGGATGCGCATGTTTGCTTGTGGGACCCTGAATGCTACACCCTTGCACATAGGTTTCCTATATCTCTGAGCTTCACTCTGTGTTGCACTGCATCAGTGGGGTTGTAGTATAACTGTGAGATCAACACTTGCCTATTCATCGAGCTACATTCAGCTGATGATAGATAATGTGCTGAGGACATGGGAGCAAAGCCTTGGGAAGAAAAATATTCGGAGGGAAGTACGGAATAGTCAAAGCAAAAATCACCAGTAATACAGGTTTTCCATCTTATTCCTCTGAGTAAGATCTAGCCCTGGAAGGAGAACACAAGAAAATAGCAATGTAATTCAGAAAGTATGCTGGATTTCTCTTGGATACTGTGGTTTCTTGTTCATAAATGCCAATACCGTAGGACCCCCATATCTGCGGGAGATCGGTTCCAAGCCCCCTCGTGGATGCTGGAAAATGTGGATTATAGTGAATGCTATACATACATGACATTGGGCTCTCTCTAGTGACTAGTTCTGGTAATGGCATTGTGGAAATATATTTCTCTAGCAAATGCTATACATTACATGGTCTCTGACTCCTTCTAGTGGCCAGTTCATTGTTAGAAATTAGAGATGGGGACGAATATAAAAACGGATCGGCTTTTTCGACGAATATAGCTGATTCGTTAAATATTTGTCCCTTCATATCCGTGGGCTCCAGAGACCCCCACGAATACGAAGGGACAAATATTTACCCGTTTTTATTCATCCTTCGTATTAAACAAACAAACAAACAAAAAACCATTCTGCCTACTGGCCGCCGATCAGCTGATCGGTGGCCGATAGGCAGCCGCCACCCCGCACAGCCAGCTACCCCAACAGCCTACCCCCATACCCCTTCCTTTCCCTACCTTAGCCCCCACCCCACTCCACCCCACTCCCACCGACACCCCTTTACCTCAATTGCTGCTGCCGAGGTCTCCATCAGGCCTCTGCAGCCACGGCGTGTAAAAAGGGAAACTGGCTGCCCTTTGCGAAGATGGTGGCTGCGGCTTCATTTAGGGTAGGGAAGCTGCAGCTGCCATCTTTGCAAAGGGCAGCCTGTCTCTGTTGGTCCTTCTCAATATCTCAGCCACCTTCAATACCGTCGACCATGGTATCCTCCTGGGGAGGCTCTCCAAGCTGGGAATCGGTGGTCTGGCGTTAGCCTGGCTCCGATCCTTCTTGGAGGACCGTCCCCAGAAAGTACAGCTTGGTGACAATGTATCGGCTCCATGGAATCTCAATTGTGGGGTTCCGCAGGGCTCGATTATCTCCCCAATGCTGTTTAATATCTACATGAGGCCGCTGGGTCAGGTCATCAGGGGGTGTGGGGCTTTGTGTCATCAGTACGCTGATGACAACCAGCTCTACATCTCCTTTTTTTCTACAACAGTGGATGCTGTTCCATCCCTTCAGGGCTGTCTGGATGCCGTACTGGGATGGATGCAGGCGAATGGTCTGAGGCTGAACCCGGGCAAGACGGAGGCCCTAAGGGTGGGTGGCCCAGACATTGGTGGTTTGGGAAACTCCCTCACTTTTTTTGGGGGGGGGGTGACTCTCACCACGAAGACTGAGGTTCACAGCTTGGGGGTACATCTTGCTCCGGCGCTTACCATGGAAACTCAGGTAGCATCAGTGGTCCACACCTCCTACTTCCATCTTTGGCAGATCACCCAGCTGCATCCCTCTATGTGGGGCTACCTTTGAGATTGATGCAGAAGCTTCAAATGGTGCAGAATGCGGCAGCCAGACGTCTTACTGGGGTGAGAAAACATCAACATATCTCCCCCACTCTGGCGGCCTTGCATTGGCTACCTGTTCATTTCCGCATTAATTTCAAAGTATTAATAATGACATATAAAGCCCTAAACGGTTTAGGACCTCAATATCTGGCAGAACGCCTCCTCCCACCTAGATCTACCCGAATCACTCGTTCTAGCCAGGAGGGGCGGCTGAGGGGCCTAACGCCAAGGGAGGCCCGAGGAGAAAGAAGAAGAAAGCGGGCCTTCTCAGCAGTGGCCCCTTGGCTCTGGAACAATCTCCCCCCAGACATTCGTCTGGCTCCCTCGCTGGGTGTTTTTAAGAGCCAACTTAAGACCTGGCTCTTCAGACAGGCCGTCCCTCCTGCCGATACCTAACTTATTTTGCCATCTTCTAGTGTATTAATATTGTTTTTTTTAATTTTAATATTGTTGTTAGCCGCCCAGAGTAGACTTCGATCTAAATGGGCGGGATATAAATAAAATAAGTAAGTAAGTAAGTAAGTAAGTAAGTAAGTAAGTAAGTAAATAAGTAAGTAAGTAAATAAGTAAGTAAATAAGTAAATAAATAAATAAGTAAGTAAGTAAATAAATAAATAAGTAAGTAAATAAGTAAATAAGTAAGTAAGTAAATAAGTAAGTAAATAAGTAAGTAAGTAAATAAGTAAGTAAATAAATAAAGAAATAAGTAAGTAAATAAGTAAATAAATAAATAAATAAGTAAATAAGTAAGTAAGTAAATAAGTAAGTAAATAAGTAAATAAGTAAGTAAGTAAATAAGTAAGTAAATAAATAAAAAAATAAGTAAGTAAGTAAATAAATAAATAAGTAAATAAGTAAGTAAGTAAATAAGTAAATAAATAAGTAAGTAAGTAAGTAAGTAAGTAAGTAAATAAATAAGTAAGTAAGTAAGTAAGTAAGTAAATAAGTAAGTAAATAAGTAAGTAAATAAATAAATAAATAACACAGCAGGACAACCTCTGTTCTGGCCCATGGCCAGTGCTTTGAGATGCTGAGATTCAGATCTAGCTATCAGACACGGCTTTGAAAAGAGCCGCTTTCATAACCCTCAGGACCACGGGCGTTGTTGATTCTGGCACTTGCTCCAAAAGCAGCAGTACACTAACTTCTAGTCCTTGGCTGTATCCCCTGGGGAATATCTTCTGCTTGTCCTCAAGCAGAGCTAAATCACACCATGACCGCATGCCACATGAGATCATGGTTTGACCCGCTAAGTGCTGATTTGCATGATGAAGGCGGTGGCGTAATGTAGTGATAATTCCACAGAAACCTTTCACGGGCCTCAACTCCATGGCTTGTGAAGCGGCAGCATGTGGGATGCAGCTTCTGGGAGATCCAGACTGCCGCCGTACACTGGGTGGGTGCCCGCCAGAGGAGGCAGGGCTGGGAACCACCCAACACCTGTTTGGCTGAGAAACGAACCGGCACGAACTACCCAATATGGTTTTGTGCCCATCTCCAGTTGTAATACTTTAGAAGGGTCTCAAACAGAACTTGGAAACATTTTTTTTCCCCACTACAGCAGCCGACTGGGGAATTCTGGGGACTGCAATTCACAAAAGTAGCTTTTCCAACTTCGGGTCTGAGCAGCACCTAAGGAGCGTTACTTCCTTGATCTAGTCTTTGATGACTTCTGATGCTTTCTCCCATCATTTGCTTCCAAACCATGCCCACACTGGAGCTGGATCTTATTCCCTGACCTTTTAAAGGTCTTCATTCAAAGACCTTTTCAATTTACTTCTGGATGAGAAGACTCCGAGGTGTGTCCTTCTTAAGGACTGCCCCACCTGTTGACCACCAGTGGACGGATTGACAGGACTATCAGTTCAGGGGCTGATGGGAAAATGCTTTGAATGCAACATCCCCTTCCTTTGGAGAGGAACCTTCAACTCATCTGCCCACAGGCTCTCTCCTGACTTCCTTTTGCAGAGGCTGCTGGGAATCTGGGATTTCGGAGGTCAAGGCAACCAAAGCCCTCCTAGCCATACCACATTCTGTGAACCTTCAAAACTACAGCTAGTACATTATTCATCTCCTCTGTCGGCTCCTAAGAGGAAAACTGCTTTTCCATTTACAGCTCTCCATCTCAGACATTGCACCTTAATGGACTCTGATCTCCTCTGTCTGGCTCGTAGGAACTTGCATTAATATTAATCCCTCTGTCAAAAAGTAGAAAGCATCTGGATTGGAAGCAAACCTTCAGGTGCTTGGAGCAGTGGTTTTTACTCAATTCCCCAGAGTGTTGTAGTTTTGCTTCTCCGAGCTCACAATGCAACAAGTTCACTTAGCCTTTCTTTAAACCCTCCAATCAAAATACTAGCAAAATTCCAATGAAAAAGCTAAATTCATTTTTTCATCTGAATTACAGATCAGACCCATTAATCCATTGGGACCTGCATATGTTGACTCACCAAAATCCCATTGATTTGCTTCCATTGAGTTATTTATAGTGGGCCTTTAACATTTCCCACTGGCTGGATAGATCATTGGTTTAGGTATCTGGCTCGCACTGAGCCAGCCTGGGTGGCCTTGGGCAAGCTGCACAGTCCCAGGGAGCCCCCAGAAGGAGGGAATAGAAAACCAAATCTCAGTACCTCTCTACCTGGAAAACTCTGGAAAGAATTGCCATAAGTCAGAATTGACTTGATGGCACATGGTTATTATTATTAGGAACGATTTAACCCATGGTTTTAAACTAACCTTTGTTGTGATTTTTCACAAATGTCAATAAATAATAATGCACCCTCAAGTCAATTCTGACTTATGGTGACCCTCTTCAGGGTACTTTAAGTAGAGAATATTCAGAAGTGATTAATTGTTCCCTTCTTCTGGGGGGCACCCTGGGTCTATGCAGCTTGCCCAAGGCCACACAGGTTGGCTCTTCTGGGATGCATAGTGGGGAATCACAGTGGGGAACTGAACTCACAGCCAGATACCTAAACCATTGAGCTATCCAGCCAGCACCACAAATGTAAAAACAATGTGAAAACAATGACAATATTGGTTGTTGTAGGTTTTTCGGGCTGTCTGGACGTGTTCTTGAGGTTTTTCTTCCTAACGTTTCGCCAGTCTCTGTAGCCAGCATCTTCAGAGCATCTTCTGACTCCTGTCCTTTGATGATGTTGGCCACAGAGACTGGCAAAACATTAGGAAGAAAAACCTCAAGAACACGGCCAGACAGCCTGAAAAACCTACAACAACCATCGGATCCCGGCCGTGAAAGCCTTCGAGAATACAATGACAATATTCTTCATATTCTTCTTACCACTATTATTACTATTCATTATTAACATTCAAATGTTTTTATTATTCCTATTCACCAATAATTACAGTTCATTATTCATAATATTTCTTTTATTGTTGTTTTTATTAATATCATTACTTGTTTTCATTGCTGTCCTTCCCCCACTTTCCAAAAAAAAATATTTATTTACTTGTTGGTTAGTTTCTTAGTTTATATCCCACCTTTCTCCCAATAAAAATCACAAGGCAGTGTACAACGACTAAAATAAATACAGATATGTAAATTCACAATTAGTTAAGACATTAACACTAAAATATCAATAAACCAACCAAGTATTAAGACATCATTAGGTAAAACAAGTTAAAACCTATTTAAAGCACCTAACAAAACTATGCTAATAAAAATATGTCATGTCTCCCTATTGGAAAAATGCAATCTTGCAGGAGCATTTCAAGGTTAAAAGCCAACTTATAGAAAGGAAATCTTCTCCTACTTTCATGCCAAAATTACTGCTTTTAAAAATCTCTTCCTCTTTCTTCTTCTTCTTCCTTCTGCCCTCAGTAATAATTAATATCTTTAATTATCTGTATCCACCTGCCTACACTTGCACTTGGAATAAAGCCCCGTTTCAGGCTGAAGGAAGGCAACTCCAGAAAGCCAGCAGCCTTCAGAAGAGACCGGAGATGTTTAATTTGGACGAGGGCAAAAGGGAGGTGGTTTGCTTCACTGTGAATGGTTATTCAAGGTGGGACCTTCTTAACCCAGTTTCCCCTGTTGGATTGCTGGCTTTTGTATACTGTGTTGATTAGACCACACTCCACCCGCCTGCTGTCGAAGGCACACCCTTCCGGAAAGCCAAGAAGGTGACCCAGCATACAAGGGCCAAGTCCTGGGCTGAATTAAGAGCTGCAGATGAAAAGGCTTCAAGAACAATGGACAATATACTGTCGCTCTCCAGACAGAATGGAAAGTCTTTAAGATGTACAAAGAGATCCAGAGATCACGTTAAAGTCCCAGTCCATATAGTGCTAGCAAGGATCATCCCAGTAGCTCGTGGAAAGCCCCAAAATGGGGCACAGGGGCAACAGGGCTTTGTTCAAGTTACTCCCTCCCCAGCAGAGGAGGTTGATGGTTTGTGGGGGTAATAAATGCATTCTGGTTTTTAGCAGATTGCTGCCACTTTGTTTAATGGGTGGAAGCCTTGAATGGGGTGTTTGCATATTTCTTAACCATCACCCAGTCTTCTTCTCCCTCTTATGCACTGTTCTTCTCAAAGAGAAAGGACTTCACAGACACCTAACACAAAATACAGAGACCTTTGGGTTGAACATCTTGTTCTTAAGGGGCTTGGAATGAATAATAAAATTAGTATATTTCAAAAGGTCCTGGTGGGGAGGGGGAAGTACTCAATGTTAAGCAGTATGTGTAGTTGTGTATGAGAGGTATTACTTGTATAGATGATATTGTTATGTTTGTAGCTATTGATGAGGGTTTTTTATATACTTTTGTATTTTTGTTCTATTGATTTTGGTTTTAAAAATAAAAATAGATTTTTAAAAGGAAAAAAAAGAACACCGTGTTCTTTATTTCACTCTTGTCTGGAGTTTACAACTTTAGTGGGCCTTTAACATTTCCCGCTGGCTGGATAGCTCAGTGGCTTAGGCATCTGGCTGCAGAGCCGGAGGTTGGGAGTTCAATTCCCCCCACTGGGCCTCTTGTGAATACAGCCAGCCTGGGTGGCCTTGGGCAAGCTGCACCGTCCCAGAGAGCCTCATGAAGGAGGGAATGGTCAACCACTCCTTAGTCTTCCCTACCTAGAAAACACTGAAAAAGGTCACCTTAAGTCAGAATTGACTTGACGGCAAATTGTTGTTGTTGTTAACAGCTTAAATAGATGAGAACGAGAAATTTATCAAATATTTCAGTTCCTAGAATGTGCTAATCTGCCATCTCCTTATCAAGCCTCAAAGCTGAGGAGAAAGTAATGCAGAAAGTAACAACACTGTCTGTACAGAACTTTCTTTCTTTCTTTCTTTCTTTCTTTCTTTCTTTCTTTCTTTCTTTCTTTCTTTCTTTCTTTCTTTCTTTCTTTCTTTCATGGCAGGTACAGGAGCCATTTCATTAAAAGTCAAAATTGACAGGAAACAAGAAGGAATTGGCAAGAGCTAATCCAAACTGTATCAAAATTATTATTTTGTAGCCGCTGAGCAAGGGAGGGGACAGGATGTGGTGGAGAAAGACCGGCGGGTAAGAACCTGAATGATGGATTAACAACAGCATGGCTAGGTTTGACTTACCTTTTTCAGCAGCGAAATTTCCAGCAAGTTGTCACTTGTCCAAAGTGGTAAATTTTCTTCCAACGTAGCCTGAAGAAAAACAAATAAGGGAAACAGAGCAGGGAGAAGGATTCGTTTCAACCTATTCTGTTCCTTTTGGCCAGTGTTCATTGCATTATTAACAACATTAACCCATCAAATGATATAAAATGCAATGCTGCACCATTGGGTTCCTGCTTCTTCTCTTCCTTCATAGTCATTTTGAGAACTTTTCAAAAGCTTCTTTTTTTATTATTATAATCCAGAATCATCCAACTAGTTGTCATGCTCATGGTGAGACTTAGGCAATGGTTTGTTGTTGTTATGGACCATCAAGTCATCTCCAACTTATGGAAACCCCATGAGTGAAGGATCTCCAAAATGTCCTCAACAGCCTAGCTCAGCTCTTGTAGACTCAAGCTTGTGGCTTCTTTTAGGGAGTCAGTCCATCTCGTATTTGGTCTTCCTCTTTTCCTGCTGCCTTCCACCTTTCCCAGCATGATTGTCTCTTCTGGAAAATCATTTCTTCTTATGATGTGCCCCAAGTAGGACACCGTCAGTTTCAACATTTTTACTTCTAGAGATAGTTCAGGCTTGCTTTGATCTAGGATCCACTTATTCATCTTTCTGGCAGTCCAGAATATCCGCAAAGCTCTCATCCAGCACTGCATTTCAAATTAATCATTTTACCCCCCTTTCAGCTTTCTTCACTGTCCAGCTTTCACACCCATCCATGATGATCTGAAACACATGAGTGTGGATAATCTTGGTCTCTAGTGACACATCCTTACACTTAATGATCGTTTCTAATTCTTTCATTGCTGCCCTTCCTAGTCTTAATCTTCTTCTGATTAGGCGGTGGTACCCCCACAAAAGTAACCTGCACAGTTCCTTCCTTCCTTCCTTCCTTCCTTCCTTCCTTCCTTCCTTCCTTCCTTCCTTCCTTCCTTCCTTCCTTCCTTCCTTCCTTCCTTCCTTCCTTCCTTCCTTCCTTCCTTCCTTCCTTCCTTCCTTCCTTCCTTCCTTCCTTCCTTCCTTCCTTCCTTCCTTCCATTTTTCTACCGCCCATCTGGCCGAAGGCCACTCTGAGTGGTTTAGAACCACATGACTAAAATACAATCAACAGAACAAAGAATAAGAATACTAAAATGCAAATAAATAATACCGTCAAAGCATAAAGGTACAATAGCACGAAACATTCAAAACATTTAAAACTTTAATATGGCAGACATTGATCAGGTAGGTTAGCTAAGCTCAGCTGAGTTCACAGGTATAACATTTTCGAATGCCTCCCTAAATAAACAGGGTTTTTGTGATTTTTTTTTTTAAATCACCAGTGAAGAGGCCAAATGAATTGCAGGGGGGGGGGGGAGTTCATTCCGCAGCCGAGGAGCAACCACCCAGAAAGCCCAGTTTCTTGTCTTCTTCCTCCAGACCGCTCTCAGGGTGAGCATCCTCAGCCGGCCTGCTTGGGATGTTCTTGTAGGATGAGCAGATCCTGTCAGAAGTAGGGGTTCTGCCAGGTAGTTATTTTTCTAGTTGTTTTCCAGTTATTTTTGGAGAAGACGGATGCCATAAGGTGGTGGATATGACTGGAAAACACCTTGAGAATGCCCAGTAGAAGCTGGAATGCAGAAAGTGTTCAAAAGGTGAAGGTAGGCTTACAGAGGCCAGCATTTACTGGTGTGGATAAACCTCTTCTCAAATATAACAAAGCCCTGTCACAGATGAAACAATGATCTTACAAAACAACTCTTCCGAGGGGTGTGCTCCTAAGGAATGGGGAAAAGAGAGAACCTAAAGTTTCTGGTCCTCCCCTCTCCTCAAATAATAGCCAAACAGATTGCAACATTCAGTTCAATTTTTTCTGGTGGTTGACGGACTGTTTAATTCGCCCCCTAGATGTTTGGCCCCGTGTCCCGGGGCTTGGGATGGGGTGGCGAAGCAAGAGAGGCCATGTTCAGGGATTCTTTGAAATGAATGGAATGGACGTTGGCTCTTAAAACCAGGCCCAAGAGAGAACAGATTTCCCACGGTATGATTAACCTACTCTGTATGCCACCAGTCTCCATCAGCCGTTGAACTCCACGTGAACCCTTACCTCTAAACCTCCAGTCATGACACCGGCGGTCCCCATCTTCCTGTTGACCACTCTAAGTGGTTCATGATTAACCTCTTGAGCAAAGAGTACAGTTGACGGAAGGCTGATCTAGGTTCTTAACCTGTCAGACAAGTCTGAACTTTTTTCAGGGGTGGGTGGGTGAGAAAGCAGAATTTTAGCTGGCCATAAGATCCAGTCGTGAGCCACAATGAACTGGCGTTGACTCAACAAACCCCATTCTTAAACTCTGTCGTGTAGCAGAGGGTTCAGATGGGGACTCGACTCCCATAAGATGTTTCGAGGGCTACCAAAAAGAAGATTGGATAAATTATTGGAGATGAAGGCCATCAGGGGCTACAAATGGGTATAGATAACGATCGCCTCCAATATAAAAGAGAGCAAACCACTGGTCAGAGTCTGAATTCATTAGCTGGAAGAACATGAAAAACACCTGTCAAGACATAGATGACTTGATTAAAGCCCTCAGAAGTCTGGGGGAATTCCTGAAGATTTCAGGGGTTTATATTCAAAGAATTAAAAAAACAAAACAAAACCCCATGCCTATATATAAGTCCCTGCATGCTTTCTTTTTTTCATCCTTCAGCGTCTACATCAAGGGTTGCTGCATATTGGTGGAGCACCCGCTGCTGGTCAACCATCACAGTGATATCACATTGAACCCAAGCCTATGCTTTTCTGAACCCAGACTTTGCTGTATGCCAACTCCACCTCAGTGATGATCAAATATCAAAGGCACTGGCCTTTTTTTAATGCACCTTAAAACGACCCTAACACTATTAAGACAATCAATGGTTCCTATGTTTGATCCTTTGTTTCTTACTTTAAGCTTCCTGGATATTGAGCTGCAAGTGTGTCTAATTGATATTGCAAACTGGACAAGTAATAGAAATGTGGAAAATACAGAGCAGGAAATACAGAGCAGGAAATACAGAGCAGGTCTCACTGGACCAGACCACTTCAGAAGAATAACAGATCATGTCTTCGCAATCTTATTCACCAAGTAATTCCTACCACCCACCCACAGAAAACTAAGGTGCCAAAAAGTGGATTATCTTAGAACTCCTTCTCATCACTTGACCTTTTTACATAGGAGGTGCTTTTCTATATCCATACTTTGACATTTGTTGTTGTTATGTGTGATCAAGTCTCCTCCAACGTATGGTGACCCTACAAATGAACGATCTCCAAGGTGTCTTGTCCTCCACTGTCCTGCTCAGCTCTTGTAAACTCAAACCATCAAGTCATCTCCAACTTATGGAAACCCCATGAGTGAAGGATCTCCAAAATGTCCTCAACAGCCTAGCTCAGCTCTTGTAGACTCAAGCTTGTGGCTTCTTTTAGGAAGTCAGTCCACCTCGTGTTCGGTCTTCCTCTTTTCCTGCTGCCTCCCACCTTTCCCAGCATGATTGTCTTTTCCAGAGAACCCTGTCTTCTCATGCTGTGCCCCAAGTAGGGCACCCTCAGTTTCAACAATTTTGCTTCTAGAGATCGTTCAGGCTTGTTTTGATCTAGGACCCACTTATTCATCTTTCTGGCAGTCCAGGGTATCTGTAAAGTTCTCCTCTTTCAAACAAATCAGCTCTTTTCCTTTCAGCTTTCTTCATTGTCCAGCTTTCACACCCATGCACGGTGATAGGAAACACAAGAGCGTCGATGATCTTGGTCTTGGTCTCCAGTGACCCATCCTTGCACTTGATGATCTTTTCAAGTTCCTTCATTACTGCCCTTCCGAGTCTCAATCTTCTCCTGATTTCTTGGCTGAAGCCTCCCTTTGGATTGAAGATTGGATTGACATTTTGATATAATGCATTGCAAATTTATGCAGTACATTTTTAAAAGTGTTGTTTTTTTTCCTCTCAAAAAGGCTCCAGGTTTTTTTTCTGTTCAGGAACAATCACTTTTTAAATATATCTCTTCATACTGTATTCATCAGTATGATCACAAGAGTGGTAGCATGTAAGAGCTAGGAATTTCCTTGTCCATATTCTCCAAAAAGTGTTAACCTTGCTAAACCAGTCTTGGGTTTGTTTGGAATGAGATAACGTGAAGAAACCATCCACCATTCCAGTAAAAACATCTGTTCCATTTAAGAGATTGTAAAGCTTTGGGAGAAAATAAAAGAGACACAGAAAGAGAGGAAATGAGAGAAAGAGGGAGGGTGGAATGGAAGTTTAGAAACATATAAACATTTTCAAAGGGGAAAAATACAGAATAAGCTTGGTGTCAATGCAAACATAAGGCCATATCTACAAAAGATCACATCTAGGTACCAGCGGGTGCAATGGTCTCTCCCTTTCACAATTGGCTGAAGAATTTATAGTCTAAATGATGTACCCTGCAACATAAAGACCAGCTGTATCTGGCATTCTTGTGTAAAATGGTATAACTAAGGTCATAAATAAAGATATTAGCTAAAAATGCTTCCTGGAATAAACACACCAAGTTCTACAAGATCTTCTGCATCTTTTATGACACGGTGGAAATAGTTTATCTGGTGGCCCCAATATCAACCTTGTTTTCTTTTTTTCACCCTTTGGTTAAATTAACCTTATGAAGCTTATGAACAGTTGACAACCCACCATGAGACATCTAGGTCTGGAAGCCTTGGGAGACTGTCTGGTTTTCTCCAAGTCAGCCCTAGATAAGATTAGTCATTTGTATCTCACAGACTGTTAGGTAGAGCTTGGGAGTTCGATTCCCCACTGGGCCTCCCAGAAGAAGAGCCAACCTGGGTAGCCTTGGGCAAGCTGCACAGTCCCAGGGCACCCCTGGAAGAAGGGAATGTAAATCACTTCTGAGTCCACCGCTCCTACAAAAACTTGGTAAGGGTCACCATAATTCAGAATTGACTTGACAGCACTCCCTTACTGGTATGAAAATATACTGCCTCTTACAAAGAGCAGTGCATAAAACGAGAATACAGTCAACCCTCGACTTACGAACTTAATCCGTTCCGGAAGGACGTTCTTAAGTCGAAAAGTTCGTAAGTCGAATCAGCATTTCCCATAGGAATGCATTGAAAACCAATTAATCCGTTCCGGCTGTTTTTGGTTCTTAGGTCGAGGGGCGGTTTGTAAGTCGAAGCCTTAGTTCCCATAGGAACTAATGCAAAGCCGGTTAATCCGTTCCTACCACTAGGGGCAGAATTATTTCTTTTTTCCCCTTTTAACCTAAGATGACTTAGGTTAAAAAAAAAGGAAAGGAAAGAGGGAGGGAAGGAGGGAACAGACACCTTTTCAACAGAACACCTTGAAAGTTCAAATTTCGCGCTTTCCCCGCCTCCCGCGCGATTTTTTTTTCGGTTCGTAACTCGAAGCAAAGTTCGCAAGTCGAGGCTATATTTTTCTATCGGAGCGGTTCATAAGTCGAAATGTTCGTAACTAGGGCCGTTCGTAAGTCGAGGGTTGACTGTAGTATGTTCCACAAAGCCTCTTGCAAAGCATTTCAACAGCACCAAAATATTGCTGATCCAAAGATAGTCATTACATGGAACAACTTGTGCACTGGGGCAAAGGAAAGTTCACGTACAAATTTTGGGGGATACCCCCTGCCCTTTTATGTATGTTAGCTTCTTCCTGGAAAATGAATGAAGAGCTTGATCAGGTATTAGTAAGTAAACATTTTAAGAACAGGACATAAGCCAGAATTCAGTGTTGTTCTGCCAAGGAGCCTACTGCTTATACCAGGAATCAATTCTCTCTCTTCCTCCTGCAGTTCCCTTTCCCGGGCACCCTAAAAATCTAGTGTGAAGGACCAGGAAACCTTCTGGAGGTACTTCTGGTGCCACAGAGAAAAACAACGGGAGGATGAGCAGAAGAAAGTCTTGCTAGCATTAAATAGTGAAATACACATTTAGATCTTGACCCATATCTCAAGGTAAGAGGTGTAACTCTTGAAGCCTGCAAAACCCATGATACAGTGTAATTCTTGAAGCCTCCAAAACCCATGATGCAGTGTAACTCTTGAAGCCTGCAAGACCCGTGATGCAGTGTAATTCTTGAAATCTGCAAAACCCATGATGCCGTGTAACTCTTGAAGCCTGCAAAACCCATGATGCAGCAAAGCTTTAGGGACTCATAAATGAAGCGCACCAGTGAAGAATAGGAGCACATTATAGAATCAAGCTTAAGCATTTGGCTGAAGTCTATACCAGGGTGGGAGGGAAGACAAGGATTTGAACACATCGATCTGGACGATCAGCCCACTGTATTTATCATCTGGCCAGTAGATTGGCTTGTGCTATGGAAACTCATTTGTTTCAAGAATCCCTTAGAATCTCTCTCTCTTCTACCTTTAAAAAAAGCACTGAAAAGTTACACTTCACTTAAAACAGGCCTATACTTACTATGTTTGCTAGGATTCAAAGGGCTGCTTTGGTCAAGAAAGTGAGCTAGAAGTCTTTTCGTTTTCCTAATTGTTCCTCCATATTGGGAATTTGCATTTTAATATCCCCCTGCTTATTTATTTACTCGGCATGGGGCAGAGTGTGCCATTTAAAGTGCTTTAAAACTGTGGGTTTAATTGACCGTACGTAATAACGATTACCCAAATGTGTGCAATTAGAGGCTTAAGTGCACTTCGTAAGTAATAGGTGCTCTGACTATTTGGGGCCTTTTAAAAGTAGTAAACATCGATCAAAAAGTTAACTCAGCCCTAAGAACTCCCCTGAGTTTCAAACTAGGGATGTGCATGTGTCTGAAGTTCATTTTTTTTTGAGACCGCCACCCGTTCTCACACCTGTTCTCTGGTCCGTGCCAGATTTTGTAAGCATTTGTCAACGTCTTTGCACTAGAGAAAAGGCACTGGGACAGCAGAAAGCTTGGCAGAAGTTTGGAAAGCATTTCAAAAGCATCCAAGGGTTACTGAAGCCAATGAGCTTGAGAAGTACGTACTGATTCTGGCAGCCTGATGAGACGGCAGGAACAGATAAGACAGCCGTGTTGTTACTAAGAGGAGGTAGATTCATAAATGAATAATTGCAGTGTATATCTTATGTGCCGTCGAATCTCCCCTGACTTAGGGTGATCCTAATGGGATTTTCAAGGGATGTGAGATGTTCCAGAAGCATCTGCCCCAGCCAGTGAGTTTTCATGACAGATTGGGGATTTGAACCCAGTTTTTGTGTGTCTTCGTCCAACACTCCACCAACTACACCGTGCTGGTATTGAGTCCTATGGAGAAACTGCCACTGGTGATGAACAAGGAAAGAACCCTCTTTCTGGGGGGCTGGGCTAGACCCTGAGGGTTGTAGAAGGGTGCAAGGATTATGGGATTTGTAGTTCACAACATCTAGAGAGATCCCTTCCCCAACCCTGGTTTAGGAAGATATTCCACTCAGTAGCTCTGATGGCTTAAGTTCCATGAGGCACTAGGGAGACCCATTCTTATTTCTACCCTTTGCATCTCCTGGCATCTTTCCTCAAAAATCCAGGATTTGGCTCTGATGCCCGTTAGTGAGAAAGAGGAGGCATAAGCCCCGATGTGGATTTTGAACTTTGGCTGAGACTGCATTACTGTTGTGGTCTGAAATCAGATTTAAACTTATGTATACATAGATACATACATACGGTGTGGTCAAGTTCATAATAATTGCCAGTTTTTTGAGCATAGGGCACAATTTTGCATTAATACGTCTCAGTGTCTAGAAATGTTGACACCCGGCGTCAAGGGGTTATAGAATCATTTCCACCTTTTCTGGAAATAGCTGTGACCTGCCATTAGCACTGTTTTCTCTTTTAGGTGAAAAAACAAACAAACGAGGAACTATTTGAAAACAGAACTACATTGAATGAGTCTTCCTTCATTTACTCCTTGGCAAGTTGTCTCGACTCTCCCCTCTAACTCCTAAATTTAGATTTAGTCTCGCCTTGTTTATAGTGCAAGTAAGCTACATATTGTTAGCACAACTCACTACATATGGACAAGAAATACCAAGAGCAGAATACTAAAAGACTGGCATCCAGAAACTATGAAATTCAGGGCCGTAACATTCAAAATGAGGGAAATCGCAATCCTGAGAGTTTGCACAAAGTTAGATTTAGATTATTCCTGTCTGAAGGCCTCTAGATAAGATTTTGGATGGATGCGCCAATTTTTGCTGCATACAGTACTTGCTCATAAGATGAAATTGAAGTGTTTAGGTTAATATGGAGGTGTACCAAATCAAGGTGAGCTCTGTTCAGATATAAGATGGAAAAGGACTATTTTGGATTGCACTGGGGAGAAAAAAAGGGCATTTGGAGGGCTAAATTAAAAATTAAAGACATGTTGAAAAGTGGGGAAAGGGGAACAGAAAGTACCGATCAATAGCATATAAGGCAGATGCTTACCTGGAAGCAGATGGCCAAAAGGTAGAGGATGAGAATGAGCTTCACCTTTCAGCAAAGACCAACAGCCTCTCCTGCAATGTCAGGTTCTCAGAGCATGGGGAGGGTCCCTTAGTGAGGACCTTGAGGGTTTATAATTCCTTTCTGGCAACATGTGCTTCTACATTGGCAGAGCTGTTTGGTTAGTGTTGGGTAGTTTGGAATCAAAGAACTGTAGAGCTGGTAAGGACCACAAGAATTGTTTAGTTGGTGCAGCCCTTTGTTGAAGCAGGAATTCCAGAGCTAAAGCTTCTCCAGCAGATGGCCTTCCCACCTCTGTTTGAAAACCTTCAATGAAGGAGAATCCACCACCTTCTGGGTAATCTCTGTCACTGTCAAAGAACTCTCATCACCAGGAAGTTCTTTTTAATATTTAGTTGAAATCTCTCCCCCCACCCCCAGTAATTTGACTTGGTTTGGGTCCTAGCGCAGCTCTGCCTAGCTTCTTGTTCAGAAAGAAAGCTCCCAGCTAGCACCGGGGCAGGAACAGGAAGCTTGGGAAAAGCTAGGCCTAGCTCAAAGCCTTTCAGTCCAGGCCTTTCTCCCAGGTGAGCCACACTTAGGTATCTTGTCTGTCTGGTAGAACCCCCAGATATAAGTTACAAAGTTTGACGTCTAGGGCTTCAAAAAATCCCACCCCCACTTACTTCTTCCAAAGCATGGGCTCTTGGTAACTCTCTAAGGGTTAAGAGACTTGAGTATACATGTTGCTCTGTCCTTTTATTTTTAATCTTGGGATCCCAGGTTTGGATTCCATTTAGTCCATTTCCCCCTGTAATGCAGGAGAGACATCTTGGCTGCTTCCTGCCAGTTCTTTAGAGAGAGAAAAAGGAGGCACTGTCACATTTGGAAGACTTCAGACTTCGGCAAGGTTGCTGTGCCGCCACCGTTGACACAGGTCTCTTGTTTACTGAATGACATCCAACCCTCCCCAGCCTACTGTGCTGACGGAAGACATGCCAGTTCCTTCATGGGATAACCTTTGAATGCTGGATGCTAATGGGTGGTGGTGGGGAGGCAAGGATAATATATCATTCGGTGCTTTCATGTGTCTGGCCGCATGGTGTTCTATCCAAAGGTCAGTCGGTTTGATGTGTGCAGACAGATACTTCTTGCCTGTGTGAGAGAGGTGTTCCTTTTAAAAATACCAAGCCAACTGATTTGAGAGAAAGGTGGTAGGGAAAAGAATGAGACACGTGGTAAGGAAATGAAGGGTTTTCTTGGCCAGCTGAAAGGAGCAAATTTGAATAGAAAAGGTTATGGGTGTCAGGTAGGGTGGCCACAGGTCCTGTTTCACAGACAGCAGTCCTCGTTTTGAAGGATTGTTGAAGACGGGCGTCTGTTTCAGTGAATAAGAATAAATAAACCAGTCTCAGAACTACAGAGCTGGAAAGGACCCTATGGATCAGCAAGTCCAGACCCTGTCAAGGAGGCACCGTGGGGAATTGAACTATCACCAGAGATGGGCATGAACCTGAAAAATTGTGGTTTGTGATGGTTCATGGGCTCCTTGCCAGGAAACTGGGGTGATATCTTTGTGCATGCACCCGCCTCCCAGCTGATTGCCCTGATCAGCTAAGAGGCGGGCACATGCTCAGAGGCAACTGCCAGCTTCTCTGGAAGGAGCCTTATCTCCACCTCTGACGTTGGTACCCAGGCACCCGGGGAAGAGGTGGTGGCAGCAGTGGCATGGCAGGAGGACCAGGTAAGGCCAGGCAACTCGGGCACCGGGAAAGGGGCTGGCGGGCCGTCCCGGTTCGCCAAAGCAAATGAAGTGCCAACGGGAAAAAAAACGTTTAGCATTTCGTTTTGCTTCAGCAAAACAGGATCCCGCACTGGGTCACGAACCGAACTGCGAACCAGCCTGGTACATTGTTTTTTTTCTGGTTCGCAATTTGGTTCGCGCCCAACTCTACTCCCAGCCTCTGGCTCCACAGCCAGAGGCCTAAATCACTGAGCTATCCAGCAATTGTTCCCAGCCTCTGTGAGCCTCTCTACTTCTATTGCATAGCAAAAAGGGAATTTGACCGGAAATTCAAAACTCTGAAACAGGATCAAAGACTGTGCCAGGTAGGTAGGTTGAGGTAAGGTCTTAGCAGTAGTTGATATAGTAAGGATGGCAGTTAGTGGCACTGGCTGACGAACTGGAGGCTGGGTTTCATCTGCTCCTGTGGTTACCTCTCTGATCAGTTGTGAACAAGTCACTCTCTCAGTCTGGTCTACCCAGCAAGTGGTTCAAGAATAGAGATGGGCACAAACCGGTCCATCGCATTTCATCCCAGTTCATAAAAGTGGCAGCACTGGTGCTGCTGCTGCTCCCCTCCCCTGCCTCCTCAGCCGATCCAGACCCTCACCAGGCCCAGCTTGCTGTCCTGCTTGCCCCGGCTAATCTCCCAGTCACAAGCAAGGGCACAGCCTAACCTTTGGTCTGAGTGGGAGATCGGTCAAGAGGGGAGGGGCAGAGAAGCCTGAGCTCTTGCCAGGACTGGAAGATCAGTTGAAGATCATGGAGGCTGGGCCTGGTGAGAGGCTGATTGAGCCAGAGGAGGCATGGAGGGGAGCAACAGCACCCGTGCTGCCCCGTTGACAAACGGGGACAAACCAGTTCGTGCCCATCTCTAGTCAAGAACCAAATTCGGCCAGCCCTCCAGCCTACATCTCCCACTGAAAAACAATGCTGTCTAGAAGATAACACAGTTGATTCTGTTTTGAAGAAGTAACAGACCCGTTACTATTCCTTTCTGCTCCTCCTCACAGTTGAGAGAAGTTAGTTTTTTGATTACACAATTCTCAGAATCCCTGAGACCAGGGATTTCTGTAGCTGTAGCTTTTTTAAAAAAAGGTTCTCCGACCTCTGTTCTTTTTTCACAATACCAATGCTGTTTGAGTTTAGTAGGTGAAAATGTTCATGTCCAGACCCTATAAATCTCTGATTAAAAATTTATTCGTTAGAACTCTGTGTTGTTTCCTCATGACTTATAACGGCCCTCATTTCTTTAACTTCCACATCAGACAGTTAATTTTATTTCTCCACTTGGTCCAGTCTGAATGTTTTTCAGGAGGGAACACCATCTCCAGAGGGAGATATATTTTACTTGGGTTCTCCCTTACATTTATTGACAACTCATCAGGTGCAACAGGGGGGTCTGAGGAATATCAGGAAGGGAGCCAACACAAATATGGACCTCTTTTGGAATGTCTTCTGGGTGTAGAAGAGATTATTCAGACTACAAATGCGCTCATGGTTCACTTCATTTCAGGCTGAATTCTCTCACTCATAAAATGCTCTTGGAGATACCTTACACCTCTTTTGATCATGCATTTTAGGGTCACATTCGCTTCCCTACGCATTCCTGAGCTCTTAAAGAGCTGTCTCTTTTGGGCATGATGTTTCCTGTGGCTTTGTAGAAATGTAGAACTGGTTGAATAAATATTTGTCGTCTTTCAACTCGGGTGGTCTGCAGTTCGTAGCGACGTGGTTCTTCTTATTTCTCGTATTGTCTTTTGGGGATATCGTCGATTCAGAGTGTACGAAGGGACAGCCCTGTTAAAAAGGCCAGCCTTTGAAGGCATCAATCAAGACCACACCTTGGAAGAACAGAAAGCAAGAGTCTCATAGCATCCCTTTCTCCCCAAGTCATATGAGAGTTTCTTTGCTGGGTCCGATCAATGGTCTTTCTAATCCAGTACTGCACTCATTGACTATGACTCACCAGTAGAGATGGGCATGGACCTCGGTTGGGAGGTTTGTGCCGATTTGTACATGTGGCACCACAAGTGTTGCACATTCCCTTTCCCCACCTCCCTGGCCACTGACCCATTCAGCAGTCAAAGCTATTCAACCAGTCCTTGGCAGGAGCACAGGGTTTGCCTGTCCTGCTTCCTTGTCTCGATCAGCCAAGGCGATCAGCCAAGGAGGTGGGGCAGGGAAGCCTGTGCTCCTGCTGGAGACTGGTGAAACAGCTGAAGAGGAGGAGGAGAGGAGTGCATACCTGTTGGTGAGTGGGGGGATCCAGCTGGGGAGGTGGGGGAAGGGAATGTGCAGCATCTGTGGTGTTGTGTGTATGAACCTGCACAAATGTCCGAACCAAAGTTCATGCTTTTCTCTACTCACCAGTGACATTCACAAATATGGTCTAAACCTACATTTTAAGTGAAAGGAAAAATATGTTTACTTACAGTTGCTGTCTATAGTTACAGTCAGGAGAAAAATAAGAAAAAATAGGTTCGCCACCCGTGGCAGAGACACTTGCATGTTTTCTGCATTCTCAGAGGTCAGGAAAGGAGAAAGAGAGAGAGAGAGAGAGAATAATGAACAAAAGAAGTGAAGCAAACAAACAAACAAACAGGAAGAGGGTATTGACAAGCCAGAGGTGGGAAAAAGAACTTCAGCAGCAGGTTGCTAAAAAGCAGAGAATCCTTTCAGGTCCTAAAAGACCCCTTCCACTGATGCCCAGTGTTAGAAAGCACACAAGATTGTTATTATCTCAGCATAAAGAGCATTTTATATAAAGTGCAGGAGTTTTGCAAAGCAAATCCATCTTCAACAGTTGTGGAAAAAAAAATTCCGAGAATGACTCAGGGTGAGCATCAAAGCAGCTTTTCAGGGTTGACAGATTCCTCTCCTCTCCAGGGTTTTGTTGGCGAGAAAAAGATGACCTCGCTCAACTCAGATGTAACTTGTTCCCCTAGACAGACACAATGCAAGCCATAGTTACTCACTGGGCCAAGAGCCAGTTATAAAACTAAAAAAACACAAAACAACCTACAGTAGTCCATGCAAATCCAAAGCCTGCTTAAATAGGAAATGCTAGAATACTAGGCTTGACTTTCTCAAGCAGCTCTTCAGAAAAAGAAAAAAAAAGAACCAAACCAATGGTAAGAGAACTATGGCATCTCTGGCAGGCAGATACCCAACCTATGTTTGCAAGATTTGTCTGCTCGTATGCAGGATCCGGCAGCTCAGGTTGAGCGGAAGCTCTCCTAATGCAAAAAAATCAGCAGTCCTTGGAAAGTTTGTGCAGCTCACAAACATTAAGGCTAATTTTAGATTTAACTCTGAAAGGTTCTCTCTCTTTTCGGTTTGGTTACCTTCCCATCCCTGGTGTCAAAGGAACTTTGGAGTAGGGATGTCGGCAAATCTTCGGGACCGGATCCCAAGTCTGTGTTCAAATTTGAGCCTCCGGGACCGACTACCAAATCTGAGTCTGAGTCTTCAGGCTAGGTCCTGAGTCTCGAGCCTCAAGTCTGAGTCCTTTCGCCCCTTCCCCTGAGGCTTGGTACTCAGATTGCGCATGTGCTGACCATCTGAGGCCAGCGCATGCCCAGAGAGAGTGGGCCGACTTCCCTTCCTGGAGCCAGCCCCTGCCTCTGGGCATGTGCCAGGCTATCAGCTGGGCGGTGCATGTGTAGGCAGAGGCAGCAGTCAGCTCCTGGAAGGGAATCTGGGCCTGCTGCCACTAAGGATGGGGGAAGTGAAACCAAGGTGGAGGAGATATCAGGGGTCTCCTACCAACTCTCCTCGGACTGGAGAAGCTACTTGGATGAGTAGCAAAATGCTTCGACCTAACAAGAAAGAAGTCCATTTGCCATGACTCAGCTTCCAGATAACCACACCTGGATGACTGAGAATCTTCACAGACCCAAGACAATGGGTGGAGAAGGACTGCACAAGTGGGATTATCCCTCACCCCCCATCCACTGTCCATCTAATGAGCCTATTCAGACCAGGGGGGAGTGAAACCAGCACCTCCTACCAACTCTCCTCAGACTGAAGAAGCTACTTGGATGAGTAGCGAAATGCTTCGACCTAACAAGAAAGAAGTCCAGTTGCCGTGACTCAACTTCTGGATAACCTCACCTGGATGACCGAGAATCTTCCCAAATATATTGACAGCCAGTTGTGACTCACGAGTCCCCATCCCTGCTTTGGAGGGCTACTCACATTCTATTTCTGTTGCAACAGGAACTTTGAGGGGTTCCTGGTTCCTGATTTTGCTATAAGATAGCAAATCAGCTCGTGAGTAAATTACATTAACCTTGCATAGTGCTGTTAAGTAAACTGCATGAAAAATCGATGCAGAACTAGAGAAAGATCAACCCAAAACAGGCAAGAAGGATATCACCCAGGTGGGAGGGACACCTATCACAAAACTGGCCATATTTTACTCAAATGGGCAGCTCGCTTTCCAAGAAAACAGGGACAACCATATTAACATCCCATGTATTTTGATAAGGATCTGTCTGTTAGGTTCTCTGAGTGAGCTCTTGAAGAGCCGGGTTGATACTTCCTGTTATACACTTCTTAGCAAGACCCAACACCTTTGCCAAAACGAATGTTTCCTTTGGGTAAGGATATTTTTTTCACTGACAGGTTGGGGCATTGTACACAACAGCCACGTGGGGTGGATTTGTTCAGCTTGCGTTGCTCAGGAAAGCCAAATGAAATAAAATCGATGGGAAGAAAGGAAACCACCACCGAAAACAGAAAAGCCAAGCAGAGTTTAAGAAAGGGCATCCTGGCAAAGAGCCACGGAGCTGTCTGTTCTTTGCGATATTGTGTTGGCTGCACCACCTACAACCTGTTTCAAAATGAGAGTAAAAGGTGCAGCTTGTTTAGTAATTTCCAGGAGGGAGACAAAGTCTTTGACACGTAGCATTCGTAAGTCCTGTCATCTTCTTACAGCCCAGCAAAAAAAAAAAAAAAAACAAAAACCAACACAACCTATTTTATTTTCTTTTTTAACCACAATATAACTCGTCTATACCAGACTTCCCCAACAACTCCTTCCAGTTTTGCTGGGTTCCAGCTCCCCTTCTCCACAGCTGCCATGCCCATGGGTGGCTTACCTATGAACACCAATCACTGGGGAATCACTCTGGAAGAGGACTGTTCCTGGAGGCATCTGGTTGACCCTCATGGAAAACAAGATGGCGGACTAGAGCAATAGCAAAGCAGGGGAAAGGGACTGCTTTGGATTATACTCTGGGATACTCGGGTGTGGAAAGGTAACTTTTCATAGCTTTTCTTGAGAAGTTTCTGGGTGTGATCTGGTAGGATCTTCTCATGGTCCTGGGATATCTTTTCAGGGACCTGGGTGCTCAAATTGGTTCACTGATCATGCTTGTTTGGGGGCAGGTCCTGCTCTGCAACAGGAGAGTGGCCACTTACACATCATCATCATCACCAACAGGAGAGTGGCCACTTACACATCGTCATCATCACCAACAGGAGAGTGGCTACTTCATCATCATCATCACCACCACCACCATTATGGAGGATATGCACCATCATGAAAAGAGGACAATCGAGGGCATTCACTTGCCAAAAATCCAACACATGGATTTATATAGAAGATGCAAAAATTAGGAATGGCTTTTAGCATTTAAACAGAATTATGAGTGGAGAAGGCTGTGACCAGGGGACCTGCAACCTGGTCTGCTGTGCAGGTGTTCACTGTGGATGGACAACCTCAAGGTCTCCTTCCTTATAGGTCTTCCTCTTCGAATCAGATCAGAAATGGACAGTTCTTCCAAAAGAGGACCCCTTCAAGCAAAGGACTCTCCTTTGGCAACCTTACAATCTGGCTGTGGATCCAGAGGTTGAGAGTTTGATATCCCCCACTGTTCTTCCTTGACAGGGGCTTGAGTTAATGATCCATAGGGTGCCTTCCAGCTCTGCCATTCCAATATGATGACAATGATGATGATGATTTTGGAGGCAGAAGAAGAAAGAAACCTGCTTCTGGAGTGAGTATGGACCTGAGGTGGGTCGCACAGACTACAACTCCCATAATACTTCAGCACTGATAGCAGTTGCAGTCCAGCAATGTGTTGACACCCAGTACAGATGATGAGAGAAAGAGGTCCTGTTTCATCTATGCGTAGGTGGTTTAAATAGTGCAACAAGCCTTCTTAAATTTAGCTCCAAATTCTTCAACCTAGAAGTATTTCTTAAAAAGTGAATTTCAAAGGGGTCTAGCATACAAACCTCTGAAGTTTGTGTGGAAATTCACAGGGGGAGTGGAACTGGTAAAACCACCCCTTAAATATCACACTTCCCTTGAAAGTCCTATTAGTGTCACTATAAGTTGGTTCCGACCTGACGGCATATAACAACAATGATGATGACAACAGCGACAATGACAACAACAACAACATTATGCTTTATTGGTTTTGTATGCTGATATTACATCATTTGTATGCCACCCAGAGTAATGGCCTTGCTACTGGTTGGGTGGGATAAATGAATGAATGAATGAATGAATGAATGAATGAATGAATGAATGAATGAATGTTACACATGCATGAACAGGGTTTTGCCCAGTGATTGAGATCTGAAGCACAAACCAAATCAGATGGTTTTCCCATCTCTCATGACCAAATCAGGCTGTTGAACCAAAATTGGGGCCCTGATTAAAATCCTAGTTATCAACTTTTTTTTATTTTATTTTTTTATTTTGCTTCCTAAGCCAAATTAAACAGCCAGAACAACTACTCATTTCAGACTTCCCCAGGTTTAGGACAACCAGCTCTCTCCCTGCTTCCCCCTCGAGCCTCTTACAATCTTTCGGCCATTCCCGGTGCTACATGCTTGTTCGGCTCCCTGTGCGTATTCAAGGACTCTGTTTGAAATTGGAAGCCGTCCCTCCCAGGCATAACAAATACTTTTCCGTTTACATCTTAGCCCCAAACAACAGGCTGGTTCAATCACTTGACAGCCATCTCTTAAATTGCAGGCCTGGCAATGGGTCTTTTTATTCAGAGAACCCATGAGGAACATGCTGGGCGTTCCCCTCTCTTGTCATAACCTCACCTTCAAGATTTCCTGGCTTAGCAATCGTGTTTTGGTGTTACCTTTCACCTGTTTGTAATTCTCTTAGAGGGAGAGACACAGCATGGCTGTTCTAATGAAAATTAAGGGCTGATGGGAATAGAAGGTACCATATGAAGAAGATTGAAGCGTGTTGTGTTACTAGGGGAAAAAACAAAAACAAATCCAGAGTGTACCTACCTTACGTAGGTGCAGGCATTTGATTGGACTTTACTGGTCATGGATCTATTCCAGTGGTTCCCAGCCTTTAAGTCCTCAGATGTTCTTGGACTGCAACTTCCGGAAACCCTGGACAGCAGAACTAGAGGTGAAGGCTTCTGGGAATTTCAGTCCCAAAACATTTGGGGGACCCAAGATGGGAACCATTGATCTATTCTGTGTGGTCTGAAGTTGGATGAGGGTCATGGTCATGATCTATTCTATGAGACCTGAAGTCTGATGAGAGGTTTCCCTGCTGCAGTTCAAGGGATGGTGGGAGCTCAGTACTGCAGGGGTTCTGTCAGTGTGATGTCCGTTGCAGGAACAATGTGACTCCATTCAGCTTGAAGATCTGAGTGACTTCCAGGTGGGGTGGATGAAGGGTGGGATTCCTGTGCATCTCTATGTGCTCGCCTACCAGGCAGCCCTCAACACACTCATCCACATGGTGCCTGAAGAGGGCTTTTGTTTCAACTGAAAACCATCTCTAGTCACAGAGCTGAGCAGTGGGGGAAGGCATAACTCCCAATGGAATAGAAACAACACCAAATGTTGGGACCTGCTGGAGACTACTTCTATAGACCAGGAAATGTGCACAGTTTCCTCTTCCTGGACAGGTGATATGCACATTTTTTTGTAAATCATGAAGATTGCTTCAAATGGTTGGTGATGTACATCAGCCATCTCTTTGGCATTACCCACATTCTCCATGCAATATGGTGGATGTGCAGGATTCGGAAGCTGCCTTATACAAAGCCAGACCCTAGCAACTTCTAGCTCACAACTGGCCATCAATGGCTCTCCAAGTTTTCAGCAGGAGTCTTTTTCTTTCCTGTTCCCACCTGGAAATGCCAGAGACTGAACCTGGGGCACAGTTTGTTTGTTGTTGTTTTTTCATGAAAAGCATGGATCTTACTACTGATGCCCATATTCAAATAAAAGCATCTTTCCTGTACTTAACAATATCCTCTCCCTTCACCCCCAGCAAAGTGATCTGCTTTGTTATGTGTGACTTTGGATTAGAGATGCAAAAAAGTTTGTTGTGTATATTCCAGAGGCAAGCACAGTGACACATGTTGTCCTTCCCCTTTCAACGTGTTTCCACCATTACATAATTGTCTCTCCATGTGAGGGAGCACTCCTTCTAGAAACAGATTTCTCTGCATGTGTGCTTTCTTCCTGAGCTACAGCTCCTCACAATCCAGATGCAAATTGGTGCTTGTTATGCACAGTAGTCCGAAGCCAGAATTAAGATTGTTGGAAGAAATATCAACAACCTCAGATATGCGGATGATACCACTCTGGTGGCAGAAAGTGGGGAGGAATTAAAGAACCTCTTAATGAGGGCGAAAGAGGAGAGCACAAAAAATGGTCTGAAGCTCAACATCAAAAAAACTAAGATCATGGCTACTGGTCCCATCACCTCCTGGCAAATAGAAGGGGAAGATATGGAGGCAGTGACAGATTTTACCTTCTTGGGCTCCATGATCACTGCAGATGGGGACAGCAGCCACGAAATTAAAAGACGCCTGCTTCTTGGGAGGAAAGCGATGACAAACCTAGACAGCATCTTAAAAAGCAGAGACATCACCTTGCCGACAAAGGTCCACATTGTCAAAGCTATGGTTTTTCCAGTAGCGATGTATGGAAGTGAGAGCTGGACCATAAAGAAGGCTGAGCGCCGAAGAATTGATGCTTTTGAATTGTGGTGCTGGAGGAGACTCTTGAGAGTCCCCTGGACTGCAAGGAGAACAAACCTATCCATTCTGAAGGAAATCAACCCTGAGTGCTCACTGGAAGGACAGATCCTGAAGCTGCAGCTCCAATACTTTGGCCATCTCATGAGAAGAGAAGACTCCCTGGAAAAGACCCTGATGTTGGGAAAGTGTGAAGGCAAGAGGAGAAGGGGACGTCAGAGGACGAGATGGTTGGACAGTGTCATCGAAGCTACCAACATAAATTTGACCCAACTCTGGGAGGCAGTGGAAGACAGGAGGGCCTGGCGTGCTCTGGTCCATGGGGTCACGAAGAGTCGCACATGACTTAACAACTAAACAACAACAACAACATGCACAGTAGTCATTGAAATCAACTTATGCCCAACATGCATGCACACCCCCCCCCAAAAAATTCCACATAAGCAGTGGAACACAGCTGTTTATAAGAAGCTGTGAAATGTGGCATCTGTAGTGTCTCCAGATTTCACTGGATTATTTCCTATCACAGTCAAGCAGAGGAACTCAACTCAATGCTTCTGGTGCTGGTAGAAACAATGGACTACTTATTGTCATTTTCAGCACTTATCTTGAGTCAATACAAAAGTTTTCTATTCCTGAGGCTATGTCAAGGGCAGCCATAACAAAAGCTTCATTCAGAATTTCTTTGCCCTCCCCTGATTTCGTAATACTCATTTAAGTATCTTATTTTGCTATGTGTTCAGTCTCTTTACATAATACAGTTAAACATGAGATTAACTTGCGGAAAGATTGTACATGTGTAGGAAGCCGGATCTGATAGCAAGTATTAAAAGCTATTATGTGTAATTGGTTCGAGATAAAAAAAAATAATAATACTGGCAAAATGACTTCCCTTCCTGCTTGACGCAGCGAAGATAAAAATCCACACAAGAGGAAACTGTAAGTTGGGGCAGATCTCCTTCCCTAAAGAATTTTTGCAAAGCCTGCCGATGCCATGTAGGAATTGAGACTGCGTCTGATATTATACTTTGGTGGTTTTCTTTAATGCACAGCCCGAAAAAGGCTGCCTCATACAGATGCGGACCTTTGGTACAGCTGGCCTACTATCATCAACACCAACCTTTTGCAACCTGAAGCCCTCCAAAGATATTGGATAATAGTGCTCATCCTCTCCCACCACGTGGGAGATGGCTTGATCAGTGGTTCCTCACCTTGGGTTCCCAGATGTTCTTGGACTCAAACTCCCGGAAGCCTTCACCACTAGCTGTGTTGGCCAGGAATCCTGGGTGTTGTCATCCTAAGAACATCTGGGGACCCAAGGTTGGGCACCACTGATCGACACTGACTGATACGCAATGTTGCAGATCTCTAGAACATTAGATAAGGCTGTTTCTCAGTCTTACCTGGAGAAGCTGAGGCTTGGATGTACCTACCAAACAGAATGCTGCTATGCGCATCTGTCCTCTGAAGGCTTTTATACATGTCTTTATTATTTGGAAGGAGGTGGCACATACATGAATTTGCAAAAAGACCTGTCAAGCTGTTATTTTACAGCCTTAGTGAGAAAGAAGGCTGACCTGCCTCAGGCAGATTTGAGCATTTCCCCCTGAATTCTTAATTTTCATGAAGGACTGAAGGATTCATAAGTGTATGAATAAAGACCAAGCTATCCTGCAACCCATACAATGCAGAATGTCAATCACATAAAGGAGAAGCAAAGGAGCAAAGATTATTACAACGGATCACTCATTGCCAAGTGAATGGAAGAAAGTGCAGAAAGGAGAAGAACCTCTTGTGTGAAGCGATTAGATCCAGTCAAGATACTCACCACGAGTCCATTAGGAAAGGGGGAGGGGCATATTCAAACACAAAATCTTTCAATTTGGAAACCCTCGTTGGTCAGTTTAGGAGAAATTCATGGTTTACCTAGAGTTTGACTCAGGGTGCCAGCCTTTACAGAATGGGGGAAAAAAATGTTGCTACTGAAAGAGCATAAACCCATTCTGAGTGCATATTCTGCTTCAGGGCACTCTGCTCTGTGGCTGCTCCCAGAGACTCTGGAACTCCCTCCCACTGGAGGCCAGCCTGGCCCCATCTTTGCTGTCCTTCCGCAAGCAGGCAAAAGACCTCTCTCTTCAGGCCGGCTTTCTCTGAGTGACCGTCTGTCTGAGAGAGGTTTTTAAATGAACTGTTGTGCCTTGTTGCTTTGAATGTGTTTCTGGTGTTGATTTTGTTTACCGCTTTAGTGTGGTAATTGTTTAACTCTTTTTAATATGTGTATGGTTACTGTTTCTAGCTTTTAGAGATTGTCTTTTAATGATGTAAGCCACCTCGGGCCCTTTTAAAGGAGAAAGATAGGGGGGAAAATATATTAACTAATATTAATAAGAAGAAAGATAGCTCAACCTGTAACCAAAAGGGCTGTTTTACACTCATCCCCACCTCTTCCTCCTTCTTTTCCCTGTGCACTCCCATCTTATGGGACCCAAGTTTAGCCAACAGGGCAGTGAATTCCAAGATCACAACATTTCTGGGTACTGCCCCAGTTGGGTGCCTGTGGAATGCAGCTGTTGTCACACCAATAAAATTCTATTCTGCCTCTGTGGCCCAGGGAACCCTTTTTGGCATGCCTGGAGCAGCCTTGCGGTGTCAGAAAGGGTGTAAAACCTACAGAGAGAATTTCCTTGTTTATAATGGCATACAGGGTGGGGAGAAGTAAGCAAACGTCAAATATACAGATGGTTCAAAAGACACAGGGGAGAAAAAAAAAACCCTGTAGAGCCTTATTAGCTTTGATCTGTGACTTGGATTTACTTGCTTCTTCTAAATACTGTGTCTGATGTTGACTTGCTGAGTTGGACGTTTTCTGATTTGGCAGCCGGGTGGGAAGGAAGTCATTTTTTTGACATAAGAAGTGCTTTGATAATGAGACCTGCAGTGGTCATAGGGCTTTTTGGTGGGTGGGGTGGGGGGCAAAGTGATGAAAAGGCCTTTGAGACGCCTGGACAGCGGAGTGCAACAGTAGTCCAAGAAATAAGAGGCTGGCGGAACAATTATGGGTTGAGGTGTCTGTTTGTGAAAACGCTGTGCAAGGATTCCCTTTCATTCCAGTGAAATGTCACTGCAAAAGGGAAACGGTATGGCAAGGAATAAGGGCAAAAAACACGTGACGATTGTCCTGCCCTTGGTCAATCTAGGAAAATCTCAGAAACTCAAGCTCTCCTACTTTGGACACATCATGAGAAAGCAAGGTTCTCTGGAAAAGACAGTAAGGCTGAGAAAGGGGGAAGGAAGCAGGGAAAGAGGAAAATATGAGATGGGCTGACTCTCTAAAAGAAGCTGCAGACTTGGATTTGAAGGAGCTGTTGAGGACAGGGAATTTTGAAGATCCCTCATTCATAGGATCACCATAAGTCGGGGCAGGGCAACTTGACAGCACCCAACCACAGCAACAACAGAAAAAGCATTTCTCCTGCTTTCAACAAGCCATGAAAACAAGAATGATTTCCCCCCCCTCCAAATAAAGCAACAAAATACGTGCAAAGAACACAAACGGTGTGAACTAACCCTTGGTGCTTCTTTGCTGCATGGACTTAACAAGGATTAGAAACCTCGGATGGGTTGTTTGTATCTTTTCAAACTACTCATTCTGTGCTTGCTCAGTGTATATGTCTTGCTTTTAAGAAATGAAAGATCACCAGTTTTGCACAGAGACTGTACACCAGTTTAGAGACGTTGGAAAGAAAAAATCAGCACACCTTTTGTTGACGTGTGTGGGAATCTCACAGGGTTTGTAAGGATTTTTTGTTGAGGGTCTCCTGTTAGTTAGATATTACTCAAGGTGACCCATGCAGGAGAACCAGAAGGTTTGATTTTTGTGTGTGAGGTAGCTTTAAGCCCTGGGCTCCCAAATATTGTTGGTACAGGAAAATGTGCTTTGTATGAACCAGAAACAGCTGCTTCTTTTCTCCTCTGGTTTGCAAAAGATTAGGGAAGACGTGAACCAAGAAGGCCAGGGCTGATTTTATACCCCAAGGATAATTCCATTCGGCTCTCAATTGGACGCTGAAAGTTCCTGGAAAATCACTTTTGATTTTTAAGAAAATCTCTTTTGTAAGAAACTTTCTTCTAAATTAGCATGTGGCTCTCCAGGCCTTCTTTAAAGAAGAAAATCATATCTCTAGAGGCATGATTCTTAGACATGGGATTTTTTGGATTTTTCTGGACTATGAATACCATAATGCTGTAATCTGGGAGTTCTACCTACTTTACAGACATGTTACAAAAACTTAAATATGATCCACCTGGGAGAAAGATGTTAAGGCCTAGCTAGGCCTAGCTTTGCCCTAGGTGGCTGTTCCCCCCCCCCCCCATCGAGTAGGAAGTTAGGTGGAACTAGGCCTAGCTAAATCTGAAAGCCTTCTAGTTTATGCCTTCCTGCCAGATGCATCACATCTGAGTATTTCCAAAGTAAGATAGGTAGAACCTCCAGAATTGAGAATTGTGGTTATTTCATCCCAGGATAATCTGAACACCTAAACCCTAACGATTCTCTTGAAGAACTTACTTTTAGGATGCTCCAGGGGCCATAAAAATAGTTTTGCTAGCTGGGCATGGCCTTAAATACCTATGATCCCCACCCACACACACACACATGCACACACTAAATCATGGTTTCCTGTTACATTTGAACTCAGCTACCATTGCAGAAAGTGGAAAGGTTGGAAAATGTCAACTGCCCATTGCTTTTGGACATCGCTAAGTTAAAACGAGATGGTTGGACAGTGTCATCGAAGCTACCAACATGAATTTGACCCAACTCCGGGAGGCAGTGGAAGAGAGGAGGGCCTGGCGTGCTCTGGTCCATGGGGTCACGAAGAGTCGGACACGACTTAACGACTAAATAACAACAAGTTAAAACGAGGAGGCCTGTTGGTTTTGAGATTTACTCCTGTCCTCCCAGCTCAATTTCTAAAGAACATCATTAAGAACCATTACGGCCCACACCCTTCCAGCTGTCTGCAAATTTCCTCCCGTTTCTGGAGCCGTGCATGATGTAGGAAATTCTAATTATTGAAACGCAGAAGGTCACGCTCTAGATGAACTTGGCTGTGGTTCAAACAGAGTCTCAGGTTTGGAAACCCTTTAATAGCACTGACCATGCCAAACAGTGATTTCAGAACAATGGAATGGTTAATTTCACACTTCAGATAACATCCCCCACCCCCCCTCCAACAGCAGTAAAACATGTCCGTACAGGAATTACGAAAGGTCAAAAACGCTGGAGAAACATAATCAGTCATTAATCCAGATAATTAGATATTAACATCTGCCTGGGGTGCATGGGGTGGGGGCCGTCTGGAATTCCGTAGGACCTCTGCCTTCTCATTATCATCATCCACTATGAATTTCTGTCAGAAAACTAGCATTTCTTGCTTCGGTGGAATTCCTTAAAGGATTCAATAGCAGTGTGAACTAAGACAATACCTCAAAAGGATTCAGATGATTACATAGGTTTTGAGGGGCGAAGCTTGGACCCAGAGTCTGCAAACAAACAAAAACACACCACAAATTACTTTACCTTGAAGTACTGTGATTGTCCATGGTGAGTTGTGCCAGGAGTTTGTGTCGTAGCATTTTTGAATTTCTGGTAAAAGTTCTTTTTGCTATGCAGTAGAAGTACAGAGATTCACAGAATAGAATAGCTTCAGGTTCCCCAGACAGTCCAAGCCTTTCTCATTAACTGGCACTTGAGGTCCCAATAACTCACTCTGGGATGTTTGTAGGAGAAAGAATAAAAAACATTACTTACCGCTGTGAACAGATCAACAGCAAATAGAACAACTTTGCTTCCAACAGACTAAAGTGAGGGAAAAGAAAAAACATAGGGCTCTCTTTGAAGTCAGAGGCGAGAAGGAACAATTGATTAGTGCTGGATAGATGGACAGTCACCCCAGCCCAGGAAGGTCCCTCCCAGCAAACAATCTACAGGAAGCATGCAAGGTTGTAAAAACTCCAACAGTTTGGTTCTCCAAAGCAAACCAGAAATCAATGAATCCTGGTCCATTTTCTCCTGTCTAAGGATAAAACATGGTCCAGGTGTAGAAAGATGAAACCTGGAGCAGCTTTCCAAAATGGGTTTCCACTTAAGAAATAATATTTGGTTCACAGAATTAAATTCTCCTTTTTTGCTTCAGGAGAAAGGAAACCGAAGCCCCACCCTTGAAGAAATGGCTCTTAGGCTGGAGAAGATATTCAGAAAGAAGGAGGAGGAGGTTAGGAATCTCTTTAAGATTTTAATTAGGAAAGCCAATGAATGAAAGTTATTAATTGTCAAAATCTGTTGTGGTACGAGGGAGCTGTTCATTCAGCCAGACAGTAGCTATCTCTGCACTGGCAAGTTTGATGTGTCCGGGAGCCACACAGACCCTCAAACACATGAAAAAGAAACCAGTTTTCTTTTTAAAAGTTTTGAAAAAAAATTAGTGGTGGTGTTGTTGCCAAACACTGAGGTGCAAAAATGGCTTACACAAATCACTGATTCTGGAGGCTTCCAAAAAATGGCATTTTACTTTCCCCTCCCTTACATTTTTGTCACACTGCAAGACTCTGGGAGTTGCAAGCACATTCCGGAGGATTGCTTGCAGCTTTGAGGAGACAGGTCGCTCCCCTCTGCTCTGGTGGAATGGCTTTCAAGCAGAACTCCACTGTAATCGACTGTGGTTCCGCCTGGTGCATCTCAGTTCCAAAGCATTTTGCAGAGAGAACGGAGGGAGAGGCGTCCGCTAGAATAAGCTTGAAGTCACAATTGTGTTGCTGCACTAAAGTGGAGGAAAAGCTGAGCTGTAATTTGGAAGCTTTTCAAGCTTGAGGTGAGAAAATTAGCATGTTCTACAAACTGGGGCTTGTCTTCTGTCCTGGTTTCAGGCTGACAGGTCCTAGTGGTGAAGTCTAACAGTTCAAGGCCAAATCTAGTAAGCTTAGGTCATGCATGCAAATAGGCGAGTCAGGGAGAGGGGATTCAGAAGCACAGTCCAAGGAAAGAGTCAAGGTCAAAACCACGGGAGTCGGAGCAGCAAGTCAGACGAATCGGGTGAGGAGGCCCTAGTGTGGCCCTCAGCCCCTCTCAAGGGCCACTGTACCGAGTTTGTGCAACTGTTGCCACAAGAAGCAAAAGAACCAGCAGGGATGGGATTTTCAGATTTCTCGGATGATAAATCCCATAATTCCCTGTTTTGGGAGTTTATCTGCCTAGCGCACAGTTTTGAGACACCAAAATGGGACTCCCCTGAAAGAAAAGGCTTCAACCAAACAGCTTTGAGCTCGGCCTAGCTCTGTCCACGTTTCCTGTTCCTGCTCCAGTGCTATCTGGGAGCGTTCTTGCTGAACAGGAAGCTAGGCCGAGTTAGGCCTAATTAACTCATGAAAGCTCGCATTGGTTGTTTGATTTCTTTTAGTAGTCTAACAAATATATCACCTTCTTCTGCATTTATATTTTGCAAGGACCAAACAGCTCCTTTTCTCTCTCTCTCTCTCTCTCTGTGTGTGTGTGTGAGGGTTGGAAGATTTCTTGAGCGTTCCCCCCCCCCCCCATCAGTTTCTCTCCAAAAGTCAGAGTCCACGAGAGTAACATCCCTATTCTCACCAAGTTTTTGTGGAGATTTCCTGCAGTGACAATATATATATTGTTAGGCAACCAAAATGTCTGATGAGTAAACTGATACCTAGGAAGGGGTGGTTAAACTTCTGGAAGGTTTGCGAAGCAAAGGAAAGAGGCTATAAGATAACCCACTTCCTGGTAATCTCAAGGAGACCATTGATGTCCTGTGACCTCAATTTCCTTACTGTGGTTGAACAGTACCATGCATCTCCTTCTGGCACCTTAACCTTCCTCCTCACCTTCCTCTTACATTCCTACACGAAGGTATGGCTCTTTTGAGGAATATTCGTACTTTCACCAAAGTTTGGAAGTGAGTCTTGACCACAGTGACTTTTTTGTTAACAGGTGTGTACCTGGGGTCCACTCCAAGTTTCTGTGGGTTCACTGAAAAGAGGGCTCCCTCAAGGCATGCTCGCCACTTCTACCACCCCTTTGATCCTTCACCAACCGTCCTTGTTGGTCGTCTAAGTCTGGGAAGGGAGCGGCAGGCAGAGTAGAGGAAGAGCTACACTGGAATGGAAGGGAGATTAATGATCGTGACAAAGTCAGATCTGGCCATGATGACACATGCCTTAGTTACATCTAAGACTAGACTACAGGAATGCACTCAACAATGAAAGGCCTTCAATGAAAAATGAAGACAGTCCTCTTTAAAGTAAAATGCATGGGCCACTCTTGCCCACAGCAGAAGTGCTCTTCTAAAACTTGGAAAAGTTACTGAAGTTCTACAAATCAACATTCTCTGTGAAACAACTTACATTGTCAACTTAGCTTTTGGACCCACCTCCCTCCAATGTGGTGTAGAGTGACAGACTAGGACTCAGGAGACCCAGGTTCAAATCCCTGCTTGGCCATGGAAATAAATTTGGGGGGTGGCAATGGCAAATTACTCCTCTTGAACATCTCACATACCTTGAAAACCCTTTTAGGATTTCCTGAGTCCTAGTCTGTCACCATATGTTGGAAAGGGACTTGATAGCACAGAGCAGCGACCAACAGCTAAACCAAACTCAAACAGCTCAAGAGGGTTGCTATTCTTCTCTCCCAAGTTCCTCATTGGAGATGTGAGGACATCTAACCAATGGTGAGATTCCAGCTCAGTGCTTTACAGCCTTGGGTCCCCAGATGTTCTTGGACTACAACACCCCAAAATCCTGGCCAGCAGAGCAAGTGGTGAACGCTTCTGGGAGTTTTTGTCCAAGAACATCTGGGGACCCAAGGTTAGGAATCATTATTCTAGTTATCATTATTCTAGGTTATCTTTGGTGCAATTGAACAACTCTTCAAGAATTATCCAGTCCTTATATGACTTCTCAACTCCAGCACAACATCAAGACAAAAGCTGTTTTTTCCTCCCATTGTATTGTTCATAACTTGCACAAAATATGAACAAATTTGTGTAAAACTTCTATTTTTGCAGACAAACCTCATGTCTTTTCCTTTGGGGAAGATAAACACACACTCATTAAGTAAGCACTGCAAGAGAGGGTGATGGATCACGAAGACTCAAACAACCCATCCAAAACAGTTTCTTTTACTTGTTCATGCAACAACTGTATTTTATGATGCTGCCCATTTTACAGAAAGCATGTATAAAAACATGCAAATTTTCTCTTGGATCAAAACAAAATGAAATGAAACAAAACACAACTGTTGTGAGGAGAACACTTTTGACGGTTTCTCATGGGACGATGAATCAAGTCAGGACTTAACACACCTACCGCCAGGTACGGTTCTCTCCCCCCCCCCCCCCGATAACACCTCTCCACTTGCTATGGGACACCGTGATTCAGTTAAAGCATGTCTTGTTATGAAAAGACCTCAGTCAAAACATGTCAGGTGATGTCCACAAATAGTGCACAAGCTTGTCGTAGCATTTCCCTTGAGGTGCTAATGACAGGAGAGTATATAGCGTATCGCCATGTCATGTAGCAAAGGCTTGCCCGGACCAGCTGGTGCATTCATGCCCGTGTTGCTGATGGACGGAATGGCATCAGTTTGCACTGGTTCATAAAAAGACGACCAGTTTGGCCGACAAGCTGAACAACTGCAGAAGTGATCTGCTCCCAGTAGGCTTGTAAAAGTCTTCTGATAAATGTTTTTACTTGAAAGAATGAGTTTTTCTCTCTTCTTGGCCTGGAAATACGAGACTCGAGAAGACACTTCAAAAAATAATTAGTTCACTGTTCCCAGTCAACGGCCTCCCGATAGAGCAGTGAATGTTGCAGGTATAGGACAAAATCCAATGAGCAGTTTTCACACATATGCATAAAAGGATTTGCAGGTTTTCCTGTTTTCCAGGCTGCCCATTTAACGGCCAAGCCTGCAACCCATCATGCAGCCAGAGAAAGAGGTGGTGCACAACTGCCAGCCAAGAAAACAACTCACATTACTTGTGCAAGGGTCTTTACACAACTATGTATACCAACAAGGTTCTGGCCACAATTTGTAAGGATAACACTTTGCTTTCCCTTCATTCTAAAGTAACTCAAGGAATTACCTACATTTATATATATTTAAAACAACCACCTCAGCATGCCACAAAATGCACAAAGCACACCTAGATAGTGAGGCCACCTCACTCAAAAGCTACGATGCACCCCCCCACCAGAAGAAAATTGGTTTAAAATGGCAAAACAAATAAAAGGAGCTACAAACATGGAATAGTATGCATAGCAACTGCTTAGAGACAACAAAAGATGGTTATGCAAATAACCGTTCCTTCAGTGGGCTTTGCACCATCCCAGTTCAGCTAATCATTTCCATAATGAAGATGGTGGAAAATTCCAATTTTCCCTCCTCTGAGCTCAACCGTCCCTCCCAAACAACATATGGATAAGCTCTCCAATTTGCGCAAAGCTGCACATCCAATGCATGGATGCACATGGAAGGAAGGAAGGAAGGAAGGAAGGAAGGAAGGAAGGAAGGAAGGAAGGAAGGAAGGAAGGAAGGAGAACTAAGAGAGCTAGATCGGTGGTCCATCAAACCACCAATCTAGTCTAGCATTCTGTTTCCACAATAGCAAAATGGATGCCTAAGGAAAGCTCACAATGTGGACATCAGAGTAACAGCTAGAGTTACGAAAAGTTACTTTTTTGTGAACCTCAGTTCCTCAAATTTCTCAGCCGATACAGACACCAGCAATAAATGGCTAGGGAAATCTGCAAGCTGTGACTTCTCCACTACCGCCACCCCAAAAGTAACTTTTCTGAGCCCTGGTAACCGAGCCCTCTCTTACCTTGGCCCTTCTCTTTAAAAATTATAAATAAAAAGAGACAGGGATTCGGCCGCTCATATTCTACCTGAAATGCCACGTCGCTGGGTCTTCTAGCTACAAATGATTGCTCGAGTGAGTAAGCTAATTCCACTGCTGATAGGGAGAGGTCTAAGATGCTCAGGGTCTCTAGTTAAGTAGGAAGGATTTTCCCATACATAGAGTGGCCACATGTTCAACTTTTCTTTTCTTTTTTTCCATTTGTTGGCAGTGCAATATTTGGTTTTTTTCCTGGACTGAATGAGTGAATGGCACGACAACCCATCAGGCCTCCTCCAGACCCATGAGGTCAGGGAAGCTTGTTCATGGTTCATTTTAATATCTGGCAAGTGGCCTGAGAGAGCTCATGGTTTTCCAGTTCATAGGAGAGAAATACTATGGGCATTCTTGTGCACGGCATTAGACTCTTACAGCCTTATTGAGTTGATCAAGGGGTTCTGTAGAGGCAAAAGTATTATGGAAGCAAATGCATGCAAGTTTTATGAACATTTGATTAAACTAGATTCAAACACAACACTGTTTTCTCCCCTATAACTGGCACTGTGCCATTTGGAGGTGGGGGGGGGAAAGGAATGTGAAGCACCTGCGGTCCCGTGTGTATGAACCAGCACGAATGTCCGAACTGAGGTTTGGTCTCATCTCTAGGCCTAATCCAGTGCAACTCCATTAGGCTAAGCAACCGTCTGTCTGTCTGTCTGTCTGTCTGTCTGTCTGTCTATCTATCTATCTATCTATCTATCTATCTATCTATCTATCTATCTATCTATCTATCTATCTATCTATCTATCTATCTATCTATCTATCTATCTATCTATCTATCTATCTATCTCAGACGGCTTAGATATAATTTCCTTTTGCTTTTAATACCAGCAGTTTAGACTTTTCCATTTCTCTTTCCTCAGTTCAGAACACCGGTTGTCTTTGGTTACACCTTTTTAACTCCATCAATTCTGGACGGAGCACAAAAGCGCTGTGAAGGTCTCACTCCGCCTTCTGGGCACCCGGCAGCTCTTTGCTGTGCCCCATAGTCCCCCCTGGGTTTACCCAAAGACCCCCCGATTCTGTCTGTTTTGACACTCTCGCCCAAAGCCAAGAAGAGCACATCCCCAGCATAGAGCTTCCAGAAAAATCGTTTAATCTAAACCTTTCATTCTGCTGCCCCCTGGTGGGGTTTTAAAAAGGAGAAACTATACACTTTATCTCACGATTTCTTGTTATTTCGAATCCCACTAGATTTTGTTGCTGTCAGGTTTAATTGGGTAAAAATTGGGGGGGAGGGGGAAATAGCTGAAATGGTTTGTGCCAGTTTGGCTCTCCGGCTGAACAGCTTTGTGGGTTAATGGTGGAAGAAAAGAGTCCCATAATAGTTAAAGATACTATTTCTGAATTAAGGTTAAACAAACAAATCTCTCTCTCTCTCTCTCTCTCTCTCTCTCTCTCTCTCTCTCTCTCTGAGGCCTGTGTGCAGCTTTCTGGGAAAGGGGAACCCTTTCACATTCCTGAGGAAGTTCCCAGACTCTTAGTGAATGTCTCCGGCTGCTGGTAATCCCCCCGAAATGAGATATGCCGCAGGCAATGTGCACGGGTGGAGGGTATGTATGGCAGAATCAAGAATTCGGCCTCAGCCATCCTGCCAGCAACTACAGATGGAAGCACAAGAAGCCTCCCACGCCTTCTTCCACCACACATGTCATTTCAAAACATTTGTTTTCTCTAGACATAGAATCATAGAATCATGTCGTAGAATCGTCGTTGAGTTGGAAGGGACCTTTGAAGGTCTTCTAGTCCAACCCCCTGCCCAAGGCAGGAGACCTCATTCCATCCCAGACCTCATACCATCCCAGACAGATGACTGTCCAATCATGCCAGGGAACTCTGCAAAACTCTGGATTTTTTGGGGGGGGGGCAGGAGGAAAGCGGGTTCTCAGAGTCTACCTGTTCTCCTCTCCATGGATCTGCTGTGGTCAGGACTTCCTCATCTGGGGGGGGGGAAACGAGGAGGGTCTGGATTAGGCCAGTAGAAAGCAACCATCTTTGGTGTGAGATAGATTTATTTTGTCTTCATGCTAGTTCAGAGCTGGGAAGTAACTAGTTACAAGTAATGAGTAACACCTAGTTAGTTTTAAAGAATACTTTATAACTTTTGAAGAAAGTTCTGACAGGATCTTTTCAGGATTTCTGCCATTCTGTTATCAGTCTTAAATGGCAAGGGAAGTATTTGTTGGTGTCGTCTTTTTATTTTTGCAAATAGTTCCAAGGTGCAATATCAGAATTCATCATTAGAGGGAACCAGAGAGGTTCCCCCATTTGTTTGTACTGATCATGCCAATATTAATAATGTGCAAGACAAGAAATTACTTGCTTGATCACAGGCAAGCTGGCTGCCCAGAAGTAATAAGTAACAACCTTTTAAAATATGATGTTCTGAGGTCTAATTAAGTCGGCATCAACCAATAGCTCTTGGCATGAAGCAGTTATGCCCTGGTAGCCATGACGCTTCTCAGCTCTCAGGCTAGCCAAATACATCTGAACTTGAGATGGGCACTAAGTTAAAAACAAACCAGGAAGTTAATAGAAAATCGCTAATTCGTTGATTCAGATTGGTTTGGGGTTGTTCAAACTGGAGAACATGAACTTTCCCGAACCAATGAATTTTTTTGTGATTTACAAACCTCCTGGTTTGCTGCCCCTCCCGAGCCTGCCCCTGCCCCATTCCACCTGTGCCCCTACGCCACGGTCCCCCGCCCCCTTCCACCTACCCCTGGTGCCTCCTCACCTTTTCCTGCTGCTGCCTCCTCTTCCTCTGCTGACTCCGCCATCTTGGGAAGCCCAGGGAAGGCCCACTGCCTCTGCACAAGTCCCCACCTGTCAGCTGATCATGCCCGGTCATAAATTCGTGGTTTGCGGACTTCCACGAACCACGAACAACTATTTTGGCAGTTCATGCCCATCTCTAATCTGAACCACCATCAGCAGCAGTGTAGTGATTTGCAAAGGAAATGCATTTTGTGCAGAGACATTTATGTGAATTACAGAAACCGTGAGAAAGTCCTCATTGTCTTATTCTTGCACGGAAGGTGAGTCATCCTGCAGAATTGGAATTCTGCGATTGAGACAAGGCAGACGAAATCAATGAGAGAGCAGTAGCCTTCTGTGATCTTGCCGCTTGTCATCTACCTCCTTTTTCTTTACTTTATCCAAGGAAGTAGTCGTCACACCCAATTCTTCTAATAAAACCGGTTTATTGTTTAACATAGCTTCATCAATTTGTGAGTCTTGTTTATCATCGTCCAACTTTAACAATAAATCGTAAGTCTTAACGTTATTAAAACTGGGTATCTCTTCACGGTACGACAACGGGGAATAACTGTTAACTTCGTGGGACCCTTTGGGTCTGGCACCCATCAACTCGGGCGTGTTCTCAGCCCACGTCAAGGTTGTGGATTGGATGTCGAACTTTCCTGGTGTTCCCCTTTTATTGAGCCATGTTCTCCGGCGGGGTCTGAAGGGGTTGGGCCCACGGGATTTTTCTGGACTCACTGTACATCTCTGCCTTTCTCTCCTCTGTTCTTCCCTCTTTACCCATGCTTTGTACTCCTTCCTTTGCTTTCGCTCCTCAGTCTCCCCCCAGTAAGGTAGCTTTCCATACATCTGTCGTCTCCATTCCCTTTCAGCGTACTCACGGGGCACCTTGAATTCTACCCACTCTCCTGTCCAAGGGTCTTCTTGGATCAATTCTATAAGTTCTTCTTTTTCCTCTCCTTTCTCTTCTCTTCCCCAACATGCTTCTGCCTCCACCCCTCCTTCTCCCTCCTTCTTATCCTCTTCCTTTCCCTCCTGATTTGCGCCCCCTTCAGTCTCTTCTTTTATTTCTAGTTTACTTAATTCCTTTTCTATCACTACTGTCTCTTGTGCTTCTGTCTTTATTTGAGAGTCGGACGGTACACTCTCCTGATCCTGGGCGAGTAGGTTCTTCGCCTCGCACCTTCACATTCCTAACCTACAGTTGCGTCTCCAGAGAGAGTACAAAAATCCAAGTGGCTGTCATTGTACAGGTATATATAAACCAAACAGTTTAATATTCATCTCCATCAGGGGCAGGAATTTTGTAAGGCTAACGGAACTTAACTGCCTATTCAGAACAAAGCCACACTTTCAGCTTCAGTAAGTAAGGATTGCAGCTGAGACAGAGGGGACACAGCAGACTGGGGGTGGGTGGGTGGCAGATGATATTAGATTCCCTGCTAATCAAAATGGCCCCAACTCCATATTGTCACAAGACGACAATATGTATATTTTTGTATCCTACCTCACAGAATTCTGAGAATTTCAGCCTACAAACACACACCTGCAGACACCTTCATTTTGCTTAACTCAGAGGGCCTGCGTCTGAGGCTGCACAGCCGACTTTGGCTTTTGCTTCTTGTTGGTGTGGTTAAAAAAAAAATTAAGGAAGCTTCCTGGGAGTTATAGTCTTGGTCTATGGAGGGTACTTACCAAAAAACTATGACTCCCAGGAATTACCTTGTATATATATATATAAACTCTGTTTTGAATAACAAGGTTCACTTTTTCAAAGTGTGGCCATAATAATAATTACAATCTATTTAGGGGGATGTGGAACTGTAATTCATGACTTTTAAAAAGTAACTTCCTATGCCGTGCTGCTGTTGCCTTCAGGTTCTTCTCGTGTGCTTTCTGTGGGAGTCTGGTTAATGACTAGTGGTTCTCAAACTTGGGTCCCCAGGTGTTCTTGGACTACAGCTCCCAGAAATCCTGGCCTGCACAGCTAGTGGTGAAGGCTTCTGGGAATTGCAGTCCAAGAACATTTGGGGACTCAAGGTTGGGGAACCACTGAGTGCTGGACTATGTAAACCTGTGTTTAAAGCAGCAGGTCTCAGTGTGGATAGAGATCCTGTGTTCGGATTAGGCCCACAGCAGAAGAAAAGTTTTAGAGCTCATCATTTAGGTCCCCATTTCTGCTACTGCTGAAAAAATATGGAACTTCACCAGCGATTTGCATGAGTTAATGATACTGTTGGGGAGGATAGCTGTGTTGTTACAAAAAGAACAAAGCCTATTGTGGCTCCTTAAGGATGAACACATTTGATTTTGCATCTAGTTTCATGGACTTGAGGCCGTTTCATTAGAAATCTGAGACTTTTTATGAGTTAATCAGGTAATCGCTCGAAGAATCTCTTTCTTTTGCCTCTTCTGGACCACACTTCTAGCGTTGTCTAAGAGAGAGAGGATGAGAAATACCAGCTGGATCGGAAACTGGGGTTAGCGATGCATCGTGAAGTTTCCAGTAATGTCTTCCCAGTTGAAATGGGGCAGCCCCTAAAACTATGGGGGTCACATTTCTTGCCGACAAATATGGAGGTCAGCAATGTTGTCGTCTGCTGCCCCCTGATGGTCAAAGAGGGCAACGACATTTTATTCTTTTGGGATTCTTTCTCTTGCGGACCTCAAACATCCGTTCCTATCTTGTGGGAGCTGGTGGGAAGCGTTCAGCATGGAAGGCGGCTCCAGTGCCCTCTCTTCCACCTCTCCACAAATCACTCGTGGTCTGCAAAGCTTAAATATTAGCACTAAACATTCGTTGGTGTGCCTGGCCCAATGTAAGAGAGGTTGAGAGTTCGATTCCCCCACTGAGCCTCCTTGACAGGGGCTGGACTCAATGACCCACGGGGTCCCGTCCAACTCTGCAGTTCTAAGATGATGGTGATGATTAAAACTCACTAGGTGGTTGGGAGCAATTAGCAGCTCTCTGTACTAATTGCACCAGTGTGAAACTATTGTCACATGGAAGTATTTCCTGATATTTTCATTATTTTCAGAATGTAGTGGCGAACTATAGAAGCAAAACAAAGTGACTGGTGTTTACTCCTATATTTGAACAACTGATGGCAGTGAATATATCCTCTTGGACAGGTCTTAAGAGGGGGTGGAGAGAGACCTGTGACGGTTACATGCCATCAAATTCCTTCTGACGTATAGCAACCTGAGTAGGGCTTTTGAGGTATGTGAGATGTTCAAGGAGTGGATTCACCAGCACTACCCCCAGGGTCTTTCTATAGCTGACCAGGGATTTGAACCCAGGTCTCTGGAGTCCTAGTCTGGCACTCTACTCACTACACCTCACTGGTTTTCAGGAGAAAGACCAATGCTCCCCATTTTCACACGATGACTGATCCCGACTTCGGCATAAGCAGCCAAGGGGTCTGGCATTTAATCCTGGGGAGCTGGGCTGTCTATCAAGATCCATTTAATGGACCTTTGGAATTGTTGGAAATATAGGATACGACATGTGGTGGATGGATCAAGTAGTGAGTAAATTGTGCCGTCTAATCCAACTGGAAATAAAGGACATTACAGGGAAACTGATTGCCCTCTTGGGTCTTTTTAAGGAGAAAGGGAAGATAAAAATGAATGAATGAATGAATGAATGAATGAATGAATGGTTCTGACTTAGGAACTAGCCACTGCTGACCATCTTTGCTAGTGCAAATGCAGGTATTCTTGGCTAGATCCTTAGTGTCCGATTTTATCTGAAGGGAAATGCATATTTTCTCCTCTTACAACACTATCCCTCCAGGCACGTAAATATTCCAGCACTATGTGCCTGAGTTATCAAACAGGGAGGCAACCCAAACTGCCTCCCAAATGACCAATTTTCAAACAAAACAAAAACAAAACCTTGGGCGTATCTGCTACATATGATTTGAGGGCAACCTCAATGGGGGGGGGGGGATGAACAAAAGGTCATTCCCCCTTAAAGGTCAACTCCATCTAAATATGGAATCGGGGTCATGTCTAGTGAGGACCTAATAAAACAGAAAATGAGGGCCCTTCCTGGATGAATGTTGGCTTTGACTCCTGAACTAGCCCTCCTGAGCATCTCTGCTATCTCAAAGGCTAGCATTCTCAATTGTTATTATTATTATTTCTTAAACTGATGGATAGACTAGAGGTGGTAAGTAGTGAAAGGTGTATTTTTCCCACTTAGTGGTCCACTTATGATATAAAAGATTTCAGGACAAAGCGCTGTCTAAGAAATGGCATAACCGTCCTGAGTAGCACGTCGGTTGTCCATGGGACTTGAGAAGCTTTCATGACTAAACTGTTATAGTTCCATCTTTAGATTAAAATGTGTTTCATTTTCAGTCTCTCTGTGTGCATGCTGTCAAATCAATTCTGACTTACGGAAACCTTTTTCAGTGTTTTCCGGTTAGAGAATATGCAGAAATGGTTTATATAATTCTGTTCTTCTGGGGGCTCCCTGGGACGGTGCAGCTTGCCCAAGGCTACCCAGGCTGGCTTTTCTCCCAGGAGGCCCAGTGGGGGAATTGAACTCCCAACCTCTGGCTCTACAGCCAGATGCCGACCCTACGGAGTTATCCAGCCAGCTAGACATATATAAAATGAACATTACAGCAGAGACGTTCCAAGAAGAATACACAGATACCACGATGGCAGCTAACATGATGGCTGTGCCAAACCAAGATGCAAGAGAGATGGGTTCAAATCCCTTGCTGACCATGGAAACTCACTGGGAGAGGGGAGCGCTTCTTGAACATCTCACATAAAAAAATCCTATTAGGGTTGCCATGAGTCAGGAGTGACTTGATGGCGCATCACAACATCTATGCAGGTGAGGTTAACCCAGTTCTTACCTGCCCTCCTCCATTGAATTGAATGGGACAAAGGAAACCTATAAAAGTAATGGAAGTTGAGCCTGCTGTTGAGAGGGGAGCTCATAGTAATTTTCACTCTTGGTGGAAGGATGTGTATTTTCAAGTAAATTGTGGTTGCCTGTAGTGATGCCTCCCACGTGATCCCCTTATACTTTTCCCTACGTCGGTAAATCCAGCAGCTGTTCCAACTGAAGAAGGGTAACCACGATCAGTCCTCTGAAGACATCAGCTCTGGTACTTACCCTTTCACGGATCGTCACCCTGCAGCCATTCCACCAGACAGAGGGCTTCCATAACATTAAGAGCATGTGTCTGAGTTTTCTTGTTTCCTTCTCCCTCCTCCACCACTTTCCTTTTCTGTGGGATCCTTTTTAGATTGTAAGCCTGAAAACTGGGACTGTCTTGTCCTTAATACAACAAGATTTAAGCCATTGAGAGTCTTTTCAGCCATAATCATCATCATGTGCCATTGAGTCCTTTCTACCTGATGGCAACCCTTTTCAGGGTTTCTTAGGTAGAGAATACTCAGAACTTGTTTACCCTTCCCTTCCTCTAGGGGCAACCTTGGGACTGTGCAGCTTGCCCAAGGCTACCCAGGCTGGCTCTTCTCCCAGGAGGCACACTGGGGAATCGAACTCTCAACCTCTGGCTCAGCAGCCAGGCACCTAAACCACTGAGCTATCCAATCAGAGTGTACACAAACTACCTCCATACCTGCGATTGAAGATAATGCCATGCTGGGCCAAAACCCCCAAAACTGAGTGGTGGACAGTCAAACTATATGTTAGAGAGAACATACCACTGGATGCTGCAATAATATGAGCATTCCAAAGATTTCATTCCAGCAGACCTTCATCTCTGAGAAATCAGGCTACCAATGAAGCCCATATTTGAACTCCAAAGACCAATCACAAAACAAAGCAAACTGATTGGCAAACTACAGGTGGCGTGAAAAACTTTTGCTGCAACAATCAGATATTTCAGCACTAAAAGAATTCCTGCTAGTAATTATGTGTCTCCTGTAAAGTTTTTTTTTTTTGACCCTTCGCCTCTAAGGCCAGGGTGGGTAATGTACAAAGTCCTGGGGTTGCCATAAGTCAGAAGACCCAAACACCCGTAGATTTCGGAGTTCCATGCTCCTGCACCACTATTCCCACCCACCCTCTTTTTTTAAAAAATGGGAAAAGTTCTTTCACACTCTCTGGTGTGTTAATAACTTTCTAATTTTCAAAAAAAAAAGCTCCCTAAAATAGGAGGGTAGAAACATTATAAAATGGCTGGTGCTGCCTAGAGGTGTCCAGTGGTTCCCCACCTTGGGTAGGCCAGATGTTCTTGGACTAAAACTCCCAGGAACCTTCATCACTAGCTGCACTAGCCAAGATTTCTGGGAGTTGTAGTCCAAGAACATCTGGGGACCCAAGGTGGGGAACCACTGTTTTAGAGCATTTTAATTTCTTTCATGGAAGTGAGAGATGGACCATAAAGAAGGCTGACCACCAAAGAATTGATGCTTTTGAATTGTGGTGCTGGAGGCTACTCTTGAGAGTTCCCTGGACTGCAAAGAGAACAAACCTATCCATTTTGAAAGAAATCAACCCTGAGTGCTCACTGGAAGGACAGACCCTGAAGCTGAGGCTCCAAAACTTTGGCCATCTCATGAGAAGAGAAGACTCCCTGGAAAAGACCCTGATGTTGGGAAAGTGTGAAGGCAAGAGGAGAAGGGGACGACAGAGGACGAGATGGCTGGACAGTGTCATCGAAGCGACCAACATGAATTTGACCCAACTCCGGGAGGCAGTGGAAGACAGGAGGGCCTGGCGTGCTCTGGTCCATGGGGTCACGAAGAGTCGGACACGACTTAACGACTAAACAACAACAACAAATTTCTTTTTTAAAAAATGGTGGGTGCCCCCGGATGTGACAGGTGGGCTTGGGCTGCATTTCCCCACTCCTGCTCTACAGTACTGAGAGAAGGTGTTCGTAAGTTGGTTTCATACAGACCCTTTGCATCCAACAGAGGTGGCCATACTAGGGTTTCCTTCCATAAGGGCAGTTTTTTAGATCTGTGCAGAATTTTGAGAATCTGCAATATTGGTAGACATTTAAAAGTAGAACATAAATTTGTGGAAATGGCATTAAAAGTGCATCTGGGGAGCTCAACGTCTACCAATTGCTCATTCTGCTGGCTCTCAGTGGTGGGAACAGACAGGGGCAAATATTCCTTTCCTTTTTGAATCTGCAATCTGTGAAAAGTAGGGAGGGGGGAAAAAAACGAGGTGATCAATCTTGATATGTTATATAAACAAAACAAATAACTTAATTTGTTTCAGGTTACAAAGACCCGGGCTCCTAACAGGGGAAGATTTGTGAATTTATATAACAAACACTGTGCTACCGAGACCAAATTACACCTCAATCAATGCTAAAAGGCAACTGACATTTTCTTTTTGATTTATGGATTAACCTTTACATCTAATACAGTCTTAACATTTATTTTCTTTTCATCAGTTCCTGGTATTGCAGCAACCCCAGAGTTCATTGTAAGGAACTGGGTAAATTAATAGCTTCCTCCTCCCTCCGTTGCTACTGCCGCCACCGCTCTGGTGAAAGAGCTAATAAAAAGCCTCTTTTGCACCCTTGACGGATGCCCGCATTTGTGCAAATAAACAGGGCCGTTATATGAAAAATATCACGGAGTTCCTGGGGACTTACTTGGGAAAGGGAATGTTATATACATGGTTGTGTTTAATTTTCCTGCATGAATACAGGTTACTCTTCTCTGTAATGTCTGAGAAGTGGCTTTTTGCATCCTGATCCAAAATTGGAGAGCATCAGAAGGATAGGGAAGGGAAGGGAGGTTTGATCCAGAAAGGGCTCCCAAATCCGTCTTGTGATTATGCCTTTATTCAATTATTTGCTATCAAGTTAATTCTGACTTACGGCAACCCTTTTCAGGGTCTTTGATGGTAGAGAGTGCTCAGAAATGGTTCACTGTTCCCCTTTTTAAGGGGGTTCTCTGGAACTCTGCAGTGTGCCCAAGGACATACAGGCTGGGGGGGGGGCACCGTGGGGAATCGAACTCCCAACCTTTGGCTCTGTAGCCAGATATCTAAGTCACTGAGCTCTTCAGCCTGTGATGCCTTTATTAGGCCAAAGCAGATATATATATAATCTGTTTTGCCAGGCATAAGCTGCCAGTGGTTTAGGTCTCTGGCTAAAACATTGCCTGTTATTATAAAATTAAATATTAAATGTTATTATAAAAACATTGACTGGTATTGTATAACAGATACAAGTTTTAACCAAAAACCTAAGTATCTGTTAAATATCAGCACAGTATATATGCTCTTCCTAATATTGCCGTTTTTTTCGTAGCTCTGATGGTGTTATTTCTGAGACCTGCAACTGCTTATAGTACTGTGTAAAATTTCTTGATATTGTTCCCAAAGCCCCAATGACTACGGGGACCACTGAAATGTGTTTCTTCGAGAGGTGAGATGTTTCGATTGCCAGGTCTCTCTGTACTTCGTTAGTTTTTCCAATTCTTTATTTAAACTCTGGCATCCCCTGGAATTGCAATGTCAATGATCCGGACCTTTCTTCGTTCTATTACTACTATGTCTGGTGTGTTGTGTTCAAGGTGTCTGTTCGTTTGGATCCGGAAATCCCACAAGATCTTGACTTCCTCATTTTCTGACACCTTCTCTGCCTGATGTTCCCATGGTTTTTTGGAGGCCAGCAAGTTATATATATTTTTTTTTTGCATAATGACCAGTGCACTAACTTTGCCACTCTGTCATGTTTAATTTGGAATCTATTTGTGCAATCTTTGGACATTCGCAGATGAGGTGTGACACATCCTCCTCCTCCTCATTCATTAATTTATTTTTGAATGGCATGAGCCCAAATGTGTGCCAGTATTTGAAAATGAATGTTAGATTCAACACACTAACCCTGAATTAACAAGAAGAATGCATCTCATCCTTTTAAAATGATATTTTGAAAATGACATCAAATGTTAAAAAAAAAGCTTTATTTTTCAAATGGTGGACATGGAGACTAACAGAACTGAAGAAAAGCACATTAAATCCAGATGCATAAAAGCAAGGTCCTTAATTCCTAGGCTTCTTATCATGTATCTGGTCATACAAGTGGTTGCAACCTTAGGAAGACCCAGCCCATGATAGACAATCTGGGAAATTTCTCACAGTCCTTCCACAACAGGCCTTCTGCAACTGTGTCATTAGATAGGATTCTGGCTGTTGAATCCATGGGAACGTGTGGTAAGCCAAAAATGGCATTAAATTCCATTGATTCAGAGTGTTGACTCCAGTTGGAACTTCGAACTGGATTTATGCTATGGCCCAGTGAAGACAAGTGAGAATTTAATTCCGTACATTGCCTGATGAGAACTTAATGGAATTCACAGATTTCTTTATAAATGGGTTAGAAAGAATTTGAGCCCGGAAGATGGATGCATGATTTTTGGAAACAGGGAAACTTTGCGATAATATTTGGGCAGATTGAGACACCTCGTAGCCATGCTGGATGTTGAGTTATGAGGGGGAAAAACCCTTTCCCATTTCTGAAAAACACACCTACTCCAAGTCAGGGTGCACACAAACAGTAATCATCTTGGGTTGTGTGTGTGGAGTTTCGACAAACCTGGGTTTGGGGCTGTTCAGAAAACGGGTTATGCTAGTTCAGAATATAACATGAGACATTCATTAGGAACCCAATCTTGATCTCGCTAATTTCAGCAAGAACAAAAGCGGGCCTTGGGTCACGTTGAAGTCGTGTTCCTTTTTCCGGCACACAACCTATTTCTTTGATGCCACAAAAACACTATCCACCTTTGTTTACTATTAATCTCATACCACGAGTTCCAGTTCAGTGGGTTCGCAGTTTATTCTAATTCCTTCCTTTTCTCCCCTCAAAGTCGCCTAAAGCTTATAGCAAAATAATTGCATGGAGAGGGAAAGGGGGTGGTGGTGGAGGAGGAAGCAACGTGAGTTGCTAATTTATAAGCCACAGTATCGCCACTCAGCAGGCATTTCATCTGGTTCAAAGGAAATTGTTACTTAGAACAACAAAGCAAACCGTGTTTCTGTAATTTACACGAACTTCATTTGGTATTTTGGAGGGATGTAAAAATATGTCGTTTTGCAAATATTTGTCTTTGTTTAATTTCAACTAGCAAAACACAGCTGTAGGTAATATACTATGGTTTCTCTCTTTTTAATTTTTTTCCCCTCTTTTTGGGGGAAACAAAGACAAGTTCAGCATGTCTTAATAGAGGGTTGGATTTAATGCTCAAGATGACATCGCAGTCATGAACAGAAGTCTGAATCAGTTTTAGACAGACGCTTCTGAACTTTCCGTCCCTAGTAGAAAGTTTGGTATGAAAAGCAGAGGGTCCTTCTGTGAGGTCTGTGTAAGCAGGATCAGCTCTAAGTCAATGTACACAGATGCAGTCATCTCAGGGTTTGGTCACTCTGGCAATAAGAAGTGCGGTCGAATCAAATTTTGCTTAAATAAAATAGATTTTTAAAATCCTGGCTACACGATGCACCTGGAAGCACAGAGTTTTTTTGCCCAGGAATGGTAGGGTTTTTAAAATCAGAAGTGAGGTTTTTACTGGGCCACCAGAGGGTTGTTTATTTTAACGTGGATGTAACATCGATTTATATTTCATTGGTTCGGCATCCGTGAATACCTCTGTTGCTATAAATTGTATCTGTTGGCTCTCACGCTGGCTGCCTCCCCCAGCCACTTGTTGCTTCTGCTGTGGGCTTGTTTTTAATTTTATTATTTTTATTTTTATTCCCAAGTGGGTTAGTGATAGTCTAACCTGACAGTGGAAATTTATGAGCCGGTGGGGAGAGAAAGGGGAAGCACTCCCCCCTCCTTCACAAAGTGAAACTGATCAGAAAAGTTGACAATACGAGGAGCTTCTTCACTTTGTGAAGGAGGAGAAAGTGCTTTCCCCCTTTCTCTCTCTCTCCTGGCTTGTTAATTTCCTCTGTGGTATCAGACTATCGCTATTCCACTTGGGAATTAAAAAAAAAAAAACAAGCCCACAAACAGGCAAGTTCCATCTTTCTCAGCCTGACAACCCATGGTGTGGGAAGGCAATATCACTTGACGTACGGTGGTGTTTATCCTGGCAGTTGCCATAGCTGTAACCTCAAAGAGAGACCAAAAATTTCAGGCAGCTGCCTTGATTGAGGTGACCAAAATAATGCTAGTTTTTTTTTTTCATTTCCATGGGGAGCAGGTCTTTTGTAGTTCTAATGGGTCTTAATTGTCTATTCAGGGCCAAACTATTGGAAGATAATTGGTGTGATGGAAGGAAGAATTAACCATTTCGGTTGTTGACAAATGCTACCATTTTTTTTCTTTGCTGTCTAAAGACACAACGTTGTTGACTGCTGTGAGATGTTTTGCCTCTGTCTCAAAGCTGAAAGACCAGCACCTTTTTCTTCAGCAGCAGCATTAGCAACAACTGCTGTCTTTGGCACAAAACACGGCATCTTTCATGGGAAACCCCATGTTCTGCAACGGTCATTGCCATTCTTGCGTAAAATACAATGTTTTGTGATTTTGATGCAATGCTATGAAGTCCCACAAATGCACAACATTCTCACAATCTTGTATGTTGGGAAGAAAATTCTTGACATGTCTTTGCTTCTTTAAAATAGGCAAAGATGTATATGCCTAGTCACCATTTTGGGTGAAATCATACCTCTAGTCATCAACCACTGGCTCTCCTCATCTGTATACAAGAACCACTGCCAGGAGCATCTGTAGACAAGACACAGGACTGCGGGAAGTGCACATCTTCACATCAGGAAGACAGATCTTTGGCTTGTCCAATGGGTTTCATGAAGTGGGGAACCAGATGGTACATATTGCTCTTGATGATTTCGGGTTATGGCAGAGGATCCCAAACATTTTTGTCTCGCATCTCCCTTGACTTGCTGGCCACTGGCCGCAGCTCCCCCAATACAATACTTTGGGTGAGGGTGGGAGAAGGGAGGGGAAAGCCCAGACTAATACTTTTGCGGATTGTGTGGAAGTACTTCTGAGGACTCTGTGGCCCCACATGGCTGGGTCTGGTGGTGCCCTGGGGTCATGCGGGGCACAGTTCTGGAACCACTGCATTATGGTGTTTGTAGGAATTCCAAAAATTCCATCCCAACCTGCAAGTCTGAATAGTCGTGGGACCACGTAAACTGTAATAGATTGCCCCATATGATAGCTCAGTGGCTTAAACATCTGGGTTGGGAGTTCGATTCCCCCACAGTGCCTCCTTGACGGGCTGGACTGGATGATCCATGGGATCCTTTTCAGCTCTGCAGTTCTAAGAGGATTATTCTTACTCTATGTCATACATACCTTTGATTTGCATAAGGCAAATTAACAAAACTCATGCAAATTGCTCCATTTGTTCATGAGAGTTAACACCAATAGCGGTCTTCAATCTATGGCAAGGGAAATAAAATATACTATATGCAGATGTATCCCTATGATCTGAGCTGTGGAGAGCTTCCTGTGTCACCCGCATTTTTCCCCCAAAGGCATCTGTGTACCTTTCTATTGTCAGCATTTGCTTTACGAGGGGGATCAATCATCTCTCTCTCCCCCCAAAAAAACCCAGGGACATTTTCCTCCATCTACCTAATATATTGTAGTGTGATGACTTCCCAAACCCCCCCCATGTTTTCCAGCCCTTAAAATGAATGGCATTTAATATAGGACAACATAAGCAGGGTGAGGGTTAGATGTGACCTTATTCAAATGTCGTTGCCATTACAAAGTCATTCCAAGTGCAATTATAATTAATTCCTTTATGCCTCCCTTGCAAATCCGTTTTTGATCAATCACTGATATTAACATTAATATTGTATTGGCCCTCAGCAAATGCCTTCCACTCAAACGTTTACGGATCACCAGGTTTCCATTAAGAAAGTTACGAGGCGCTGCCATGTGCTCGGGCTCCAGTAAATGTACACAAATTACCTCTTCCCACGAAAAGAGAGAAAACTTCTGTATTTCCTCTGGACTCAAGACTAAGGCTTCTCCTTCGGGATCCAGTCCATGGTAAACGTTTGTAAAAAAGCATACGGCTCTCTGAGAAAGGGGGCCAAGGGATATGTTTTCCCCGTGCTAGAATCCGGGATAAGTCATCGAAGCGGAAGGGTGGCAAAACCGAGAATGGGGACAGAGGAAGGAAGAATTTATTTGCACGACACACCGTGAAAAATTCGGCACCCACTCCAGAAGGCGGTGAGATCCCGTACTCTGTCAAAAGTCAAAGTGGGGCACTGGTTAAATAGTGTGAGTGGGAAATGTGGGATATTGATGAAACAGCAAAGTTGTGGAATAAATAGGCTTCACATGCTCAGGAGCCCTGCGTTCTGGAGTGTCTCCCAGCCATCTCTAAGATCAGACAGAGTGAGCACACTAATTGCAAGATACAGGCAATGAGGGAAATCACCTGCAGTGACCAAGATAAGTCTTCTGCCACTTGATGGAGCACCTCTGTAAAACAAAACAAAACAAAACAAAAGAGGGAAAGAGAGAGAGAGAGAATGGTAAATGTACCATTTGATTTGACCCCCTGTCCTGTGAGGACAGTTTTGAAGGAGTTAGGTAATGTCCATTTACAATGAGCAATTAATGGAATAGGAAATGTCTACGTTATCGTCTTCTTCTGCTCTTAATGCAAAATCCAGAAAGCCAATGAAAACATCTCAGGTTATAAGTCCTCTCAGATTGTGTTTTAATGGTTCATTTTGTTCGTATCCTCCTTCTGTGATGAATTTGCTGAAAGCAGAGCTGACGGCTTGACATACATGATTCTCTTTGGTCAAAAAAGTCTCCCAGTGACCGTAAATACAATGTAGCAGAGGAGCATGGTATCTAGAGTATCAGAATCTTCTCCTGTCCCCGGAATATGCCATATACACTTACATTGCCATACATTAAATAGTACAGGTGCTGTCGTGATAACTATACATTGGCTGGGGATTGCATAAAAAACAGTAAGTCACAGATGTGATATAAATCTCAATATTCACATCTACATATAAGAGTGCTTCAAACATCAACACATGCACTTGTAAACAATTCCATGCTATTATATTATGTCTTCAAGGGTTAGACCAGATACTTGTAGTCGATGGAAGTTGAGAAAGTCAAATATGATGGTGGGGTGGTGTCTTTACATTTTTTAATCATCATCATCATCATCATCATCATCATCATGTGCTGTCAAGGCCAGGTAGAAAATACACAGAAATGGTTTACCATTCCCTTCGGGGCATCCTGGGACTGTGCAGCTTGCCCAAGGCCACCCAGGCTGGCTCTTCTCCCTCGAGGCACAGTGGGGAATTAAACTCTCAACCCCTGGCTCTGCAGCAAGACCTAAACCACTGAGCTATTCAGCCAGCTACCTTCTTTACCCCGGAGTAATATATCTGGGACAAACCTCAGTAGGGAATTGGGGCAAATTAAGAAATCATCACAGACGTTTACTGTTGTACATTGTGTTCTACAGCTTGGTGTTCAACAGCAATGCCAACTTCTTGACTTGGAACAATTCCCTAACAAGATTGATGCCATCGGTGCTACACTGGTGGAGATAACTAATTGGATTTTTGGCTGTTTCAACGAATTGTGTGTCATGACACCATCGTATCGATTCTTTCTCTACCTTCAACCATGGCACAAAATAAAAGGATATGATGGACAAGTAGTGAAACACAAAGATTGTCTTCATACAATATATTTTTTATGTGAATCCTTCAAGGAAGCTATGCTGATGTGGCCACAAGCATTCTATTACAGTTGAAAGTTTGCACGCAAACAATTCTCATTCGGAAGGGGTTCTCCATTTGAAAAGTAGTGCAATCCAAGTCTGATTTACAGAGGACAAACAAAAAGGAGGGAAATTGGGATTTGCAGTTGTCCGTCCACAAGTAACACCAAACTCAGTTTGCATACGGGCTATGTGGCCACAGCTTTCCCATTTCAAGTTAATCTATTGTAACTCTGTTTAAAGTATGAAAAAAAGAGGCCATTCTAATTTTGCATCTGTACACATAAGCAATCTTAGGGAAATCAGGGTCCTTCTTTGGCCTCTCTCTGGTGATGCATGTCCACTTTTTTGGTGATACATAATTGGCACACCCTGGGAGTCTTGTAATGAACATAATTGAAATTATTTGAAAAATCTACGTGTCCTCTAAACCAGTGGTTCTCAAACTTGGGTCTCCAGTTGTTCTTGGACTGTAACTCCCGGAAATCCTGGCCAGTCCAACAAGTGGTGAAGGCTTCTGGGAATTGCAGAAGAACATCTGGGGACCCCAGTTTGAGAACCGGTGCTCTAAACCAAAACTCAAACCCTGAGCCACTCGTGGTCCTCCAGCTGGTAGTCTGTCATCCCTCATCCATTTATAGTTAGGGCTGATTTTTCCAGCAAAACCTGGACCTCCAACAACAGAAGGTGAGGAGAGTCCTTACATTTCAGAAATAAGCAAGAATGTGTGGAACCCCTCTGGCTCATTCTCCTGCATCCATCAAGGCATGTCAACCATGTTCCTCATGGCATGTTGGTCAAAATTGACAAGGGACTCTTTGTGTTTGACTCTCCCTCCAAAATCCACATGCTTTCCACCCCACAGATGAAAACATGCACATTTTTTATGGTATATTTTCCAAAAACGATTAAAGGAAAATTTCCCCATTTGCACCAGCCTTCTCCAAAATGTGCAGGGCTTTCCAATGTGAGAAGAAACATGTTTAACTGTCCTTCCACTTACGTGCTAAAGATGATGAACCTCTTAAATATTCCAAGATGTTCTTGGACTCAAATTCCCAGAAGCCTTCACCAAAAGCTGTGCTGGCCAGGATCTCTGGGAGTTGTAGTCCAAGAGCATCCGGGGACCCAGGGTTGGGAACCACCGGCCTAGATGAACAAATCTGTCCATTTCTGTCTAACAATTTAATTTTTAAATTCTCAGTTTCCGTCTGCTCCGTTTGAAGAAATTTCTAGATATTGGTAAAGTCTTATCAAATAGGATCTGAAACAAAAAAAATTCACCCTTATATAGCAGCTCACGCATACATAGCCAATCACTCATGACGGTTAAAAAAGGGCCAGATTACATGGCACCGAATCCTTTCCTACGTGGTTTTAATGCACATTATCTGAAACCCTTTTCAGTTTGGCAGATGTTTCCTCAAATAAACAGAGGGGGTGACTATATGTTATAACAGCAAATGTGTATTTCCTATCCAACAAAGGCAATTTTACTGGATTGTGTACAAGAACGTTTCCTGTGTTGCTCCAAATGCCTCTGTATGTAACTTATTTAAGCAAGAAGGGAAGTTGAAATTTTATCTGCTAGGTATACTTCGGATGAACCCGTGGTTCCCTCTTCTTGCTTTGATGCAAGTTACATTTCCAAAGCCAATTAGATTGTTTTCGGTCTTTCCTTTCAGCTCTCTGTATGTAATTGTGTTAATGTAATTTTCAGCAAACCTACTGGTATTTCTAATTTTGTGACCTTATCGTTGTGAGCTGTAAAACTTCCATCTGCATTTATGATCTAACAAGAACTAATAAAACACTGGAATGGGGAAATGAAAAGTTAGTTTTCCTGTTCAGTAACTGATTCACCAGGAAATGTTGAGCAAGCCATCATCAACCTCAGTTTCTACATCTGTAAAATGGGAGCAGTATGATTTTCCTGAACTGCAGGGATGAGCAACGTCCAGAGGTCTATTTCTCCTTTGTGCCCATCACCAGTCTGAGAGGGTCTGAGAAAGCTATTTCTCACCTCAGCAGTATGAACTCAGGTGTGGTACTCAAATAAATTCTTTCGGATTAAGGGAGAAAATCCCTCAGCCAGTAAACCATCTCTTTCACACACACACCCCAAAGAGAGAGAGAGAGAGAGAGAGAAATTTCCCAGTTATGGGAGTGGGCCAATCAAGAACTGAGTAGTTAGACAAGAGACAAAAAACCCATTTGGTGCTTCAAATTGTTAAAAGCTCAGCCCACAAGGCAGCAGCTGCTGTGGTGCAGCACCATTTTGTATTGCTTTCACAATAATCATTCTGAGAAATGTGAGAACTCTAGCCAAGAGTTTCACAGGCCAGAGGGACAATTTTGTGAAGGATTTACATCCTCTACTGGCAAACTGAAAGTGAGCGATCGTGTTCTGATATGGACTACCATTGTAAAAACACCTTGTGTACATTTCCATGCTTCAAATATTTGGGGGAACGCTACCTAAACCCATATTATGAAATGCTAAAGTTCACATTTGAACAGAACAGAACGGAATATATGGAAGAATAACACAGATCAGAAAGAGACTGATTTATCTTTCCCTGGTCTCATCCCTCTGTCTTCACTTCAGCTGATGAATTCCTACCAAGACCTTTGAATAATCTTGGTCAGAAAAATGATTTCTCTCATTGTCCATGGTGCAACCCATCACAATAAGAAAGACACAGAAGTGGCCAGCATATTTCTGCTGTGCTTGATTTAAGACAGTGAAATAGCCGGGAAGGCACTTCATATAAAAACCATTGCCCCCCTGCCAACTTGGTCATACTAGTGGGTGTTTCTAAGAATTGTAATTTTAAAAAGCAATTTTCCTCAAGTTCTGTATTTAGTTCTTCAGCATTACTGAAGTGGCTTCTAAAGGCATTTCCCCCCCCCCCCCCCGAGGAATGAGGTGGTGTGAGTGATGCACATTAACTCAGAGCTGAGTGAGGGATGGCATTGAAAACATGAGATTAGAACTTTTTTCTTTCCTGATCCACCACTCCCAGCTGCTAATAGTCCCAAGGGAGACGTCATAGAATCATATCCCTTCCTCTCCTCTCGTGCCATTGCTCCTCTAAAGCTGCTTTTTCGAATAAGTTGGGTAATTTGATCTTACACTAGCAAGATCTTACATTGTTCTGCTTTCTGTGTACTGCTGGATTTAGGAATGGTTCACAATTTATTGAAGTAGCTGGCTAGATAGCTCAGTGGTTTAGGTATCTGGCTGTGGAGCCAGAGGTTGGGAGTTCAATTCCCCAGTGTGCCTCCTGTGAGTAGAGCCAGCCTGTGTGGCCTTGGGCAAGCTGCACTGTCGGAGGGTGTCTCCAGAAGAAAGGAATGGTAAACCTTTTTTTGAATATTCTCTACCTGGAAAGGCCTGCAAAGAGTCACCATAAATCAGAATTGACTTGATGGCACATGCTTACTATTATAATTTTATTTCTTTCATTTTTGGATAAAGATGTATCTACATTAGTAGAAGCTGAGTTTTCTTTTTTTTAATGGCAAACCTGGAAAGAAGGTGAAAATGACATATGTCATTCATTCCTTCAGAGCAGTATTTAAAACAAAACGAAACAAAACATAAAGTTATCTTGAAAGTTTCATAGGTGTCCAGAAATGTTGCAACAGATGGGGAGAAATTCAGATGAGTTTCTGATGTGGTGCTACTCTAACCTATGGGCCGCCAGGTGGACATCTGTAATTTTGAAGCAATTCTATAGGAAATATATGACTCATTTACCCATGAAGAGAAATACTGCAACGGTTGACATTTGGTGATGGCTGGACCTCATGAAACCCTTCATTTTTTACAAAATAAATGCCATAGATACTTAGCATCTGAGAGTTTCTAAGCTTGTGGCACCTAGTGGTGGGACCACCACTGATGTCTGCTCTACTTTCCCCCCTCAAACTTCCCCATCCCAGAGTTCTGATAAGCATGAAGCAGATGAGCTCAGCTGCCATTTCAGGTGCATCATGGGGAATAAAAATGCATGCCATACTCAGCTGCCACCACTGCCAGGAAAAACCAGCAACGTCCACCAACAGAAGACATGACAGGCCTCCAGAGATCTTTTGCCCAGGGTTGGTCCTGCTTGGTGAAAGGTAAAGTGACTTATCTTCCCCTGCCCATGTTCAGGCAGAGTGGACCAGCTGTTGAAATTTCCGGTAGCGTGGACAATGGGATAGCTGATGCAGCAGGTTAATTGAGAGGAGTTAGGAGGTGTGACCTTCACAGCTTTCTCCTCCAACAGACAGCTGGGGAGTTCAGGGAGAAGAATGAGGAGGCTACCACCACTGTCCTCCCAGATTCTACCACCTGAAGACACCACCTCACTTTGTCTAATTGTAGAGCCGGCTTTGCAGTGCTTCCTCAAAGCTGGAGCTGGCGGTGCTGCAGAATCCTTTTGCAAGTCCACAAACGGTGTGCTGGGTTCACAGGAAGGCCAGAACCTCATGCTCTTGAGATATTCATAACCAGATGAAATGACTTTGTACCCTTTTCCAAAGACCACAGAGAACAGGAGAATGTCTTTGCTCAGGCAGTGCCTGACGGATGGAAAAACATGGCAACCCCTTTCTCAGTTCTCTCCGCATCCCGGCTGAACTTTACATTGTCCAAAACTGAAGATTAATCTGCTGAGAATCCAAGAGGTGGTACTTGTTCTCCTGCATGGGATACGGAGACCTCAGCACAGGAAGAGGGTCAGGGGAGGAGAGAATGTAATCAATGCTAAATTTAATTTCAGAGTCAGATTTTCCTACGCAGGAGCTGTTTAGACTCTCTTGGCTGCCGGGGGTGTTTGGAAAAAGTTCGTGAGGCTCTAAAGGTTTAGACTGGGATTCCACATGCTCACCAGGAGCAGACATGCTGGGAAAGCAAGATTTCTCCAGGCCCAACGTGGGCAGACTATCATTCTCCGTGTTCAGCTTCTTTTCTCTGGGTTCTCTTTTCACATTTCTCCTCCTCCTCCTCCTCCGATAATTCCCATTTTCAAACAAATCCAGCATGGATTCACATCCTGAGGCAAAACTCCAGTAGTTCCCTTTGCCCTTGTCATTGCCTTCTGTCCGGGGTACCTGCATTTCATGGGAAAGCAGCAAACATGGTCAGTTATATAGACAACCTCTTTAGTTCCCAAAAGAGCATCCATCAAATATCTCCCCAAACAGTGCATCTAAGACTCCTCCTTTCACCCTTATCAGAAAGAGCTGTGTCCCCTAAGTTTGGGGGTTGGAGTGATTGGGTTCAGGAAGGAAATACACTCCGTACATGCCTGGGAGACCTCTGTTTGAGGTTTGCTTCTGGTGTTCGAAGTCTGAGCCCCAGCATTCAGAATAGATTAGGGGTGGAACCACAGTTGAGACAAAACCCTAGGTTACACGCACATGTCTAGGCTTCAAAGGCTGCTGGTTCCACATCTGTGTTCGCTTAAACCCAAGTGTTTAAACCTTGGGTAAACATATATGACAAGCTGCTGAAGCCCAAGCTCTCTAATTATAGAAGTCTTAGGTAAAGAGCCCTCCAATTTGCTATGTTTCTAACACATATCCCAGAAGAGAACGACATCCTCTTTCTCTCTCTCTCTCTCTTTTTCAACCTTATCCAAAAGTAACTAGAAGGCTGACATGGTATCTTATATGGTCACCACTTGATTTATCCTTAATCCTTTTTAACCCCTTCCCAGGTTAGGACATTGGCTTTCAGACTGCCTTCAAAATTTTCTTGGGGTCTGGGGAGAAAAAGATCCGAAAGTCCTGGAAAGCCAACTTCTTCTATGTGACCCATCATTTTTCCTGCATCACTAACCAGAAGAGACCACCGAGGGTAAGATCAAATGACCTGAAAGGGTCATATCTGAACATGCTGGAAAGGGTCACTTCATGGAGATTGATCTGCCTTAAAGCAACCCTTCCATCTGTGGAGGAATCACTCTTGCCTAGCTCCAAAAAAAGAGTAGTCCTGTTACTGGACCAAAGAGATCCAAATCAGGGTTGAGCTGGTTCAGTATCTCCTGTATGTTTTGTGATTAGGTTTGGCCCCAGCTTGAATTCTGAATCAAACTGGCCTGATTCAGATTGATTTGTGTGGTGTCCACACCACACAAGAAATGCCGGATTCAATTCAGGGCTGAAGTTAAGCTAGTTTATAAACTGTTTTGGGTCATAATTAGTAGGGTTGCTGGTTACTTTGGCATATTAGGGTGAGACTTATTTTGTAAAAGCAAACGTCAGAGGTGTCTCATTTGCAAACTCTTGAAGCTAGCTATGTACATGACATTTGGCAGATTGACTCCCCTCTTTGGTGTCTATCATGTCTCCAGATTTCGTCTGTCTCAAATAGCGGGTTTGGTTTTCCAATGCAAGCCAACAGGAGGCTGCTGATCCTAAATATATAAATCAGCTTTGATCCAAGCCAAACCCTAGAATGCATAGGACACAAATAGCTTGACTGGGAGGAGAGGGGCATTACTTATAAAGCCCTATATAGCTTGGGTCCAATATCTCCCCGTATGAGTCTTCTTGGCATTTAAGGTCATCAGAGGAGGCCCTCCTTTCGGTCTCATTGCCAACACAGGCATGGCTGGTGGGAGACACAAGAAAGGGCCTTCTCGGTGGCTGCTCCCAGGTTATGGAAGGCTCTCTCTCGGGAGATCAGTCTGGCCCCCTACATTTTGTCCTTCCGCTAACAAGGTGGCCTATGAAACAAAACAAAAAACCCAAACCAATTCTGAAGCCCCAAGCTGGCCTCCATGCAGGGCACTCGAGTCAACGGTAAAGAATTGAACCCACTCAGCGGAGGGTTCTTGAGACCTTACCTTGATGAAGCAGCTGTTGAGAGAGAGATTGTGGCGGATGGAGTTCTGCCAGGCCCGCTGGTTGGTCCGGTAGTAAGGGAATTTCTTCATGATGAAGTCGTAAATGCCGGACAGGGTGACTTTGTTGGAAGGACTTTGCTGAATGGCCATTGCAATCAAAGCGATGTAGCTGGAGGAGACAAAAACCCAACATGCTAGAATGCCAGTCTGTGTGCAAAGATATTGACATTATGGGGATATAAATCCAGGCTATTCAGGAGGTCCCAAGGAGAAGTCAGAGACATTAAGCCACTTCGGATTGAACCCTAGTTAAGACTGATTTTAAACACCATTATTAGGTACTTGGCTGGATAGCTCAGTGGCTTAGGTATCTGGCTGCGGAGCAAGAAGTTGAGTGTTCGATCTCCCATTGTGCCTCCTGGGAGAAGAGCCAGCCTGTGTATCCCTGGGCAAACTGCACAGTCTCAGGACATTCTCAGAAGAAGGGAAGGCTAAACCACTTTCTGAGTAACTCTGGAAAGGGTAGCCAAGTCAGAATTGTCTTGATGGCATGCAGTTATTATTATTATTTACTGGGAAGTGAGGTCCACTGGACACAACAGGATTTTGTTCTATGTAAATCTGTAAATTGATTGTGTTGGGTTCCCACTGAAATCAATGTGAATGGATAGCTGTGACTTAAGTCTCGTTGATTTAGATGGAAACACACCTAAGCATGACTATGTTTATCCAGTACCATCCTCTATGTGCATTCTCAGAACTAAGTCCTTTTTGCATTGAACGGGAATTACTTCCTTGTTAAGTACGTTCAAAGGGACGTGGTGGCGCTGCGGGTTAAACCACAGAAGCCTCTCTGCTGCAAGGTCAGAAGACCTGCAGTCGTAAGATCGAATCCACGCGGCGGAGTGAGCTCCCGTCGCTTGTCCCAGCTCCTGCCAACCTAGCAGTTTGAAAGCATGCAAATGCAAGTAGATAAATAGGTACCACCACGGTGGGAAGGTAACGGCGTTCCGTGTGTAGTTGCGCTGGCCACGTGACCACGGAAACTGTCTTCGGACAAACGCTGGCTCTATGGCTTGGAAACGGGGATGAGCACCGCGCCCTAGAGTTGGACACGACTGGACTAAATGTCAAGGGGAACCTTTACCTTTACCTAAGTACATTCAGGATGACAGCTTTAGTCTGGGCTCAACCCATAACTCTAATAATACATTGCTGGAGAATTTTTGCACTCATTTCTACCTTGTTTCCTCACCAAGTCAAGCAATTAATACATCCACAGCAGCATTCATAACAACCTTCAGAAGTAGACTGGGTTCAAAGACAGAAGACCTCAAGCTTACACAAGTAGCTTCATGGTTGAATGGGGATTTGAACCAGGTCTACCAAATCATGGTCTCAAACTCTAAGTGCTACAAACCAAACTAGCTGTGGTATTACCAGTGAAAGGCTGTTGTTGTTGCTGCTGCTGATGTTGTTATTGTTATGTGCTGTCACGTTGCCTCCAATTTACGGCAACCCCTCGAATGAGTGATCTCTAAAATGTTCTGTCCTTAGCGGTTGTGCTCAACTCTTCTAGATACCTTAAAGGCAGCCACAAGCTTGAATTTACAAGAGCTGAGCAGGGCAGTTTGTGGAAAGGACATTTTGGAGATTGCTCATTCATAGGGTCGCCATAAGTTGGAGGCAACGTGACGGCACAGAACAGGGAAATCTTAAAATTGTGAGTTATCCCTGGATTGTCCCTCAATGAGCATTTGCAACAACGATTGGTCTGCCGTATTGTCTAAGGAGATGTAACCACCTAGCTGATAATCTAGTATCATTAAGAAGAAAATACCCCTGCTTAAATACCTGCCATACTACACCACTGGAAATACATCTGTACTTCTTCTGCATGTGAAATTCTGTGGTTTTTCTATCCTGTTCCAAAGACAGAGCTTCAATTGTTTTTGAAACAAGACAAGGGAATGATTTTGTAACTTTAAAAAATCAGAAGCTTCACAGATAGGAAACTTGTGATTTTTGGCAGGTGGCTTCTCCTGAAGCAGAAGGTTGCTGACCAGTAGCAAACTATATTTGGGCTAAATGCAACTCTATTCTGTCTATGTCTGCTTGGAAGTGCTGAGTACAGGTGAGTTTTGGGAGTCTAGAAATAGGTCTTTCTCCTTTTGCTCCTTAGGACTGTCTCTTTTAATCCGCATTGGTGTGGATGAATCAACTCGAGCTTCAACAGATTAATCTTTGTTGATGGAACTAAGAATTAAAGGTATGGGTGGTAGATGGATTAGGATGGGTTTCCCCCCTCCCAAAAATATGGGGCTGTCCACCTGTCTTCGTTACAAGCCATCACTGGTTACAAGGTATGCTTCTGGGGTTTTTTTGGTGGTTTTTTTTAAAGGTTATTTTTCATTAATATAACGGAATTTAAAAGGTCAAATATAATCTTTTCTTCTGCTAATAAGTTGTATGTTTCTGTTTGGTAAATGGCAAGTCGCCTCCTGGTCTCTTCAAGACCACAAAGAACTTAGAGGGGGAAGCTATTGAACTGTGGTGATTAGCTAATTAATCAGTTCACTGGTTTGAAGGATGATCCATCACTTCAAAATTCTGCAATGTGTCAAAAGACCTAGTTGAGACTCAACGGCGTACGACGGTGTTATCCTGATTGTTTTAGTCTCATCAAAAGCAACTAATTAAACTGCTCATACATTTGAGACACAGTTATGAGATTTTTGCATGGGGTCCCTTTTAAGGAAAAAGGCGGGGTAAAAATATTTTAAATAAATAAATGAATGAATGAACGAGAGAGGAAGGAACCAAAACTTCAGGATGGAGAGTTAGTTCAGGATATCATTCATAATTGTAAGTTTTATCAATCTAGGCATCTACCTATCAATTGATTACACCCCACACATGCATTACCTACCTACATGCATGCACGCACAAAATATAACTCTTCAGCACTTTGAGGGTGCAAGGTGCTTTAAAACTATCCTCCAAACAATTTTGTGGTGTAGATAGTTTTGATCACCCTGTGCCCCCTTCCAGTGACCCTGATGACCAAACCGGATCCTGACCCTCCAGCTGTCATTCACCAGCTTCCTAGGGTTAACGCACTGAAACAGATGGCATAAGGTTTACCCACACACACCCCCCACATCTCCAATCCTGGTGCTTCCCTATTCTTTTTTTTTCTGCCCACGCTTGCAAAGATGCTCGGAGGAGACGGTTTCCAAACCACCCAGACAAAGCAAAACAAACCTCCCCTGAGGAATTCCCCGGAATATGGCAATGTGTGGGCAAGGAGAGGGAGTGAGAAGACACTCGGAGGGAGAGAAAATAAAGTTAAGCTTACCTGTATGCCGGTCGGGTGAATCTTTTCTCCTCATCAGAGCTGCAGGTTGGGTAGTCCTCTCCATCATAATTAAAGCAGTTGTATGGGTATTGAGTGTTGTCAAACATTCTCTTGGTCTTTCGACTCCTGTGAAGTGCGAGAGAGAGAGAGAGAGAGACAGAGAGAGAAGTGAACAGTGATGTTTCCTTGAGTGTTTTCCCTCTTTGCCTTTGCTGCCACCTTCCCTCCCTCCCCTCTCTCTCTCTCTCTCTCTGTGCCTCCCCCCCCCCCCCCGCTTCACCCCATGCTAGCAATTTTTCCTTGGAGTCCTTTACAAAATTCTGGATGAGTTTGGTTTACCCTCCCATTTTCCCCACACTGTAGGGAAAGGCAGTGACTAACCCAGGCAAATGTAAAGAAGGTCCCTCCTGAACCTTTGAACTTGGGTGTATACAGCCAGTAGCAAGACGCTGTGCCTTCCTGGGTGGTCCCGAACTGGCAAGCCGCGTAGCAGCCTTTCCTGCCATCAATGTACACAATGTGACAAAAGTAAACAATGTAAGGTTAATAACTCGTCCTGTAACGGCTCTTTCTTGTAAATGGAACCCAGAAGTTGGCTTCTTTAGCTTCGGTTTTGGAGGCAGGAGAACATTGCCAGCCATTTGCTGGTTTTATTCTCCAGCGACAAATTTTGTCATGTGAGAATCAAATCCATTTCGGACAATGTGGCAAAGCCTTGTCGTGGGATTGAAAAAACAAGAAAGCCAACCCTTCGGTGGGTACAAACTCAGTTCCTCCCACGGAATAAAATCCAGCATGTTCAAAGAGGGCAAAACCACGAAGATTTAAGAGACTACCATTGAAGAGGAAAGTAAAAGGAAAATAGCTGTAGGCAGACAGAGCGCCTTGTGCGGGCTTTGATCTGTCGGATGAATTAGACTAATAACTCAGTGCGCTGGCATACAATCCTGTAACAAGTAGATAGTCTTCCCACCCACCCCTCTCCACACAATGCTTTGGAGTGGTTTCCAACATGTGATGTAAACTTAAACATGGATCATTCAGTGGTTTCATGATGAGAAAGCAGGAGGAAGGGAGTTTCCTAAAAGGTGTGGGCCCGCATGATAATTAAATGAGGGGGGGGGAAGTCATTTCACGCCCAGAAGTTGTTGATGAACAAAGGCAGAGAGGGTTAGCCAGATTGGAAAACGGCTGGGAAAGATGGAGACAACATTTCTGACCCACTGATTCATCAAAGCAGAAAAGCAAAGCGTACTGCTTATATACTGCCCCGAATTGCTTAAAGCACTCTCTGGATGCTTTAATTATGCAGGCTACACATTGCCTCCCCCCGAGGGAGTCGGCTACTCCATTTACCAACCTTGTCAGAATGGAAGGCTGAGTGAACCTTGAGCCAGTTACATAGGATTGAACCTGGATCCTGGGCAGAGTTTTGGTTAAACTGCAATACTGCAGTTTAACCAATGTGCCATGACATTCAGGTCTGGTATTGTCTACACTGGGGTGTTCCATGTTGGACTGTATCTCCCATCATCTTCTAGGATCCTGTTGGCTAGAGTCACAGCTGGGAAACCTTAATTAAAAGAGCTAATATGAAAATCATGGTCTATGCATTGAGCAAGAAGACAAGCTGACTGAAATTAATAATAATCATGCCATCAAGTCAATTCCAATTTGCTGTGACCCTTTTTTCAGGGTTTTCCAGGTAGAGAATACTCTGAAGTGGTTTATCCTTCCCTGCTTCTCTGTTTTCTGGGGTGCACAGTGGGAAATTGTACTTCTGAGCTCTGACTCCAGAACCAGATACATTAACGACTGAGCTATCCAACCAGCTTATACTAACTGATATTTCAATGTTTGGAAAATGTTTTTAATGCTTCTCAATACTTTTAAAACATTGTTCTCTGAAGTTTAGATGCAGTCCTGTTTAAAGGAAAAGTAATGATTTCAGCATTAAATTTAACATGCTATTTCCAATTTATGGCTAGAACGGATAGACATTCCAGCCTATCATGATCTGGAAAGCCACAAGTTACACACATTTGATCTCCATTAAGCGGCAATTCAAATAAAAGTCTTTCCCAACCTTACCTGGAGATTCCAGATGGTTAATCTTGGACCATCTACATTCATGCCATGCTCTCTAAATCAGTGGTTTCCAACCTTGGGTAATTCAGGTGTTCTTGGACTGCAATTCCCAGAAGCCTTCACCACCAGCTTTGCTGGGCAGGGTTTTTGGGAGTTGCAGTCCAAGAACACCTGGTTTCTTCAAGGTTGGAAACCACTGCTCTAAACCAAGGAAGGTCAGCTGGTCATCCTGATCTTCTTAGAGTGCATCTCCTATAATTTGTCATTACTGGCTGTGGGTGATGAGAGCTGTAGTCTAACAACACGTGGAGGACCACAAGCTGGCCAGCCTTTCTGCAAATGCAGGCCACTGATCGGTATAATACAATATTGCATCTGCTGACTACAAAGAATTCTCTGGGGTTTTCAGATGGAGTCTTTCCAGCCCTTTATGAAATTGCTAGAATTTGAACCTGGGGCATTTTCTTATTTTTCCCCCCTCCATTTTTTAAAATATTCAAAGTGCTGCCCCAGTAAAATATATTTTTTTCTCCAGAAAAGCTATAGGATTCTCCCAATCTATTCTTTATTCCTGTTATAGAAGGGGAAAGACTATATTTATTTTTTTATGTCTTTATTCTTTATTCAAGAAATATGAACAGGCTAGTTCCACTGAGGGAGATCAAATCTAACAAAATTCTGTTCCACTCCTAGGTTGAGGAGGGGGTTCCACAGGTGAGGTGCCACCACAGTGAAAGAACTGCAGAAGGGTTTCAGCCTCTGATTCTTCTTCAGGCTCCGCCTCTCCCTCTAGCTCCGCCCCCTACTGGCTTATAGGAAGAAGAAGCTTCATTATCTCTGATCACAGACTGGAGACATCAGGGATTGTCTTTCTGTCTCAGGTGGCACTTCCAGGAGCCAACTGGAGCCGGCTGGTTCTTGGAAGTGTGGGCTGAGATTGTGGGGAAGGAAGAAAAATACAGCAGAACTACATGTTACCTCAGGTCTTCACAAGTGCTTGGGTGCAACTGCTTTTGCCCTTTCCCATCTTTCTTCTCCAGAGAGGGGAGCAAAACCTGGAACCTCATCTCACTTGTCTTCCTTCCTTCTCCCACCTGGATGAGGGGGAAGAAAAGCAAAGCTGGATGCTCTGTGGAAGGATCCAAGGAATACCTGCTCATGTCCTTGAAAAACCAATCAACACTATGAAGGATGGTTTTGTTTTGCTTTGTTTTATTTGTTTTGCTTCTGTGCAGGAGCAAAAATCGCAGTGTACTTTTCATCACCATCAGCTTTTCATAATTGCTTGATGAACACACACACACACACAAGCTGCACTGTGCCTGAAAAACCTTGCAAAACACTTTGTTTTCTTTTTTTCACAAAATACATATTTTTGGCACATGGGCATGTATCAAATCTTCCAAGGTTTTGTTGTCATTGTTGCAAAACAGGGTCAAAATGTCAAAAATGCCCACGGAGACCCTGCAACCTTGCTGCTTCGTTGAGTAAGTCACATTAGAGTCGCCCCATTGAATCAGTGGGGATTGGGTGAGCCAGCCCCCTCCAACTGTTTCATTTTGCTTCACAAGGAGCCAGTGGTGGTGATTTGGGGGTGGGGGGTGGGGATGAGGTGGGACTTTTCATTCTCACCTGTGAAAACTAAAGTGAAGGTTTAGATTAGCGATGGGCACAAACTGCCGGTTCGGTGGTTCACAATGGCTTGCTCTTTAGATATACAGGTGTTCCGTGGGAGCCACGGCTTCCCTCCCCTGCCTCCTCCTGTGGGGACCGACTCAGAGGCAGTGCCCCAGGCTTCCCTGACCCTCCTCCTCCTCCTCCTCCGAGTGGGTGCCTGCTGGAGGAGGTCCTTTTTTTTTAGGAGAAGGGAGGGGTAAATATATTTTAGATAGATAGATAGATAGATAGATAGATAGATAGATAGATAGATAGATAGATAGATAGATAGATAGATAGATAGATAGATAGATAGATAGATAGATGTTCAGCTATGGTTTAAATTTCTTTACTTGTGCCAGATTTTGCCAGTTATGTGATTTTATTTCATCGTTTATCGTTTCTTCATGTCTACAATTAGCATTGTAGTTTATACAGACTATCTGTAGTTTGTACATGTTGGTTGTTAACCACCCAGAGAGTGCATATTACACTATTGGGTGGTAAGTAAGTAAGTAAGTAAGTAAGTAAGGAAGGAAGGAAGGAAGGAAGGAAGGAAGGAAGGAAGGAACGAACGAACGAACGAACGAACGAACTAACGAACGAACGAACTAACTAACTAACGAACTAACTAACGAACTAACTAACGAACTAACTAACTAACTAACTAACTAACTAACTGGCAAGATATGATTATCACAACATTTTAAGGCCTTCTGGACCACATTTCATCCTAGGCTGAATATTTACGGCCGGTTTATAAATCCATCCTTGAACAGTGTTTACAAAAGAAATACTGGAAGACCTTTAACAATGCAAAAGCTACATTAGCAGGTGTCAACACGATCGGAGATGGGTAAGAGGAACCATGATTTTGCCAAAGCAGCTGCTTGGCCATCGTAATTCTGCTAGAGCAACTGTAATTCATTTGCGATGTTATCGTAAAATCATACTTTTACTGGGCTTTTTCTCTTTTTTTATGGTGGGTATTTCCAGAATGCGAAGTTGTAAACTATTGGGTTTGGGAGATTAAGATGATGATTAAAGTGTCATGTAAGATTTGCTTTTTATAATACCCAGCCACTAAACAAAGCCACTGGTCCAAATCAAAATAAAACCTTCATATTAAAACTATAGGATTTTTTTAAAAAAACAATTCATTATTGCAGATTAAAATTTATGTCTTTTCATAGTTCCAATAAGTTGTTTTGAGGAAAGGGATTGCAAAGTGTCTCATATTCATTAATAAAAGGGAACAATATTCAAATACTTTTTGATTTCCCAAAGGTTTGTGAATTCAGCTGTTCTCCAAACATGAGGAAAAGGCATGCTATGAGGGGAGGCAGCTGGCTATGATGGTTCTGTCATGGCTTTCAACATGCAAAAGTAACAATGCAAAGCAAAGATGGCTGCTCTGTTCATGTTAGTTCCTCTCAGGAGCCAGAAGATTTTTAAAGAACGACAACTAGTTCACATGGAGGATCTACAATGAATTCAGCACACACACACACCTCCTTCAGATCACCTCTTTTACATGTTGAAATTATGGTGGAGTGGGCTGAGACTGGGTGCTCGAGACATGTGTGCAGTCTACACACTGTGGTATGCACTTTTAAAAATTAGAAGCACCGGATAGGTTGCTCAAGGTTTTTTGATCTATTCATTGGTCCTCCTTTGCCAGCTGTATGTGTGTTTGGATTCACAAAGGGAAAAAGACAATAATTTGGGGGTAAATTATGGAAACCTGCCCCCAGACAACAGCACCTGGTCTCATTTTTGTGCTAGAGACAGGCAACCTCACAGGAGTTCCGACGTCACTTGATAGTCTGTCTCAGCATGTTGACACAGCCGGTCTCACAAAAAAAAACACCTAGTAATTTTGTGAGAATTCATTACACCACTAGATCTGAGACTGTGATATCAAAGCAGTCTCTCATTAGGGCAGCTTTCCCTGAGGACGGCTACCATAATTGAAATTATTCTTCGTCTCCTCACTGAAGTTTATTGGGAGCTATTGATAGGAAGAAGGGCTATAGTGGGATGACTGAAGCGTGGCCTCTGAGCTGCACATGTAGACTTCGGGACCCAAATGGGACCTAAACCCCCAAATTTTAGCATATCTTTTGAAACCCCTCTTTCCTTTGCAACTCCCCTTGTTCCTTGTAGGCCATTGAGTCCAATTTCTCCATCTTTTGGGTTCTGGTACCCTGAGTTCTCTTGCACCCAATTTTTTTCCCCACTAGAGGGCACAAATGTATTTTCAGATAATAAAATAATCATGTGCTGTCAAGTCAATTACGACTTGTGGCAACCCTTGTAAAGAATACTGAGTAAAGAATACTCAGAAGTGGTGTACTGTCCTCTTCTTCTGGGGGCATCCTGGGACTGTGCAGTTTGCCCAAGGCTACCCTTCTCCCCGGAGGCCCAGTGGGGGGAATCGAACTCCCAATCTCTGGCTCCGCAGCCAGATGTCTAAACCATTGAGCTATCCAGCTAGTCCTAGTGATGGGATTTTTGTTTCTTTTGGGCTGCAGCTCCTAGAATTCTCTAGGCGTTCCTCCAAGTTGAATCCTGGGAGTTGCAGCCCCCAAACAGTAGTTTAAAGAAGAGCTTTTTTCTCGCCTCCATGAGAGCCCTCATCACCATTGTAGTAGCCTTTAAAGAAGAAGGAAGCTGCTCCCTGTAGTTCCTGGGAGTCTGAAGGCACATCGGATGGGTTCTCTCACTGCCTATTAAGCTCTATAGAGCCAGCCCCTCGAAGATGTGCTCAGCCCATGCTCCCTTCAGACTCCCAGGAACTCTTGCACTCTACCCCACTGTTCAAGGACGGATATATATCCAATTGGACTGCAATCCCCAGATGAAGCACCGGATAGGTTGCTCGAGGCTTTTTGATGAATGCCGTTGTTGGCCAATGCTGAGAGAGTCAGTCCCAAAGAAATAAAAGTCTCATGCCTATTTTCCAAGTTTTAAAATTATAATTTTTTAAAGAATAGAATTTGGAGGGTGGGGCTCACAAGCAGGGCACACTCCAAGCTCTCAGGTAGGTGGATGTGGATTCTAGATCCCCGGACATGGTCTCCCATTGAGCTATAGGAGAAAAGCAGGAAAAAAATTAATATTCTTAGAACTGCTCAGCTGGAAGGGACCCTGTGGATCATCAAGTCCAGCCCCTGCCAAGGAGGTAGAGTGCGGGATCGAACTCCCAACATTACCTAATTCACCGAGTTATAATGGGGAATAGAGATGGGCACAAAATGAACCTCAAAGGAAAAAAACAAACAAACAAAAAAACATGAATCAGGCAGTTTTGTTTTGTTTCAGGGTGCTTTGGGGAAACATGCCTGTCCAGAATGAAAAGAAACAGCTAACTATTGGTGATTCATATGCTTTGTGGTTTGTAGAACAGGCATCTCCAACTCATGCAGGGTGGTAGAACAGCCCCTGCATGAGCTGGAGATGCCAAACTCACAGCAAGTCTTCAGCTGGCTCCCTTCCATGCCCCCTCCACGTTTTGCAATGATTGGATTTGGGGTGCATGAGTTATAGCCTTCCAAATCAGGTTCCCCGAGGAGAGCAGCTGTTTAGCCAGCGGCTAAACAAAATGGTTCGTTTCATTGGAAAGTTTGTGAAAGTTCGTCGTTCGTGGTTCATAAATAATGGTGAATCACGAAACATCACGAACTGCCATTTTCTCAGTTCGTGCCCATCTCTAATGGGGAAGACATGGTTCTTGATTCTGAAACTAGGACGTGTGCTTCTTTCTCTCCCATGAATACATATATTCTAGGGGAAGATGGACCTTAATTATTTCACATTGGTTTCCACAGCACTATCTGGATATTTAAAGAGTTGTTTGGATGAATGCAAATATTTACACTCCGGGTTTTTAAACACTCAGCACAGTGAAGGACCTTGTTCCAGATGTGCACAGCTTCATTGTGTGCCCTAAATGGCATCAGGAGGCTGAAGGACCCCTTTTAATTAAACTGTTTCTGCAGAGGAGGAAATGGATTGAAAGGGGAAATGAACAGCAGCTGCGAGGGGCTGGCCGGCTGCTACGGGCGATGCTCACCCCAACGTGGAAAGGAAGAGGATGCAAAGCGTCTACTTGAGGGGTAGACTGTTGGATTTAGGGAGACTTGGCTTTAAACGGACCTTGATAAACTAGCCGTGCATTTTGCTTGCTCGCCAGAGGCGACAAGGAACAGCATGCAGGCGAGTATGTGGAATGCCCTATATTACCATTTCACTCTGAACATACCCAGTCTTGTCTCTTTTCAGAACCTAAGCAGAAGTCAGTATTCTCTAGTACATTCATCAGCCTTCAACTATCCTGCCGCCTGTCCCATTAAAGTGACAAGTAACTGTTCTGATAACAAGGCCGCTCGCAACCTTCCTGCTAACTCATAGACACTGTGATGCTCACACTGATGACCTCTTGGAGAAAAAGGTGTGGTTCTTTTTCACTCCTTTCACCCAGCACCCTCTCCATCCATTCTGCTTGTGAAGCACTCTGTTGCACTAAGGCAGCAATGGCGAACCTATGGCACACGTGCCACAGCTGGCACACAGAGCCCTCTCTGTGGGCACGTGAGCCATAAGTCACCATCAAGAAATACTTACCCATCCTCTGATCCTGGATTTTGGCACTCCCCTCTGCTGGTGCAGTGGTCCAGCGGAGGGGTGCAATGGCGACCATTACCAGCCTAGCCCAATGGGGGATTGGAGGACCGGAAAGTATTTCTTTGTTAATATCGCCCATAGAAAAAACAACAACAAGCATTTAACCTTTGCAGTGCAAGAGCAGTTGATTCTTCTTAACTAAAACCTCAGTATTCGGGTTTTAATTGCAGTGTTGGCACTTTGAAATAAATAAGTTGATTTTGTGTTGCACTTTGGGCACTCGGGCTCAAAAAGGTGCACCATCACTGCACTAGGGGTTCAGCTTGTGCATCCACTGCCTCCTTGGATCTGAATAAGACATTGAGCATTCTGACAGGGCAGTGTGTGGAGGGCAAGCTGGGGGTTGCACTGAGCATTACATCAGTGCAGCATTGTGCTCAACAAGTGTACTGGCTTTCATAACTCTCTCTTGCTTCTTCAGGTTTCTCGGACCTTCTCAGTAAAACAATGGCATCTTTATTAGGTCTAGTCCCCCTCTATTTAGCACTGGTTAGGCCTCGTCTTGAGTACTGTGTCCAGTTTTGGACACCACACCTGAAGAAGGATGCCAACAAACTGGAGCAAGTTCAGAGGAGGGCAACAAGGATGATCAGGGGACTGGAAACCAAGCCCTAGGAGGAAAGACTGAAAAAACTGGGCATGTTTAGCCTTGAAAATAAGAAGAGTGAGAGGAGATATGATAGCATTTTTCAAATACTTGAAAAGAGGAGAGGCAGGATTTGTTCCTGATCATCCTGGAGTGCAGGACATGTAATAAGGAGCTCAAGCTACAGGAAGCCAGGTTTAGGCTGAATATCAGGAAAAACTTCTTAACTGTTAGAGCAGTACAACAATGGAACCAATGACCTTGGGATGTGGTGAATGCTCCAACGCTGGAGGCATTCAAGAGAAAATTGGACAACCCTCTGTCGGATCTGCTTTGATTTGGATTCCTTCCTTGAACAGGGGGTTGGACTCGATGATCTTATAGGTCCCTTCCAACTCCATTATTCTATGATTCTATTAAAAACAGCTTTCCATCGAACTTCCTCATTCTGTCTTTTTATGTTCCCCTAGGTTCCTTCTCTTGGGTTTTGGTTGGATGAAAAGAATGTCTAAAATTAATTCAATCACTATAGCAGAGTGCTGCGGTTTTGAATTCCACAACCATCTACATGCTAATAATCTCCGGTTTTGGACTGATGCCATGCGTTGTACATGGCAATGCCCTTGAAAACTGCCTTACAAGTGTCAGGGTGTGTATCTATTGCCTGTCAGAAGTACAACTGATGTAGCCATTGAGCCACACCAAAAACCCATCTGCCTTGACACTGACTGCAGGCTTTCAGGCAAAATTCTTTCCAAGGCCTATGTGGGGATCCCTTGTATTCACTCGTGGCTTTCCAAAAAAAATTCCAGGGATTTCCAGCTAGTACCAAACAACGCCTGATCCTTCTTAGCTTCTGAAAAGAGACAAGCTCCAGTATGTTCGGGATGGTATGGTGTAACTTGGCTCTTATTATGAAAGAACTCTGATGGTTGTCTTTTGGGGCCCAGATCTAGATTCTGAGAATATTCAGAAGTGGTTTATCATTCCTTTCCTAGAGGAGGTGTCTTGGGATGGTGCAGCTGGCCCAAGGCCACCCAGGCTGGCTCTTCTCCCAGGCCCCATGGGGGAATTGAACTCAGAACCTTTGGCTCCACAGCCAGAGACCTAACTCACTGAGCTATCCAGCCAGCTCTAAAATAACAAGCCATAACAACAGACTGGTTGACTATTATATTTTTAAAAAAGTTTTGTCTGTCGGCAGTTATGTACCTTGCAGATTGCTACAGGAAGAAAAGGAGGGGAGAGCACTGGAATGCCCAGTTAATCAGGAAACGAAGCGTGTCTCCTTCTTGAATGTCATCAGATTCAGCGTGGGAGGGAGAGAAGGATTGTTTCCTTTCCATATCGATACAAAATGGTCATGCGTGAATGAGCGCCTTCTGGGGGGAACAAACTGCCTTTTCATTTGCAAGGTGAGGGCAAGAGATACAAGACCCTCGCTGGAAGATACAAGACCCTCAGCAGAAATTTATTTTTTGCATGAAAAACAACAACGGGGAAAACCAGAAGATCAATTCGAGTATTGGGGGGGGGGGGGGTGTAATCCATAAAAACATTTTTTTTCCCTCCTGGGAGCAAGAATAAGACAAGTGAAGACTTACATCCCTAGTTTAGCTCAAACTGCTTATCTGCCTTGAAAATTCCATCCACCCCTGTTAGCAAGGGGACCTAAATTTAGGTAATACCCTGGTGGTGGGATCCGTCTCAGCTTGGCCCTCTACTTACATTGTCGTTTTGAGTGTCTCTTGATTCAGAGATAATCTCCACTTCTCAGGAGCATTTTCACGGATCATCATTTAGTCTGCCGATTACTCATACATATCTAAGAAATACATTTATTTATGAAGAATAATCAAAGAGTGCATGTTAATGCCCTGTTAGAGTCATAATTTGATTCCTCTGATATCACAGGGATAAACGCAGAATGGTTTATGATTTGAAGGCAGATCTGAAAGCTTGATTTGACTATTAAAAGAAGCATCAAATTGCATTAGCTGGGTCTTCGATGACACCAAGCTGATAATGTGAAAATAGGGAGTCCTGCATCTCCAGTCTCAATCTCACGCCATTTTGAAGTCTTTCAGGAAATTACCACCAGGAAGGACCTCTGAATTTCTCCTGTGTTGAATTTCTCCCTGAACAGTAGGGGCATCTCCCTTTCAATTAAAATTTCATTTGGCCCCCTTTGCCATCAACCTCTTTGGCTTCAGTTCTGAGGATCTTTTCCCTCCAGAGCGGTGGTTCCCAAACTTGGGTAACCCAGATGTTCTTGGACTGCAACTCCCAGAATCCCCGGGCAGCACAGCTGGTGGTGAAGCCTTCTGGGAGTTGCAGTCCAAAAACTCCTGGGTTACCCAAGCTTGGGAACCACTGCTCTAGAACATGATGTTTGACATACAGTAGGACTCCTGTATCCGCAGGAGATTGATTCCAGCCCCCCCCCCCCCCGAATGTTGAATATGAAGATTATAGCAAATGCTATTATAATAGTGACCGCTAACCATAGTATGGTCTCTGGCTGGCTCTAGTGGCTAGTTCTAGTAACTTCATAGTTTAAAATATTTTGGGGATATTTCTTTTAATATTTTTAGATTGTGGATAAGTGAATCAGCAGATACTGATCCTGTGAATAAGGGGGTCCTACTGTTTTAGCAATTTGCAGTTTTTGTTTCTCAAGCTTTAGGACTTGTTCTCTGAATCTTCGGAAGATGTTTCAGCCCATTGACTGTGTGGCTTAGATTGCTTGTTACCGGTGAGGTCATGGAGACGTCCAGCAGGTTGTCTCTGACAGCAGGACCGACCCATAGAATGCCGAGTTAGTTGACTTGACCTTATTGCCATACTTTCTTGGAATATCTATAGGGTTCTTCTCCAAAGCACATACTGGTTTTGGCTTTCTCCTCTTGTGCAGGGAATGGATGAGCTATTAGATGATCATTATACCTTCTGGGCTTGGTCTCAACTTGGATTCACCACCTTGTCTTGGGGATCCCACAGAAGATTGTGCAGGAGCTTTCTAAGAGAGGAACACTTCTGTTGTTGTTATCTCTGGGATGTCCTCTGACTCCCCCTGCTTCAAACACAAACTAGGGACACCTGGTGGGTGTGTTTGGTTTGATTCTGGTCTGCTCCCCATTGGAAGCTGGTGGCCCATGTTTTGAGGTGAAGGGATATAAGCAGCTGAAATGGACAGTGTAGTTAGTAGAGCTGCTAGCATCAGCAGCTGTGCCACCAATTCAGAAAGATGCATAGACGGACCTTCTGATCTATGTCAGGAGAGACATTGCTAGCATTACTAGAAGGAGTGAGAATTCCAACTCATGGAGAAGGTGTGGCTGATCCCCAAACTTTCAGGAGAGCATGACTCCCTACTCTGGTCCATGGCCAGCTTTTGTCGAAAGAAGAAGAATGACCTCTTGGGATCAAGTACATGACAAAGATACAACTAGATCATTCTAGACTGGAGTAAGCAATGTCCCCAGGGAACCAATCTTCTCTCCTTCTTTCCCAAACCATACCCCATTCATACAGGGGCCAAAAATTGGGCAAAACCCAGCGTTTTCCTCAAAGAAGATGAAACTGGCATGTCTAGAAGATGAGACTAGCATGCCTTGTTTGGATGTTTTTTTGTTGGGTGTGAGGGGCTGTAAGGGACATGCCTCGATCTCCATAATGTGAAACCTGCTGTTCATGGAAGCCTCCTGAGATATGTAATAGGCACTTTTTAAATTAACGAACATTAATGCTAGGAATGGAGGTGTCTGTGGGGGAGACTTCAAAGGTGCCCCTGCTGGAGCACGTGCAGTCCACAGGCCACAGAACAGAGAAACGTTAGGACTCTACACTAAAGTTGCTCCCCTGATCCGTGACCTTGATGGCTGAAGGATTCTGGAAGTTGTAGTCCAGAAAAGGGACTCTTCCAAACTGTGTACCTGCTCTGACAGCTCTAAGCTTACATGCGGCCATCTCTTAAAACTGTGGATATACAGATTCTTCAAGCTGGAAATCATCACATATTTTTTTCCTCTAGATGGTGCAATCTGATAAGAATATATTTTGCAAAACTTTCTGAAACTTGAAATACAGTACAGAATACCTGTGCCTTAAAAAAAAAAGCATTACCATCAAGAGACAATGGAGTTCGATTCCCCCGCTGGGCCTCTTTGACAGGGGCTGGATGCGATGATCCATAGGGTCTCTTCTAGCTCTGTAGTTCTAAGATGATGATGATGATGATGATGATGATGATGATTACCCCTGGATGGGGAGAATGTCTCTGTTTAACTTTTCTCGGACTCCAAACTCAGTCTTCCACAGCTGGTAATATCAGAGATGAAGAAAATATGGTTATTGTAGTAATTTGACTTTGGGTCTCTGTCTTCCTCCACCACCCAAACAATGATCAAAAACTAATACAGTGCTGAATATGTAACTATTATCTATCTGGATACTTCAGACTCCCTGTTTTCCTGTTGATTCTTGTTCTTCGCCTTCTTCTTTTTGTTCTTCTTCTTCGTCTTCTTGTTCTTCTTCATCTTCTTCTTTATCTTCCTCTTCTTGTTCTTCTTGTTCTCCATCTTCTTCTACTTTGTTGTCTTCTTCTTCATCCTCTTCTTCATCTTCCTCTTCTTGTTCTCCATCTTCTTCTTCTTTGTTGCCTTCTTGTTCTTGTTCTTTTTGTTCTTGTTCCTCCTCCGCCTCTTCTTTGTCTTTTGTCTTTTGCTTCCAGATTAACCACCACAGCACCTTCATAGAAATAGCCAAGATTTACATCCCCCTACAGCATGTGTTGTGGACAGATAACTAGATCTCTATGACAAAGCATTATTGCAGTGATGTACTGTCCAAAATAAAGACAGGAGCTCTCTGCTAAGAATAGGGGTGTTAATCCTGGCTTGTTTTGTTCTTGCATGAGAGAACCCAAATTTTCCCATTTTTTTTCCTTGCTGGAAGAGATCAAAATATGTGCTCTCTCGCTGTCTCTGCATCTTAGCACTTAATAATAACTTGAAACTCTGGATCATCAAGTCCAGCCTGTCAAGGAGGCACAGTGGGGAACCAAATTCGCAATCTCTGGCTCCACAGCCAGAGACCAAAATGTGTTTTTTCACAAAACCCACAGGGTTCGGCATTTTGTTTTGTTTTGCCTCTAGTGTTACTGCTATCCTAGAATATTTTGGCATTTTCACTCCCACATAAGAGTAAAAAATCTGACGGAAACAACGGTCAATGGGGTGCCGCCACATGTTGGCTTCTTGTACAAGGAATGCACAATTGCTCAGAACAAATAACTCTGATCCATCCTCTTGTTCTTAACTTTAAAAATGCTACAAAAGACTGATTTTTGTAACACAGGCTTCTGCAAGACTGAGAAGAAGAATTCTGGTTTTGAGTTTTGTTATCCTTGCAGGGGAAGACATTCCAAATGAAGACCGAAATCTGTAACTCCTACACAGGCGAAGAGTTAACCACTGGAAGGAGCTAGCGTGCAAATCAGTGAGTTGTGAAGTGACACTGGGGTTGAACCAGAAAATATAGGGAAGCTTAAAGTCTTCTGCTGTAATAGGAGGAACGTTTAGGAAGGTATTTTTCACAATTTCTTTTCTAGCGAGCACTGAGCATTACATTGTTCTATGGAACAGATTTCAACCAAGTACTTAGGGAATACTTGATTGTTGTTTGACTTCTTTGGTTGTTCCACTTTCACCAAGTATACATAAGTACAAGTAGTGATATATACACGAGTATGGCGCCAGCTTAACAAATGCAACGCTAGCAAATTAAAAAGTACGAATATAAATACACACATTTACCAAAATGCTGGATGAAAAACAAAGTACGAAAAAAGCTTAAAATGTATACGTAATTTCAATTTTTAAAAATAGGTCATTTCAATTAATCGTGTGGTCTTCAGACACTCCCTCCTTAACTTCTGAGCAGTAAATGTGAATCTCGCCGCTCTCACTGTTACCGCCTTGTTAACATCAGATAACAGATAGATGATTTCATTTTGAGTCACTTTTATCCAGTATATTCTGTAGCCAAATGGCTATCAACTTTGTCCCGGGTTTGGTAAAGTACTTAGTAATTCAACATGACTTATCTTTCAATCCTTTGCTTCTATAACCGATTCTATAACTGGTGCAGACATCCCCTGTCCCATATTTCAAGCTGCCACCTCAAAAGACAGATGGATGAGGTACATGCATTTAGGTGTGTATATGGCAGGTGGCATGAGGAATTAGACATTCTGTTGTGGGCTGTGCGGTCAGAACCAACTTATGCAAACCCCTAATAGGGATTTCAAGGTAAGTGGGATATTTAAGGAGTGGTTTTATCCATTCCAGTCCCTCAGTGAGTTTCCTTGACTGAATGAGGATTTGAACTCAGCTCTCTTGAGTCCTAGTCCCAAACCCCTCCAATTATTACCAGACTTGAGTTCCAAAATCCCTCAAATGCCATTTTCAAGCTTTGATTATCACACCTATAATTGAGTACCCAGATCCATCCCGGAGGGAGAGACAGGTACATGGATTCCGCCTCTCACGTTAGGGTGATTGAATCTGGCAAGGGCTCAAAGAACAAATTAACATGGTGGGTGGCAAGAGCTGTGTTCAAGATTTATCCTTTTTTGGAGCTGCTAGTCATGTCTACCCACAGGCTGAGTCACACTCCTTCGCACAGATGTGATATTTGCACTTATTTATGTGATCTGCAGACAGCTTATTATTAAGTATTGGATCCCGAGACCAGCCACCCATGCCAGCTTCCTGCATGGCTTGGGAAACACACACACACACACACACACACACACACACACAGAGAGAGAGAGAGAGAGAGAGAGAGAGAGAGAGAGAGAGAGAGAGAGAGAGAGAACTTGGGTAGGGGAAAGAAGAGAAGCAAAGTTTTTTTCAAAGCAACACTTTTAGCCTGTTAGATAGCTCAGTGAGTTAGGTCTCTGGCTATGAAGCCAGAGGTTGGTTCCTCATTGTTCCTCCTGTGAGTAGAGCCAGCCTGGGAGGCCTTGGGCAAGCTGCACAGACCCAGGGCTCCCACTAGAGGAAGGGAAGGGAAAACCACTTCTGAGTACTCTCTACCTGGAAAACCCCGAAAAAGGTCACCAGAAGTCAGAATCGAATTGATGGCACATGATTTTTATTTATAATAAATGACTTTCACGATGGCTCCTTTCTTTCCGTTTTAGATTATACTTGCTGACAACCTGCAGACAAAGCCTGGGGTACAGAAAGCCAGGAAGCACTTCAGCTATCCTAACCAGGCTAGCACTCCCAACCAACACTACTCAAGATGGGGTCTGAAGCCCATACCTCTGCTTTTTAACTGCTGCCTGCATTTTGCAACGTACTTATTTTAATAAAGGAACCTAGTGTGTATATGCAAAAATGTTGGAACTGAGGCTGTCCTACTTTGGGCACATCATGAGAAGGCCGGGTTCTCTGGAAAAGACAATCATGCTGGGAAAGGTGGAAGGCAGCAGGAAAAGAGGAAGACCAAATACAAGATGGACGGACTCCCTAAAGGAAGCCATAGGCTTGAGTTTGCAAGAGATGAGCAGGGCTGTAGAGGACGGGACGTTGCTCATTCATAGGGCTGCCATATGTCAGAGGTGGGACATAACAATAGGTCTGGTCATGATTTTTGGAACTTTTTTTCCTCCACTATCCACATTGCTGATCTTGTACAGGGTCAAAACTACTTTATGTTTGTGATTCTTTAGTGGTCTATCTCCACCCTTGACTTCAGATTTTGTACAAAAACTTTAGACCTTTCTTCTTTTTGTCAAACCATGAACGTGTCAGAACATTATTTTCAACCTCACATGCTGTCTATGGTTTGAGTGACTGGGAGGGACTTTTCTCGGTTGTGGGGTGTGTGTGTGATTGTCTCTCTATCTAGCCAATCATTCCTTCCAGCTTCTGAATTCAAAGAGAGCTCCACCTTTCTGCTGAGCATTCTTTCCTAATCCTTAGTCTGTGGGTGGTAGTTTGTTTGCTGTTGATCTGTTTGGTTAGTTGCTAAATATGTGAACAGTAAAGAAAACAGCATACACGCATCCGTAATTTCAAGCATCTGCAAGTAAAGAATTTTTTTTTTACTCTTTCTGCTACAAATGTCTTAAGAGTAAGTTATTGAGACTTTAAGTTCCAGTTACAGTAATGAGAAAAAGGAAACTCTGGGGAACTTGTAGCTATTCTCCTCTGTGGGTCCCTGTGCTTCTACTGCATAGGAAAAAGTAAGTTTACCAAACTCTTCAACAGAAAGTAAGGGCGGCTGCAATATGATCAGCTTTTTCAGGAGCCCCTGGAATCATCCTCCAGAAAAGGTAGCCGGCATATTCTCACCCTTTTGTGCATGCCCACGTGTGAGAGGCAGAAGACTATAGCCTGGTGGGCCCGAAACCATCACTATCAGGAACGAGAGGTTACTTTTTAAAAATGTATAAGTGGAAGCTTTCAGCTCGGCACGTCTTCATTCATAATTCACCAGTGCTCGTTTTGAAAGAAGATCTGATACATTTTTTTAACAAGGTAAATGCATTTTAAAGCCATTCTCTAGTTCTCCATGAATATGTGATGATCTCAAGTGCACGGAACGAAGAGAAGAACATGTGCTTGGAGAGCAGGATGGAGGAGGGTGGGAAGAGGGGTAAATCTCTGAGTAGCAAGGCATGATATTTCCTTGTGCATCAGGGATGGATGGAGGATGCTTTATGGCTTGCTCCAGATGTGTTTCATTCGGCCCTCTTTGTAAATATTCATCAAGGCACTTCATGCTTCGCCTTCTGGTAAACGAGCTAATTAAGGGGCCAGTTAGGAGGAGATAATATATATATTTTTTAACAAGATGCTTAAATTGAACAGCCGAGTTGTTTAGTTTTAAGGCTGTACAGAAACTCCTTGTGAGATCTTAGATCTGAGCTACACGGCAACCAAGGAGGGCTGAATTTGTCCGTTTGGCTTATTCCGGTTGAGCACTTCTCATCTGAATTTCATGCCACCCTTCTTTGACTTCAGTTTGTGGCATTAAAAAAAAAGCCTGCACAAATATCTGTATGTATTCTTCTAATGTGCCATTTTTTTGTATGCCAGCTTCCTGACCATTTTAAAAAGGAGTTTTCCCTCAAGAGAATAACATTTCAAGATTTTATTGGTAACAGATGGGCGAGTTGGTTGTGTGCAAATTTACCACCCATTCGCCTTGAGAAACAAGGCACCCACACAGCCAGGACACAGTAACTAATGACCATTTAAAAAGATACCAAAAAACCATCTAGTGCTTCTACTTCTGAAAAGTGCATGCCCCAAATTCGATGCTACCCCCATTTTATGCAATTTGCATTATTATTCAATTTGAATTATTTTTTGCCTTGCTTCTGTTTTTTTGCTCAATTTTATGCCTCCCCCCTCCCCCAAATCATCCTCATCTCTTTTGTCATCTCCACGCAATATTTTGCCCTCTTCCTGGACAAGGGAAACAATTTTGTGATTCCTCATCCACACAGTTACCCAGTAAAAGGAGTGATCGGTTGTCAAATTACAATTGTAATATAACATAGTTACATGTTCTTTGTTGCAGAAAGTAATGAATCATAAGTAACTTGTTCTTTCTAATGAGATATTTCAAAGATCTTGATCCACATGTACGTACAGCAGGGAAGGACTGTAGCTCTATGGCCCAACAACTGGTTGGTATCCAGAAGCTCTCAGATCTTGCCCCGGATGGGGCCACTGAGAAGAATCAGATAAGGAGCACAGGAACAGAGGGACACCGGATGTTGTTTTACACTGGATCAGACCACTGGTGCATCTCACTCAACTTTCTCTGGCAGCAGAGGTTCTCCTGAGCTTCAGTGAGGATTCCTAGCCCTACCTGGAGATCCCCGGTCTTCTCTATTGGTCTTCCATCAAAGCAGGCCCAGTGCAAGTTCTCCCACTGCTGGGGAATGGAGAGAAGCATTGTGCTCCTGTTGTTCCTCTACTCATGTGGAGAACGGGAAGGAGAGAGAAGAGAGAAGGTTGCAGGGATGTTGGGAAGTCTTCAGGTCCAAGTCCCAAGTCCGAGTCCAGACTTTCAGTTCAAGTCCCAAGTCCCAAACCTTGAGTCCGAATCTCGAGTCATTTGTCCCGCCCCCTGGCGCGTGCATGCATAGAGACAGTGGGCTTGGAAGGGAAACCAGGCAGGAGCATGAGCATGCACAGAGACACTGGGCCAACGTCCTTTCCTGGAGTCCATCCTTGCCTTTGCATGTGCCGACCTATCCGCTGGGCGGTGGGTGCATGGGTGGAAGCAGCAGCTGGAAGGAAAGGTGGGCCTGCTGCCTCTGAGGACAGCGGCAGTGGTGGTGGTGGCTGGAGCAAGTTGGGAGACCCACCCCTAATAGGGACTCGAAAATGCGACTCGGAAAAATGAGCCCAAGTTGTGAGTTGCGTCTGAGTCTTCCCCAATATATCCAAGTCAAGTCTGAGTCAAGTCGCTGGTGCGACCTATGTCAGCTTTGACAGTGAGTTACAACTCTTGAGTCTCCTTCCTCCTCCATGCCACAACTTCTTCTTGGCCAGATACTTGAACAACGCCTGGTTCTGAGGTTCTAAGAGGCAAAGAAAGGTGGGAAGCATGGCCCCCCAAATTCACCTGAACCTATGCATTGGATGAATGGTTTGAGAGGATCATGCTTACCCCCATTTATTGGCCCCCGAGACCTTCTCGGAACCAGCCATTATAAACAGCCTGCTGAGAAACGGCCATGGGAGCTTTGGACAAAGAGAAGCTAGAACTCGGGAAGCAGTGAGAAGGTGTGGATGGGTTTGCCGCCCCTAACGTTCTGCAGCCTGAGGCAACTGCCTCAAACCAGCTTGTGACCTGGCTGGTCCTGTATCTCAGTTCCACAGAAGTCCCAGTCCTGTTTAGCTTCCCAAAGCAGACAAGATAAGTGTGTTCACGGTGATTTGGTGGTACATCAGTGGGGGTGAGGTGGGCATTCCAGATGGCAGGGTGGTAACGACCACAGGCCACGGGAAGTATCTCTCCCTGGGGAAGACTGCCGGAGTAGACAAGGCTAGGTTAGGTGATTAAACCCTTTACCTATTATGAAGCAGCTCCTAGGTCTTCAGTACAAAATGCGTACATCAACAAAACCTCACAGTAGATGTATGTTGTGAGTCCAGTCTCTGATTGCAAAGCATACAGTTCAAACAGCTGCTAAGAAACTCCAGCATCCACTTAGACATTTGCAATATATTTTCAGCTGTAATTTCAGTCCTGCCTTTTGCAAATGCGATGGGGTCAGCAGGGAAGAGAAGAGGGAGCCCATGGAAATTGTTTACTCTGGAAGAGAAGGGCTTCATTGATTCCGGCTCAGAGGCAATTACGGAGAGGATCCTTTTCCCCGCATGGCCCCTGCACCTATCAAACAGAAACAGTGAGAGGTGCAACCATTAATCAGACAAGCTGCTGGAGATAGCAATGAATTCAGATCAGCATGGCGCCCTGAAGCAGCTGGCCCCTTTCCATCACCCCCCTTCCTTGTCTTTAAATATATAATTAGGCCTTCTTTGTCATTAGTACCATAAAGCTCAGAAGGATAGTTGTTGCAGCTGCTTCATTTTCCTTCTGAGAAAGCTCAACTGCAAGAGCAGACTTCCTCAACATGAGCAGTAGCTTTAGAAGAGGTAGCCGTCTGAGTCTGTTTAAGCAAGGCAGGCAAAATCATGTTGATTTTGCTCAACCTGAGTATACTGCTTGACGGATACCCAACTGTCCTTACTGATTCAGCCGTCTGCCCAGTTCCCATGCAAAGAGCAGAATTGAATGTTCCTAGATTTTCCTTGCTGCATCTCAAATCATAGATTCATAGAATAATGGAGTTGGAAGGGACCTGTAAGGCCATCAAGTCCAACCCATGTTCAATGCAGGAATCATTATCATCATCACCACCATCACTACCACCATCATAGTTTTCAGTTAAAACTTGTATCTGATATATAAAACCAGTCATTGTTTTTACAATTTTATTTGCCCTTGCCTGATGTTTAAATAATAATAATAATAATAATAATAATAATAATAATAATAATAATAATAATAATAATAATAATAATAGAACTGCAGTGCTGGAAGGAATCTCATGGATCATGGACTGCAGCCCTTGACAAGGAGACACAGTGGGGAATCAAATTCTCAACCTCTGGTTTTAATTCAGTGGGGGGGGCCTTACCTGTGGGATCAGTATCCGCTCATTCACTTATCCACAGTGTGAAAATATTAAAAATATTAAAAGAAAAATCCAAGAAATGCATATTTCTAAAGGTGACGTTACCAGAAATGGCCACTAGAGGGAGCAAGAGACGATGCCATGTATTCCATTTGCTATTAAAACAGCATTGGCTATCATCTGTGTTTTTCAGCATCTACAGGGGGTGGCTTGGAAGAGATCCCCCTGTGGAGATGGGGCTCCTACTGTATTTTCAGAACACGGTTAGGTGAATCAGTGGATGGTATCAAGTGTGTGTCACTCATCGGTTAGGGTGAGAAAATCTGCCAGTCCCACTTTCTTCTCCATTCGTTGCAATCAGACAAAAACAAAAAAACAAACCACGACCAACCTCTCACATTGTTCGTTCTGTTCCAAATCTGTAATCTGCCAATTTTGATTTACTCACTGAAAACGGATTGGAGCAAAATTCTTCTCCTTTTGCATTGCTCCAATGCAATCAACACAGCTATTTTCAGCATGGAGAGGACCACGTTGGGTCTGCCAGCTATAGAGCTGCTGGATAGTTCAGTGGTTTAGCAGCTAGAGGTGAAGCCCAAAGTTGGGATTAGAGCTGGCACGAACCGCCAATTTGGCAATTCGTGCCAGTTTGTTTCTCGACCAAAAAGGTGTTTGGAGCTTCCCAGCTCCGCCTCCTCCAGCGGGCACCCACTCCGAGACAGTGCCTGAAGGAGGCGGAACAGGGAAGCCAGGGCCTTGCTTCTGAGTGGGCGCTTGCCACAGGAGGCGGGGCTGAAAAACACCAAACCCCTGTTTGGCTGAGAAACGAACTGGCACGAACTGCCAAACTGGTGGTTCATGCCCATCTCAAGTTGGGAGGTCGATTCCCCATGGTGCCTCCTTGACAGGGGCTGAACTCAGTGATCCATAGTGTCCCTTCCAGCTCTGCAATTCTAAGTTGATGATGATGATCCCTGACTGCTGTTTGCAGCCTGCATTTTTGAACTCACCTTTAAGTAACAGATTTTGCACCGACATCTGCCAAGATGTTTTGAGACTTGCACATATATATTGTTTTCTGCACTCTCCTCCAGATATGTTTGCACAACCTGCTGAAGCCTGCTTTAGGTTGAAAGCTAGCTAGTTGTGTGTTTTTTGAAAAAAAAATTTTAGTGACCCATCAAAGCTATCACCTTACTTTGCACTGTTGGACTGGTGAATCTAATTTGGTATAAACACTTTTCCTTTCTTTCAAACCATATTCTAAGGGGAAATACATATGTCTATCTGCCTATAGGGGAATATATCCCAATATTTTAGAAATTAGAAATAATGGATGCATATAGAAGCAGCAGCATATTTTGCTTTGCACATTTCGGGGACAGAAGATAATAAGCTAGGTCTTTAAGTACCCGGAATACATTCATTATGAGAGAGCGGCAGGACATGAGCAGCCCTTCATAACAAACTAGATTGGAAATCACACCTTTTTTCTTTAGGGGACAACTGTATCATCAGGAGAAGGTGCAACTCATTTATCTTTCTCCCCCTTCATGGTGTGATCTCATTTGAATAAAATTCCACTGCAGCTGCTTGAGGCAAAAGCCTGGGGTTTTTCCTTTGATTGGAAAAGCAAATAACGCACTTGGGCTTGGAGACGTGCTGATTAAAGAATGTTTCTTTCATGTAGTGCGCGATGGAGATGCTGGATGTGGTCTTTCTAGCTTAAATCCTGGTGTTATCAGTCATTGCTTCGCCTGGACTATAGGAGACCTAAATACAGATAGTGTGCATTTTAATCATGTTCTTTTACACACACACCCGAATAGACTACTGCACTACAAGGTACATGGGACAGCCTTTGAAGACTGTTTAAAATGACAGTTTTCAGAATGCGATTGTCCACCTGCTCACAAAGACCGGGTAGTAGGACTGCATGTCACTGGGGGTACAGTTCCATGTCATGAGTTCTAAACCCCACCCTCATGCTAGTGTAAGGAACCCACAGAGGGGGAAGAAATGCTGGCTATCCTGCTGGCTTCCCACCCAAGCTTCTAATAATACCTCTATCGCTGCATCGCAAAGTTGGAGCAGGGCTCTTTAAGGTAGCACTACCCAAAAAGCTGTCCTTGCACGTTTGCACAAGGTTACAATGAGCCCAGCTGTTTCCACCCATTTACAGCTGGCCGTTGGGCACATTGGAAAGTTTTTTTTTGTGTTGCTTTGAACAACCTTACCTGTCCTGCCTCTGTGACATCATGAAAGTCTGCCCAATGATATCTCAAGGATCTGCCCCCTGGTGTCAGGTTTTGACCCAGAAAACTCAGGAAAGAGGATACTGTTTTTCTGACAGTTCTAGTTACGGATGGGATTTTCAGATTTGGGGATTTCTTGGGCTACAAGTCCCATAATTTTCCATTCTGGGAGTTGTGCCTGACAGACAGACATCTAGATGTGACTCACCTGGGGGGAAAGGCCTCAACAGGAAGGATTTGAGGCTGAGCTAGGCCTAGCTTCCTGTTCAAAAAGAAAGCTCCCAGCTAGCACTGGGGCAGGAACAGGAAGCTTGGGCAGAGCTAGGCCCACATCAGCCTCAAACTTTCCAGTTGAGCCCTTTCTTCCAGGCAAGCCACATTTAGGTGTCTGTCAGGGAGAACCCCCCAGAATGAAGAATGATGGGATTTGTAGTCCAAGAAACCCCAAAACTCTATCCCTAATTCTAGCTAACTATATATACACACACATACTCATTACAAAGCTATTACATTATGCAGAGCCTTTTCCAGAGTGGTGTTAATAAATTAAAAGCTTGTACTCAGCGACAATTTTTAGCATCTCAGCCCACAAAGCAGATGTCTGATAGGCCCTGGATGATACAGTGGAGAGAATTATCCATCATTCATTGGCTGTGCATTTATAATGACTGCAGCCTGCCTCCAGTCCCTGAACAGGATGATAAATATTGCAGTTTTCAATAAATCAAGTGGATCTTCGCCTGGGGAAGGAACAGGGCACAAGGGCTCGGGCGACAATTTCAGCAGCCCTCGTGATGGAAATTGGCGCCAGTCACAGGAACTTCATCCTGCATCCCACTTAAGTATGATCCATGGCAGGCTGCAGAAGAGAAGTGTCTGGGCTAATGTGACTTGTAGTCATTAGACTTGCTGGATAATCTCCCAAGGACTCTGAAACTGAACAATGGGTTGTCTAATAAATGAGACAAATAGCTGCCTTCTGTCAATCCATCAGGGTGTTTGCACGCATGGGTGTGTGTACATGTCTTTTAATGTATTATTTAATACATCTCTTGCTCCCCTTTCTCCCATCATAGAATTCAAGGGGGCATACTTGAATACATGGTGACCACCCTTCCAAATCCCAACCCAAGCTAATCCTGCTGATCTTGAGCAAGGTGCCTGTGTTGTGTGCTCTCAGACTCACCCCACCTGAAATGGCTTTGTCACACCTTCTTCAAAGGTAGCCCAACGTTGACAGCCCTTACTTCTCGAGAGAGGTTCACAAAGAGCCGCCTTTGAAACCTAGATGCTTCGTGCAAAGGAGAAACGCATTAAAAAGAAAGTCGGGAGAGGAACATCAAGGCATGTCACAAGAAATGCTTGAATAGCATTAAGGAAGCAGCCCAGAGAATCGGTAAGACCGTTCAGCAATGAATCGGGCAGTCAAAGAAATATAATGGCATTAATCCGGTTTTTATAAAACTGCCACCAACTTTGCTGATTATGAAGAATTATTTGAAAATCAACAGAGCGAGCTATTTATAGTAGGAATTATGCCCAAGACATTGAAAGAAATGTTTAGCTTTTTTATTTATCAGACCCACAATAGCAGTTTTGGGCAATTGGGGGGGGGGGAAGTTTTAAGATCTTTATACTTAGAGATGATGAAATCATCCCCCCCCCCCTTCAGTTCAGAACCTTTCACAAGGTCGTGGATGAACTGTTGAGCACCTTATATTATTGCCATCTTTGGAACAGATGATGATGGTGATAGTGATGACGATGATGACAATGGTGAAGTTTCCGGGTGAGTCTAGGAAGGGCAATTATGGCCCACCAGATATTATTGGACTGTGAGATTCCTGAAAACTCAATCAAATACAGCTCATTATCAAGAGACAGAGGTGTATAACTACCTCCCAACCTGATCTACATCCAGATATTTCTCGCACAGATCACAACCAATTCACTCTGAGCTATTTGGAAGGTGGGCTGAACCAATCTGTTCTCGGGCTTGGGTGGTTTGTGTGTTTCCAGGTCAATGTTTAAAAAGGAAATAGCAAGTTGAGAAAAGAAAGGGCTAGATGACCTGTGATGGGATGGCCTTCCACATTGCCACCAATATGGGGAATGTGGTGGACCGTAAATAGAAAGCCCAGAACTCTTGTGTTTCAGACAGTTGTGTACCTTTTCAAGTATGGGAGAGAGTAGCTTCCAAAGAAAGGAATAATGTGCTAGATCACTCTAAAGGGCAACATCCAGCAGCACTTGGGAGAGAATCCAGTGGTGGCCATGAGGGTAGGTGGGCCTCCCAGTCAGTAAGCTAGCTTCCAGAAATATACTCAGGGAAGATACCAAAATTACTTTACTCCCCAAATGCACTGCATTTGATCATCTGGTGGTTCTAGTACAGTGGTTCCCAACCCTAGATCCCCTGGTGTTATTGGACTAAAACTCCCAGAAGCCTTCACCACTAGCGGTGCTGGCTAGGATTTCTGGGAGTTGTAGTCCAAGAACATCTGGGAACCCAAGGATGGGGACCACTGATCTAGTTCTTAGCTGGGCCATCTTTATTTCGATAGACAATGCAATCCTATGCATGTCTACTCAGAGGAAAGTTCCATTGTATTGAATGTCTGTCAGATAAGCAGAAAAAAAAAAGACGGGGCTGAAAGAAGCCAAGTTTTTATAACCGGCAGAGTCTCTTTTGAGAAAGAACCTCTGAGTAGATTCTGTGTAAATGTTGTTCTGTAGCCTCAGTTGTAAGAACAACTTTTCTTTCAACTATTATGTTATTGTTTGCAATTTCCTCCTTTTTCGGTCATTCAAATATATTTATTCAGATCTTATTTTCTGCAGCAGCTGAGAAGGTATTTGCTCTATCAAGATGTATCAGTGGTTCTCCATGGCAGTGGCTCTTTGCCCTCGTAGATGTTTTGGACTGAAACCAAATCCCAACTAGAGTAGTCCAAGAATACTTTTTAGGTATTCTGATCTCACTGACTGGGAATTCTGGGAGATGAAGTCCTCAAAACCTGGAATACCAAAGCTCAAGAACCATTAATCTGTGTGACCTTCCTTCAGATCTCTGAAGATGTCTGTAATACCTTTCTTCTCCAGGTTGAGCCTACCAAAGTCCTTCAACCTTTCTGCACAGGATGCGGTTTATCTTTGTTACAGCTCTTTGGATATGAGAGCAGAATCTTCACCCTTCATTCTGCTCATACAAAGGCTCCTTGCCGTGAGCAAGACAAAATGTACAGATTTATGCCAGGAGTTCTTCATCATCTCTCCATTACTTCAACTGGTGATCTCTGTATAATCTCCTCCTGGGCAACAAGAGGCAAAACTATGGTGGCAGAGCACTAGGCTCTACCAACAGTCTACTGGCTTCTGCCCTCAACCTTTGTACGGCAAGGTGAACCTCCTAGCTTTTTGTAGCCATCTAATGAAGCATCTCATCTCTGAAGAAACACCTCCATTAAAGGGGATCCAACTAGGCATAGGAATTTTGGATTATTTCCTTCACTACAATTCCCCAGGAATTCCCTATCCAGAATTTTGGAAGTGTAGCCAAAAAGATCCAAGTCCTCACATGAGCTTCAGAACACATACCTGAGGCCCAACATATTCTTCTCTACAGGCATTTCAAAGGGAGGGAATGGGTGGGACTTACTGAGCTCTATGGGAACAACAAGGAGTTGTGAGGTTGGTAGTTTTTTGAAAGCCACCATGTACAGAGCCTAGTGAGCAGAGAGACTACCAGTCTAACAACCCCTTGTAGGTCCCACGGAGTGTAGAAAGTCCAAACCATTCGCTCCCTTTGCAATGGCTGCAGAGAAGAACATGCTAGGCCTCAAGTGTGTGTATTGAAAGTCCTCAGAGGAATTGGTTTTTTTGCCTACAGCTGCCAGAATGAGGAGGAATTAAAGAACCTCTTAATGAGGGTGAAAGAGGAGAGCGCAAAAAATGGTCTGAAGCTCAACATCAAAAAAACTAAGATCATGGCCACTGGTCCCATCACCTCCTGCCAAATAGAAGGGGAAGATAAGGAGGCAGTGACAGATTTTACCTTCTTGGGTTCCATGATCACTGCAGATGGTGACAGCAGCCACGAAATTAAAAGGCGCCTGCTTCTTGGGAGGAAAGCGATGACAAACCTAGACAGCATCTTAAAAAGCAGAGACATCACCTTGCCGACAAAGGTCCGCATAGTCAAAGCTATGGTTTTTCCAGTAGCGATGTATGGAAGTGAGAGCTGGACCATAAAGAAGGCTGACCGCCGAAGAATTGATGCTTTTGAGTTGTGGTGCTGGAGGCGACTCTTGAGAGTCCCCTGGACTGCAAGGAGAACAAACGTATCCATTCTAAAGGAAATCAACCCTGAGTGCTCACTGGAAGGACAGATCCTGAAGCTGAGGCTCCAATACTTTGGCCATCTCATGAGAAGAGAAGACTCCCTGGAAAAGACCCTGATGTTGGGAAAGTGTGAATGCAAGAGGAGAAGGGGACGACAGAGGACGAGATGGTTGGACAGTGTCATCAAAGCTACCAACACGAATTTGACCCAACTCCGGGAGGCAGTGGAAGGCAGGAGGGCCTGGCATGCTCTGGTCCATGGGGTCACGAAGAGTCGGACATGACTTAACGACTAAACAACAAGAAGCCATAATCCTGGTTGAGAAAATTCCTGGTGAATTGTCCTAGTTGTAGTGGGGGGGAAAAATCAGAAATCCCACACCTGGAGGCCACCACTTTGAAGTGCTACTCTTCCACTTCCAAACACTTCTTCATGTGTCCTCCTAACTGCTTAGCCAAAGTTCCGCTTCCTGGTAGCATCTGTCTTTTGGTCCTCATTCTGCCTGCTGGAACAATACTTTCATGTCTTCAAGCTCAGCCTGCTGAGCTCTTCCAAACTTCCCTCATAGTTCCCTAGAGTTTCCCTAGCACTTTTCTCAGGACAGGCTCCAGATTCTCAACATCCTTCAGAAACTGCTGTTTCACTTCAGCGCTACATCTCAGGAGCGCATCTCAGCCTGGTCTTACTTTGATCTGCTCTGATAACATGTTGTCTATTATTCCTGCAGCCCTAATAAACCTGTTTTAGATCCATCTAAGCTTCGGTAACTCTTACTGCTAAATTATGATCAGTGTGGTTCTGTAAAATGACACTTGAGGACTTTTCTCTGGCGAGATGTGTACAAAGCTTCCAAAGGGACTTTTTGCCCTGTCATGTTAATCTTTCTGAGCCCAGGGATTACTGATCTAATAACCAGTGACACCTCTTCAATGCCACTGAAGCTTCCTGTGCTAATCTAGCTGTCACATGGGCACGCAAAGGTGTTCAGCCTCCCAGCCTTGGGAGTCTGCAATTGCCCTCAGCATGAAGGGAACATCTAAGGTGAAGTTCTATCCTGGATGTGGCTCTATCCTTAAGACTTTGCATCAAGATTTGAAAAGAGTAGACCCTTGGTCTAGATGGGCAGGATAAAAATCTAATAAATAAATAAATAAATAAAATGTTACCTTTTTGGATGGTATCTCCTGATCTGGGGGGACTCCAGAAATTATCATGTTTTAAAAATTAACTCTTCCCAGCTCTGCTTCACATTAACTCAATAGAGGTTTTAGGCTACAACTCCCATCAGTCTCTGCCAACATTGTCAATGGTCAGGGATGATGGGACCTGTAATTAAAACAACTAGCTATCAACAGGTTGCCTAGTTCTGGATTCAGAGTTTCCTCCCCACACCATCAGGGCTAAGCTGAGGGACTCCAATCTTCTAACATTAGATTGCCTTGAAGAGTGCCTTTTTTGTGGTGGCTCCCAAATGCCAGAGCTCACCATGGTTGTCCCAAGACATTTAGGGGGAAATAAGAATCAGCACCATGGATAGCTCCAAAGCATATATAAAATCCTTTGGTTCTCCTTTTACAGGAGAACCAAAAACCAGCCCCGAAGCTGGTTTTTGGTTCAGGACAGGTCTTGATTTGCCCTTCCCTAACTCCGTCTGAGAGAGCAGTTCCGACTCCACCTTGTGCCCAAAGGAGAGAAAGAAAAGCTCCAGGCAAATATGTCTTGGGAAGAACTTCCAGGGCTAGGACCTGCCAACAGTGGAGGTTGGTGGCTTTGATGTCAATGTGGGTAGCAAGCAGTGAATCTGTGTTAGGTTTTTAGTCCAGACTCTACAAGAGATATCAGAGGTGCTGAATTCTGTATTTCTAGCACAGTTGAAAAGATAACATGCCCAAGCTTTCCTGGATTTTATATATGCTTTGGAGCTATCCATGGTGCTGATTCTTCTTTCCTCCTAAATGTCTTGGGACAACCATGGTGAGCTCTGGAATTTGGGAGCCACCACAAAAAAGGCACTCTTTAAGGCAATCTAATGTTAGAAGATTGGAGTCCGTGGAGAAGGAACTCTGTCAAAGATCCTAACGTACAGTAGTGGTTCCCAACCTTGGGTCCCAAGGTGTTCTTGAACTACAACTCCCAGAAATCCTAGCCAGCACCGCTAGTGGTGAAGGCTTCTCGGAGTTGTAGTCCAATGACATTTCGGGAGCCAAGGTTGGGAACGATGGACACATAGGAAGAAACAGGGAACCTCTTGCAGCTGAGGTCCAAATCCAATTTCAGAGAAGCTCTTAGCATCCATGTTCCAGATAGGAGAAGTCAAGGCAGAATGACTGAGACTACAAGGCCAGCACAGTTCAGCTTAGAGATCTTATTACCAGTAACCCAAGCCTTAAGAAAGTTATCTCAACCTTTTGTATAGAGGAAAACAAAGTGTGCTAAAGCTGGAAAACTGCCAATCGATGCTATCATGAGGAAGGGGATATGGTCATGTAGAAAACTCAGAGGGCCAGATTCGGCGGTAGGGTGTGAGGTTGCTGACCCAACAGTTACAAGTCGGTTCCTGGAGGAGAAGATGGGACACTCACATGAGTGCCGGGAAGAAGAGATCTAGCTGTGCTTTTAGCCGGTGTCAATTTCCACTGATGTGTCTCTGTAAGAAAAATGCACAGACTTTCTGGCTACACATTTGCCGTTATCTTTATTGCACTGGGACCACATTGCAAACAAATCCACCAAAAGAAAAAAAGAAAAAAAAAAAAGGGCTGCAAAAGTAACTCTAGTGCTGCCTAAAGCAGTTTTTTTTTAAAATCCTCAATTAGTTTTTAAAACTCAAGATATGTATATATTTACACGGAAATTATCAAAAGCAAAGGTGGGGAAAACAGCATCCCTGCTACGACAGTCTAGAAAGATAAGAACTGCTGCTTTCTTATGGATAAATATTACAATTTGTCTTCTTTTACATCACTTTGCAAAATCACATTCAAGTATTCCTGTCAATGCGCGCGCATGATCGAAAATTCTCTTCTGGGGTACGGTGACTCGGTTTGCAGCTGGATGGGTCACTGTTGTTGAATGATGTACGGTTGGGTCCCTTTTTTTTTTTTTTTTGGCTTTGACAACAGTTTAAGATGTCCACGTCCTTCAGGATGTGCATGGGAGGAGGAAGGGAGCGATTTAAATAAGGTATAGAGAAAGAAAGAACCTAGAAGGTCAATCGAAAGAACAGAAGTTGACATGCGCATTGAGAAAAAAAAAGGGTTGTACAGACCTCACCAAGCCTGTACCGTCCGTTTCAAGATAAAGACAGGTTAGAGCTTCTTCTCTATCACAATTCCTTTATATCACAAACTCCAGGTCTCTTGAAAAGCACCATCTTAGGAAGACCAACAATAGGCTAATCTTCCCCTCAATGTGTTCATTTTCTCTGCGCCCATTGTTTCGAATTATGGAAAATCCACTTAGTTTGATCCCTCCACTCTAAACCTGCATTCAGAGTCCCAGAAAGATCTCAACAGTGTAGACTAGATCTATATGGGCTTCCCTTAGAATACTCTTGAAGCTGGTTCGTCTCCTTGGAACAATTTGGTAGGTAGATTTTGCATTTTGAACAAACATAACAACCTTCTATATAAATACAAAATATTAAATAAAAGATCTGGTTTCTGTACAAATGAAAGAAGAAAGGACATATATTCATCACTGATCTCTATAATTTTTCAAATCCTATTGGGGAACTTATTATAGTTATTATTATTTTAAAATGTGGCAATAAACACATTTCTTTTTTCCAGTTGCTTCATCCAAAGATGGGCAGCTCCTTTGTCACTCTCTATTTCAGTTTCCGGCAAGCCATTTACAGTGTTGGCCTGGTCAACTCCACCCATCGTGTGTGCGTTGAGAAAGGGAAGGGCTTGGTGAGGAACTCCATCTCGGCAGGAAACTATGCTAACACCGCGTGGCGAGGGGCTTTCCAGAAGCTCCACTCACAATGTGTCATCCGAAGCCATCCTTGGCAATGGGAAGAAATAATTTAGACCTTAAAGGAAGCAGGACGGTGTGAAGATGGCAACTGTGGGGGGCGCATATCCACCAAAACCATGAGGACTCCCCAAGGACCAGTCAAGTTGGTTCCACTGGCTACATGAGCCCCCAGGCTGCCCATCCTCAATCTAAACTCTTCTCTGAGCCTATACCTTAGCTACTTGGAGAACAATTAAAATTGCAATGTCTGAATTCACTGAATTCATGAAGTGGCATACAGTCCCTTGCAAGACTGTTTCTCTTTGCTTGTTTGTCTTTCTTGCTTCGTTGGCAGAACTAATAAAAAGAGGGTCCGGCGATTTCACTACCTTTTGGTCATCATAGTGTTCATGTCAGAAACAAGGTCATTTTCCACCACGTTACTGTAACCATCTTTTTCGATACAGTCATTGACGGCCTTGAGGACTATCCTCAGCCTCCGATCCATAGCTTCAAGGTGCAACTTGTACAAGATGGGAGCAATTTTATCTGTCTGCAAAGACTCTTCCATCAGATGACTAAGTTTGTACTCTTCCTTGGCTAGAAGCTGTAATCGCAGATAGGTAGACTTCCGTATTCTAGGGGGAAAGAAGACATTTATGCATGTTTCAAAGCTGTAGTTCAGCAGCCTGGCTCCCACTCACAGTGGGACCAATGTCCCTCCCACCACCTCCATCGGAGGCTGATAGTTTTTGAAAGAGCATGCCAATAGGGAAGCATAAATCCTTTTTGCTTCAACTGTATGTCCAACTGCACAAATACCCTATCTTTGTCCCAGAGAAGGGTCTAATGAACCAACACCCTATTGCTTGTTCTGCTTGTCTCCAATTGTTGACAGGAAATTGTGCAAAACTGGACAAAAGCTATCTCGATTGAGGAGAATAAATTCCTAAGACTCTCTTCAGCCAAGATCTACCGTGAAGATTTGTTCCCTCTCTCTCTGACTGCAGTCAGGCTTATTCTTCCTGCTTCCGGACCTTTGGACCTCAAGTAAAGTTTATCCTTCCTCACCTACCCCCATGGTTGGCCTGTGTAGCCGACATGTAATTGGGAAAATGTAACTTCTCTGCCTGGAGGGAATATGCCACCAAATACCAACTGGTGGGATGCAGAACTGTGGGAGAACTACTGCTTTCAGAAGCAGGTTGTCGATTTCCTGGAGGCATCGGTTTAGCTGGAACGAAACAGGAGGGTGGGCTAAATGGATGGCTGATCTAATCCAACAGAGCTGTTTTGACCTTCCTCGCTGAACCCCCTTCCTGCTCTTTGGCTCGTTCCGTGCAAGCTGCTTTTAATTAAAAATCAAATATCTGTCGTCTATTTGTTCTGGGAGCTGGAACATTCTGAGTCAAAAGTACATTTTGTGCACTCAGAAAGAAGCAGGTAATGCGAGCTATCAAAAGGCTGTTTCATTGTTTGCTAGCTGCCCCCGTGGTTTCCAGCTACAAGTTCAACACCGGGGAACACACCACAGAAGGCGAGTGAGGAAAAGAGCAAAGGATGAATTTGGCCTAAAGCCAAGAGATCTCCAACTCCACCAGCTTCGCACCAGCTGCTACGAGGCAAACAGTGGGGCGGAGAGAGAACACTCCCGCCTTCATGTTCTGTTTATATAACACCCAGCACAGCCATCTCTTCTAGGTTCCTTAAGCCCGATCCTCAAAAACATTCACAGCACATTACTCCTTCCCTTCTTCCATGATTCCACCTGTGTCTCAACAGACTAACAAGGCTTACCTGCAGCACTGGTTCAAAGGCACCAAGATAGACAGTTCGTCGTGGGAGTATTTTCCGAACCTATCGTGGAGACGAAAAGAAGGAAAGAAAAGATCACCAAGAATGTTCCTTGATGCTCAGGGACATGTTCCAGTTCTGCTCAGCGAATAGCTTGGATTCCACCAGTTTTGAAAAAATATGCAAGCTAATCTGCCTGGAGTGGATGCCTCTGCCATTCACTCTTAATTCTACCTTTCCCACTCACGCCTTGGTGGTGGGTGGTATTTATATGGCATCAGTATTGGAGATCCATCTTTCCAAACTATCTTGTTCATGCAGTATCACAAAACTGCAGAGTTGGAAGGGATCTCAAAGGTCATCTAATTCAACAGAATTCAGTTTACAAGATCTGAGCAGGGCTGTTGTGGATGGGGCATTCTGTAGATCACCCATTCATCGGGTCACCAAGAGCTGGAGGCGACTTGACAGCACATAACAACAACGAAGTCCAGAAACAAGAACGGGCAATCAAAACCCTCTTCTGATGTTTTTTGGGCTGCATCTCAGAGCAGTTCTTGACAAGCATCATCAATGGTGAAGGATGTTGGATGTTTCACAGTCCAAGAACAACAGGAGGGTCATCAGTTACCCATCCATCTCTTACAGGGGCCAAATGACACCTGATGGAAAAGGGTGACTCTGCAGGTGGGCCAAACTACGCCTACACTCATGACCTGTACCATGGGATGATCTCCAGATGCAAGTTCAGATCTGCATTTGAGTTACTGTAGATTAGGGCTTGTGAAAGGGGAAGAGAGCTGTTTTGTTCACAAGAAAACCTTACTGATATAAAGGAAATCACCTAGCCATCTATGGGTAGATCCTTATCTACCTTCTGCCCATTCCCGTTAAAGTACTAATTGGGGTCAGGGAAAGGAACTCTTCCTGGAGCCGCAGAACAAGGGTGGGCAATGTATAATCCTCCAGCTGCTGCTGGACCCTACATCCCATCAGCCTTTACATATGTCCATGTTTGCCTAGGGCTCATGGAAACTGCAACCCAGCAACGTCTAGAGCAGTGGTTCTCAACTCTGGGTCCCCAGATATTCCTGGACTACAACTCCCAGAAATCCCAGCCAGGATTTGTGGAAGTTGTAGTCCAAGTACATATGGGGACCCAGGGCTGGGAAACACTGCTCTAGAGTGATACAAGTTGCGCAACCTTATCTTCTGATGGACCCAAGGGCCAACTCCTTCGAAGGCAACTTCCCAGATTCATAACATTTCAAAATACAAAATTACCATTTGACCATGTTCTTTAACCACCATATTGTTTCCCCTAAGGGCTTTTCATCAAGAGAGTCATTTCAGATCTTGTGGGGCAGGTGGAGGAAAAGAAAACTCTAAAAATTATCCTACTTACATCAAGAGTCCTTTAGGACTTGAAAGAGTCTTTCACGACTTATTTTTAATGATATTACTTGTCCACAATATATATTACCCTGATTTGGGATTTTTCTTAGGGGTAATTTTTATACAAGTTCACTCCGGTAAAAAGAGGGTAGCAATTACACCACAAGATAAGGCTGAGATGTTACTCAAGTAACTTCTCAAAACCCTCCCCTGAGAAGACTTACCCTCTTCCATTGTCCAAGTGAATAATAAATGTTTCATTTCCGAACTTCTCGAAAGTTTCGTAGTGATGCCGATCCATGTTGCCTAACAAGTTTGGGAAGAAGGAAGAAAATATGTTCTGAATTTTTACTTTGGAAGAAGTGAAATGTTTTCACTCAGCTATACGTTTGCATCCTGAACACATAAGAGCAAAGCAGAAGAAAGCTAAACAATCTTTTTCTTCTAAGCGAGCATGCTAAACTATGGAATCACTCCTGTGTTTTAAAGGGAGCTAGCCTGGATTCACCATGTTTGCACGAGCGATGAGGGTGAATTTCACTCGACCTGCACGTTTTGAAGAAAGTGAGCCCATTCATATGTTCTGGATTAATAATCTTGGGTTCCCTGGCAGAAGTTGGTGGAGTTCAACTATCATCACACCCCTGATCACTGGGCAGGCAGGTTGGGGATGATGGAAGTTGTAGTCCAGAAGCATCTGAGGATGCTGAGATTGTGAGGAGAGTTTAATTACGAAAATGACAATGGTTTCCTTTTGCCAATGAGCTTTGGAAATGCATGGTTCTTTCTTCTGAGACCAAATAAATAAATAAAATGTCTTGCACCAGTAAGAAAGTTTTATGGATGGCCCCTGTTTGGATCCTGAAGATGAATCCAATTCAACTTTACCTCCCTATCTTGTGGTGACAAATTGGGTTAGAATGGGATTTGTTTATTAATTTTACATATAAGGATTGTTTCTGCACATGGAACCCATTCATCCTGTGAGCGCCACCTACAGGCTACTAGAGGAAGAGTCAGACATTGATTTCACCAACTTTTTCTTTCCGTACTTCCATGGTGAACAACTATCTCAAACTAAGTCTGCAAGATTTTCCCTTGTGGAAAAAAAAAATTATCAGGAAAACTTGATCTCCTTAAGTTTTGCACATAAAGATGCAGCTGATGGGGCCATGGCCACTAGAAGTACAGTCACTCTGCTAGCGATGGGATTTTTTGGATTTCTTGGTCTACAAATCCCATATTTCCCCTTTCTGGGAGTTCTACTTGACTTACAGACACCTAACTGTGGCTCGCCTAGAAGAAAAGACCTCAGTGGGATGGCTTTGAGGTGAGCTAGGCCTAGCTCTGCTCAAACTTCCTGTTCCTGCCCCAGTGCTAGCAGGGAGTTTTCTTTCAAAAAAGGAAGCTAGGCAGAGCTAGGCCTAGCTAAGTCTTAAAGGCTTCCAAGTTCAGGCCTTTTCTCCTTTTTCTAAGGTATGTGAAAGTCAGGTAGATCTCCCAGAATCAGGAATTGTGGGATTTGTAGTCCACAAAATCTGAAAACCCCCTCCCGATACTCTGTCTCTTGGTTAGCAGATCTGCCTGTAATTTCCAGTGATGAGAAACCTACCCATGAGAAAGTCAAAAATGGTCATGTCCATTATATCCAAAATTCGGGTCCCTCTGTCATAGGGTGGCGTTTGTTTAACTTCTTCACAATAGTCCGGATCAACTTCCCACCTGAGGGGAATAAAACCCAACAACATTTGGGAATGTTATGTGCATGAGTACACCAATTTTATCTTCTCACTTTTAATATCGGTGAGACATTTTTTGCCTTTGAGTGTGAGGATAAGGAGAACTGTTCAAGGGTATCAGACACATGTACCAATGGATGTACTTAATAAAAGTGTTACAGATGGAAATATTTACTGAGTTCTTCATTCTTGTAAACCCGAAAAGACACCTGCATGAAGAATTTTAAACCCCACAGGCTTGGTCACTTCCATCTAAAATTCTAAAACTTTTTGGTCAAAGTTCTCTGCATTTTGCAAAGTTTCTCATTTTCCCCTCTTTAATAAGCAAAGCATATGGGCACCCACAAAGCAGCTGACTGATTGTTAAGTGAGATGAGAAAAACCCATCAAGAGCTTCAGTCTTAAACAAAGCAGGCACCACCCTAGTTCTGCATAGTTCACAGAATTGCACAAATTTTGTAATTTTGAGCAAAACTGGGAAATTTTGCACAAAACATCATTCATGCAAAAGAAAGAACCCTGTTGAAAGTGTAAGGAAATTCCTTGCCACCATTTCTGCTGAGAAGCATGTTGTAATTCTTTGTTGTGCTGTGCAAGGATGAGACAAGGAAGGTGTTACATCCTATTTATATATATCTTACATCCATACTTTAAAAAGAACACAACAACAAAGGAAAACTGAGAGCTCGTACACTTTGGGGAATAATATTTTATTCATGGACTGGGGAGACCCAAACTGAAATCTCTGCCATAGAACAAATCCCACTAGACAATCTAGTCCTCTTAAAATCCCTGTTGAGATGTGCTGGGGTTAGGGTTAGTGGGATAAATCCATTAGGGATACATTTAGCGCAGCTATGAGGGTCTTGGAAGTAGATCAAGATGCACAAAAAGATCAGAAAAATGCTTATTTCCCCAATGCATTTGGGGAGGGGGAGAAGAAGGGGAAATAGGTCTCTGTGCTCTTGATGACAGTAGCAACACCAACGAATTTGTGAATTTCTCTCCTCACCGTACAGTCCCTCTGTGTGTCTCCGCACACTGCCTCCTCCACCTTCTGCATGCAAGTTGGTCTGGTTGCAGCTTCCCTATAGCAGAGGAGGAGCTACAGCAGTGTGAGCAGACATCCTTTTGTCTAGGACAGGGAACGAGAACTTCTCACAATCAAGAGGTCTCACACCCACCCACCCTGGAGCCTTGTACCTCCTGTGGCATGATACAGGCGTTGTGGGGCCACACGGAATCATTTCACCTCACCTTTTGGCTACTCAAAAGCTATTTCAAGTGACTTCTGGTTCTGGAAATGTTGCCACTGCCCTCAAACAGCCGAGGAGGTATTTGGTAAAGGTAAAGGTTCCCCTTGACATTTAGTCCAGTCGTGTCCGACTCTAGGGCGCAGTGCTCATCCCCGTCTCCAAGCCGTAGAGCCAGCGTTTGTCTGTAGACAGTTTCCGTGGTCACGTGGCCAGCGCAACTAGACACGGAACGCCATTACCTTCCCACCGTGGTGGTACCTATTTATCTACTCGCATTTTTACATGCTTTCGAACAGCTAGGTTGGCAGGAGCTGGGACAAGCGACGGGAGCTCACTCCGTTGCGTGGATTCGATCTTACGACGGCTGGTCTTCTGACCTTGCAGCCCAGAGGCTTCTGCGGTTTAACCCGCAGCGCCACCACGTCCCTTGGAGGTATTTGACGGGTGACATAATTGACCCAGGTCTCTTAACAGGGCACAACCGAACACTGTGAGGGGGAAAATGTTTAAAAATGTCTATGCGAAGGTTAGAAGTGGAAGGGGATCATTTGAGCTCGGGGGGACACTTATTACTGATGGTACCAAAATGAGCTAATGGGGCAGGGGGATCTATAGAAAAAATTGAATTTTTTTAGTGTCTCTCTTACATCCACAGTTTAAAAAAAAACAAAGCAAAACTGAGAGCTCGTAGGCTTTGGGAAATAATGTTATATTGTTTTATACTTGGACTGGGGAGACACAGACTGAAATCTCAGCCATATAACAAATTCTGTTAGAGGAGCTAGTCCTAAAATCCTTGCTGAGGTGTGTCGGGGACTGAAATGTGGCTTCCAGCCCACACTTTGCCCATCCCTGACCTAGGGGCTAGAAGATCATTCCATCAGATTCAAAGAACATTTCTTATTTTCTTCCTTTTCTTCCTTCCCATCCTAGTTTTGATACCATCCGTGAAATGGGACTTGGGAGATCCAGGCTGTAATCCCCACTGAGCCGTGATACTCGCCAAGTGCTCTTAGATAAGCCATGATCTCTCCCCGTGATCTCCCTCACAGGTTGTTACGAAGATCAAGGGGTGGGGAAGAGGAGAACGTCATACACAACCTTAAGCTCACCGAAAGGAAGACCAGGTTTAAAATTGGCTAAGAAAACACAACGGTCAATGTAAACACTCACTCTGCTTTCTTGCGTTTGTGGTAAGAGCGTCTCCATGGATTCCTCCAGGTCTTCCTCTTGGCTAAAGACAGGTCCGGCAGAAAGGCAGCCAGGGAACCCTCTATCTGGTCTGGTTTCCCACACAAAGCATGCTCTGTGGAGCAGTAGTAAGAGCATTCGCCATAGAAACAGATGTTATTGGCTGCAGAAAGAATGAGGGAGATGGTGAGGAACCTTCTCCGTTTTGAATGACCATCTTGACCAACATGGATAACAGCACTGAGGCTGATATTCATATATGTGCTTCCTTTTCTATCAATGAATAACAGGCCAGTTTACTATTTACTATAATGGCTTAGAGACAGACCCAAGGGAGGTGGTGGTGGTGGGGGGGGGTGGAGGGAAAGAATGGGAGAAAGAGATAGGAATGAGGAGATCAGCAAATTCACGTGGCAGTGTTTCCATAAACATTTTAAAATGAGCTTGGATGATAGTCAAGGAAGGCATTGACTGCACAAGAGACATTTTAGGGACATGAAAGAATGGAGCTGAGCAGAGATGGGCATGAACTATGGTTCGGTGATTCGGTCCAGCACTCACACAGGTGTTCGTGGGTGCCGCACACTTCCCTCCCCTGCTTCCTCCGTGTGATCTCCACTCACTACCAGCAGCACAGGCTTCCTTGCCCTGCCTCCTCCTCAGCATGGGCGATCACAGAGGAGGCAGAGGAGGGAAGCATGTGCTGCTGCCAGTGAGTGGGTGATCCTGCAGAAGACAGAAGCATGGGGCGCCCACAGAACACTTGTGCTGGTGCCATGCCAAACTGGGCTGAATGGCCAAACCGTGGTTCAAGCCCATCTCTAGAGCTGAGGACTCTGGTTTCATGGCATTGGTGAAGCCATATCAGATTTTAGTTTGAACTTGACCATGGCTATCCCAGGTGCTGAAACCTACCCTCCCAAAGAGGTTTAAGCACCATGGACAGCTCCTAGAAAGGGAAGACTGAAAACACACAATGGGTTAACTGCTATCACAGAATCTTAGGGCTTTCAGCTTTGTTCAACAGAGGGATAACCCAAACTTGCTCATAAAGTGCTCAATGTGTTTCCCCCACTCCATCCATTGTCACTCTACTTCTGTGGAAAGTGACAGTCGATCCAGAACCCTGGAAAATCAGGATTTCCAATTGCACAGAGAGGGGTGCATACCTAGATGATGCTGCCATCTTCAGACTACTGCACTTGACATGAACAACAGAGGTGGGTGAGATTAGCATCCTCCATTATGCAGAAATTTAACCCCTGGCAGAATTAATAGACAGCTGTTTAAGAACTGCTGGGTAGCTCAGTGGTTCAAGTATCTGGCTACAGAGGCAGAGGTTGGAAGTTCGATTCCCCGCCGGGCCTCCTTGACAGGGGCTGGACCTCATGATCCATAGGGTCCCTTCCAACTTTATGGTTCTAAGATGATGATGATGATGATGATAAGGAAAAAGTAGTGAAATTTCTGGCTGCATATATTTTATTGAAATATCTTGCAAATAACTTGCTTGGTTTTTATACGGAAGCTTCATTACACACACACACACTAAACACCACATGTGGATACAGAAGCCATGGCCCTGCAGCTGTGACTTGTCATCTTGCAGAATGGAGTGCTTCTAAAAAAAGCTCCCCAGAATTAGTCACAGACTGGTATCAAAAGCAGCCTGTTGTTTTACTAGCCATAACCCCTTCTTGGGGTGAGCATAAGGTAGGGTTGGTGGTTGGGCCTCAGAGTGAAATTTGATTCTCAAAAAACAAAAGACGATAATGCTTCTGTCATTATTATTTGCCTTGGGTGTATTAACTGTGTGTGTCACATATCAATCGGAAGAAAGAAAAGAGGGTGGAGATGGAATAAAAGCCTTCCATCTGCTCTGGCTTTTCTTCTGAGGTTCGGTAGAATATGAGGGTTCCTCTTCTCCATGATATTTGAGGCAAAGTGTCACTGCTGGCCAAACATCATCCATGGCTGTTGCTATAGGGTGCTCCTTTCACTCACTTCTGTTGTTACCCTGTTCCTTTCACTGGAGGGACATGATTGAGACGTATAAAATGATGCAGGGGACGGATCAAGTGGAGAGAGAGGAGCTCTTTTCCCTCTCACTTAATCCCAGAACCAGGGGACATCCACTCCAGTTGAGTGTTGGGGGGACTGAGAACAGACCAAAGTAAAGATTTCTTGACCCAGCATGTTGTTAGTCTGTGGAACTCCTTGCTACAGGATGTGGTGATGGCATCTGGCCTAGAGGCCTTTAAAAGGGGATTGGACAGATTCCTGGAGGAAAAGTCCATCACAGGTTACAAGCCATGATGGGGATGTATAATCTCCGGGTTTAAAAGGAAGGTACCTCCAAATGCCAGATGTAGGGGAGCGGGATCAGGAGACAGGTATCCAGTTGTCTCATGTGCTCCCAGAGGCATCTGGTGGGGCCACGGTAAGATACAGGAAGCTGGACTAGAGGGGACCATGGCCTGATCCAGCAGGACTCTTCTTATGTTCTTATGTGTAGCAAAAAAAATACTTGAAAGGTAGCCATATAGAGGAGGGGTAGGATCTGTTCTTGATTGTCCCAGAGTGCAGGCCACATAACAATTGGCTCAAGCTACAGGAAGGCAGATTTAGGCTGACTATCAAGAAAAACCTTTTAACTGTTAGAGCAGTATGACAATGGAACCAATGACCTCGAGAGGTGGTGAGTGCTTCAGCTCTGAAGGCCTTCAAGAGAAAACTGGGCCACCCTCTGTCAGATCTGATTTGGATTCCTGCATTGAGCAGGGGGTTGGACTTGATGGCCTTATGGGCACCTTTCAACTCCATTGTTCTATGATTCTATGTGAAGTGCCACGGAAGGTGGCCTGGCCCACAGCTCAAAGTTTAGCTCTCACTGTAACGATGACACTGTACCACTTCAAGTCTGGAATGCACCAGGCTGAGGAAGGCTGGAGTAAAACGTTTGATTAATGGCATGTAAACCACTGTGAGAGCCCACCAGGATCTGGAACATCCGTGGCTATGGTAGTGCGAGAGGACTACCGTTCTGCCCACAGGTCCCTGTTTCCTACAGCAAAAAGTCAAAGTGTACACAATTACTTTTAAAAAGATCCCCCAAGGGAGGCCCAGAAGTCTTCTACTAGAGGTAGGGCCTTCTTGGTCGTGGCACCGAAGTTATGGAATTAACTCCCAGAGGAACTACACCCGGCCCCCTCCACAAACTCATTTAGGAGGCAGTTAAAAACACTACTTTTCAGGGAGGCCTTCCACGCTGACCCCGGTTGTATCTCTTGCCTCCTGTTTCCGTTTCGGTCTGAGAATTGGTTTGCGCCATGGGTTTTTAAGGTTCTCAGACTCTGCGTTTGTTCTTTGTGTGGTAATTTAGTGTTTACTGCTTTGCTGTATTTTGTTTTAACTCCTGGTAAACTGCCCAGAATAATTAAACAAACAAACAGTTACAGTTCTAGTTCCAAGCCCCCAAAGTATTTAGTTATAGTTACAATTTTATAAAGTTACTAATTCTAGCTATAATCACTATTTTATAAAGGCAAATAGAAATCAGAAGAACTAAAATAAAGGTTGATCTTTCTTTTGTTTCTCCAAAGGACTTTTAGCTAGTTTTTTTGTTTCTCTGGGGGCAGAAATCTGCCATCTGCTATTCTTGTATAGTACAAAACAAGCTCTTATCCTGCCCACCTCACTGTCACCTCAACGCCCATAACAAGGTATAAAGCAGCAATGGCACCCTGTAATAGTCCTCCTCCACCGGTGAGTCAGGCCACACACCCTTATATAAGCATCGTAAAAAGTGGCAAAAAAGTTATTCTTATACAACAGAATGAGTGAAGTTATCCTTCATTACGCTGCAGTCTGAATGTTGGCACAGCTTTATTATTGAGGAAACAAAAGAAAGAATTGCCATTTTGTATTCCCAGCTCCTCAGCCAAGATCTGTTTGCTGGAGTAACACCATCAGCTTAAACCTCAGCGGCAAGTTAAGAAGCAAGTACAGACATTTCGTGCTGCACCCTGATCTGTGCAAACACAAGAGCAAAGACCTAGGCAAACTTCTTAACTCGTGGCCATTCGCTGCTGAAATTTACACCAGTTGTGGTAAATTGTTGTTGTTGTTTAGTCGTGTCCGACTCTTCGTGACCCCATGGACCAGAGCACGCCAGGCCCTCCTGTCTTCCACTGCCTCCCGGAGTTGGGTCAGATTCATGTTGGTCGCTTCGGTGACACTGTCCAACCATCTCGTCCTCTGTCGTCCCCTTCTCCTCTTGCCTTCACACTTTCCCAACATCAGGGTCTTTTCCAGGGAGTCTTCTCTTCTCATGAGATGGCCAAAGTATTGGAGCCTCAGCTTCAGGATCTGTCCTTCCAGTGAGCACTCAGAGTTGATTTCCTTCAGAATGGATAGGTTTGTTCTCCTTGCAGTCCAGGGGACTCTCAAGAGCCTCCTCCAGCACCACAATTCAAAAGCATCAATGTGGTAAACAGATGGGAGCAATTAAGGGGATTTTGCACATCAGTTCTGAAGTCTGGAAAGAGTACGCTGGATGAGCCAGACCAGCGGTTTCCAACCTTGGATCTCCAGATGTTCTTGGACTACAACTCCCAGAAATCCTGGCCAGCACAGCTAGTGATGAAGCCCTCTGGGAGTTTGAGGAGATGACTCCACCAACATTTGAGAACCCAAGGTTGGAAACCATAGAGCTGTAGCATCCCTTCAGTGCACTGGTGATTCTGATGCTAATGACATACACACCGCCAACCTTCTCTATCTGTTAAACTTTCTTCCGTCTCAAAATCTACCAGGGAGAAAGTTCTCTGCAAACTTATAAATAGATGTCAGTTTCGGGGGGGGGGGGGCGGGCGCTGCGATTGACCCTTTTTTGTCAATTGCACTCGTGATCTGGATAATGATTCCAGGATTCCGAGGTTGGAAATTAGGTGCAGAGCATCCTTTGCAACTGGAATGAGACCAGTGCGAACAAGCACGCTTACATTGCACCGGCAAAACTATTTGGGACTTTTCAAAACATCCCAGCTTTACAACTTCCTAGTGAGTTTACAAGCGAAGCTGGTGATAGTTCCTTGAATCCATATGGATAGGCATGGGATTCATGGAATACAGACCCCAAAAATTTGCAGAAATTCCTTCAGCCAGATGTCTGGGGGGTTTAGCCAAAAAAAAAAAGCAACAAAACAAATAAAGAAATAAACAAACAAACACATCAGTCCTTTCAGATGCCTGTAGTCACTTTCAGCTGAAAAATAATGCCTTATCTCAGACATGATGAAGACAGAGGAAGTGGCTAGGCAAGGCTAAGCTCTCTGGGAGTTCCAAGGCAGTAATATGTTTGGTGGTTTCCTGAGAGGTGCCCCGTAGAGATGGGGGCATTCGTATTTGTATACGAATATCCCCGCATAGGTGGGGATAACAAGGGTCCAGCCCCATGGAGCCAGATGGTCCACTCACTGATCCGCTGCAGCCTCAGGTGACACAATCCTTCCAATGACTCCGGAGCTTGTGATTGGCGAGCCACTCTTCGACCTGGCAGGGAAGCTTGTCGTCCTGCCTCCTTCCAGGAATGACGAGCCAATCGCAATCTCTGGAGCCATTGGAAGGATTGCGGCACCCGCGGCAGCAGATCAGTGAGTGGACCATCCGGCCCCAGGGGGATGTACCCTCGTTATCGCCACCTGTGCGGCGGTATTCGTATATGAATACCCCCATCTCTGGTGCCCTGTTTGGAGCATAATAGGCAGAGAGACTACCAGGCTCGTAATGCCTTGCAGTTCTCATGGAATCTAGCACCATCTAGTCACTGCCTCCATTGTCATCATGTCTGAGACAAGCCGTTATTTCTCAGGTGAAACCGATCACAGGCCCCTGAAAGGACTGGGGGCCGGCGGGTTGGTTGGTTGGCTGAAACCTTCAGTGGTCTTGCTGGGGGAATTCCTGCAGACTTCTGGGAGCTGTCGTCCATGAATTCCAAAAATCTAAGGCCTACATACAGGTATACTTTGTGGACAGGGTCAGACTGTGGCGACCCCCCAGCGAAGTACAACACTCAGAGGAAACGCCAGATTTATTCCTGCAGAATGTGTGTCTGTTTCTGGCAGTAGGACCTTTGATTGTATTTGCACAGTCAGCTATTCTTCTGAGCTTTCAAAACCTGGAGAGCGATAGTTATCTACAATGCATTCAAAAGAAATGTGCAAAGATCTTAATCTATTTCTCCTGGGTACCTGGAACAGATACGCCATTGTCTGTTTACCCAAGGAAGGGGGGAACAACAGAGGTGGAAAATCCATAATCCTCTATGATTGGCTAACCCAAACAGAAGTCTGAGTGCTTGCTAACTCTGTAACATCGATTCTGGGAAACTACCCCTTCAATTACTGTAAAAACTATGGCCAACATTGTTAATATGTCCCATTTTGCTAGTAAATTACCACTCGTTGGTTAAAGGCCTGGAGTTTCAGCAGTCTGCCTGACTAAAAGAAGACAGAGAAACGTATTTAAATAATTACTGACCTATTTCTATTCTTCACATTTTGTCTAAAGCGCTTTGCTCATTTTTGCTTTCTGAAGGTAGCTGTGCGTTTCTATCTGCTCTCAGGCAGATTTCTCTGAAGAAAGAACGAAACCCTTCCATGGAAAGCAATTCTTGAACAAACTCACTCTGACAATGATTCGCCCCAAAGCGCCTTGAGAAAGAGGTTCGCAGAGCTTGGAAATAATGCATGGCAAGTAATAATGTTAGCTGTAGCATGTTCTTTTGGATAGTAACGTTACCTCAACATTACTTTTAAAGGGTAATGCAATGACTGGTAACATTGCTACCTTTTTAAAAATGTGTGACAAATAACATTTATTCATTCTATCTAAGGCTTTGCTTTTAGCGTGTTCATTGTGGGGGAATAGCTGTTTATATTTATTGTATTTTAGGTGTAATTTAAAATAAAAACAGTACCCCCCTCCTATCTATGGGATCAGTATCCGTGAATTCACTTATCCACTGCCTGGAAATATTAAATTTTAAAAAAACAACAGTGTATTTACCAGAACTGGCCACTAGAGGGAGACAGAGATCATATTATGTATACGGTTCACTATATCCACAGTTTTCGGCATCCGCGGAGGGGCTTAGAATCAATCCCCCGCAGATACCATGTTTCTACTGTAATTAAAACAACTGAAAAGCAATAGATTGACAACCACATGATTCTGTTGTGTAGTGTAGTAAATTACACTAAAATAGGCCAACTTGAATCAATGGGGTTTAGTGAATTAACTCCTCCACAAGTTCCATTGATTCAAAGGGGCTGACTCTCGCTGCAATTTACTATGCTAAAGTAAGGCTTAAAGTAGGCCTATATGAATCAATGGAACTTATGGAGGAATTGACCTATCAACACCCCCTTCCCCTTCTTCAATGGACCTAATCTAGTGCAATTTACTATGCTAAGCAACAGGATTTGGGCAACTGTAGTCTGTGTAAGGAAAAACTTCCCTTACAAAATCTGAGCATGACAAGCAGGTCTTAAAGGATCGGAAGGATTACAAAAGAGGCAGAGATGACAGCCACATTTATACATCAAGGTCTAAAGGAAAAACCTTAATAATTTCTGAATGCATAGTTTCTGATGCCCCTTGGGAACTTAAACCAACAAAACCCAAGTAATTCACTGTTTGGGCTGCCAGTTAATATAACGCCCCTGTCAAGATTCCTGTATAATTCTAGGTTGACGCACTGCTGTAGCGCTATATAATTCAAGACATTCATAGAAAAATCCAGCTTGTCTCTGTATCCATTTTTGTCAGCAGTGGGAATCCAATTAAGATTTTGGAAGCATTGTGAATTGGTCTTTACATGAATCGTTTACATGGACATGATCTAACTTGCTGATGGCTTCTTTCTTTCTTAGTCCAGCCAGCTGTTCTTAACAAAAGCCATCGGAGGTCTTCCCCTACGGAGGCTCAAGTTCATTATGCCACCTTCGCATAAGCAGACGATGGAGAACTGCCTGCATGAGTCGGCAATTAAAATGAAGTCACGAAATGGGAACTGGTCTGACACTAATGGATATGGAAAATGAGGGCCATTAAGTCCATCTTGCATGAGACTATGAGAGGAGGGGAAGGTTAACTAACTCTGGAAAGATCTACTCATTTACAGTATAAACCAAGGGAGGCATTGCTAGAAAATTTCCTTCGGCCTTCAGTACAGCAACGTGGCTTTCGGGAGTACAAAACCAACTGCAACACAGGTATCCTGGGGTTTTGCACTTCCCCAAATTTGACACATATTTCTCAGCTTGATGGATTGGTTGGTTGGTTGGTTGGCTGGTTGATTGATTGACTTGATTTGATTTGTATACCACACCCATTAGTGACGAGGCACTACTCTGGGTGGTTTACAATAAAAAGCAACGCAAAACCAGAAATAAAAGTAAAACTGCTAAAAAAAACCCCACAATCAACAACAAACCAAGAAAACAGATGGCACGAAAACAGTATTGCAGAAAAATGGCAGACAAAACATGAGTGGTCAACTCGGGTCGGAGTGGAAAACCTCCTTGAAGTGTGTGTGTTGCTCTGTGCCATCCAACTATGAGACTGATTGTGAACTTTACGGGGCTTTCAAGATAAATGAGATATTTAAAGGAGTGGTTGTCCAAGGGCCAACCCCAGTCCCGTGAGCTTCCATAGCCATGTGGGGATTCGAAACCAGGTCTCCTGCATCCCCGTCCATCACTCTACCAAGTACACAATGTACACACATTGCTTTACAGATTAAGCTGAGTAAGTATGTTTTGTGGACCAAAGCCATGCAAAAAGAATGTGGGTTTCCATGCATGAAAAACATTAACGGAACGATGAAGAAACGGAACAGAAGACACTTGGGAAGACGAAACTGGAAGGGAAGTCCAGCGGAGGTGGTCAAGGTGGGGGCCTTTGGGTGTTGCTGGGCTGCAACCCCCCCGCATTTTCCTCCACTAACTAGTATTTGCTGGCCAGGACTGATGGGAAATATAGTCCAACAAGATCTGGACGGCTACCCAGTTCTAGACTAGAGTGATCTACCCCTCTCCAGGACAGTGAGCTCCTGATGAAACGGCAGCCCTAACTCCAGATCCCTTTGTGAAGTTCATGAAGTCCGAGACTTATCCTGTATTCTGATGTATTCATGGCATATCCCTTTCTACACCATAATATATATGGGGGAGTACACCATAATATGTATGCTGATCCCAACTGAAGCAGACCCATTGACCCAACAGGATTTACATAAGTGAGATTTACCTTTCGGCAATTGACTCTGTGGGTCTACTCTTATTTGGAATTGGAGATGAAAAGGATGTGCCATTTGGATTGTATAGACTCCAACTCCCAGAATTCTCCCAGAATTCCCTGGGTAGAATTCTGGGTGTTCCAGCCCACAAACACCTTCAGACACCTATGTAAGTTTCCGGTCTTATGTATGTATCGTGTGCTGTCGATTCAATTCCGTCTTCTGGTGACCCTTTCCAGGGTTTTCAAGGTAGAGAATACACAGAAGTGGTTTCCCCTTCCCTTCTTCTGGGGGCTTCCTGGGACTGTGCAGCTTGCCCGTGGCCACACAGGCTGGCTCTTCTCTCAGGAGGCACAGTGGGAATTCGAACTCTCAACCTCTGGCTCCACAGCCAGAGACCTAAACCACTGAGCTATCCAGCCAGCAAAATAATTGTGTGCCATCAAGTCAATTCTTACTTAATGTGACTCTTTTCAGGGTTTTCCAGGTAGAGAATAGACAGACGTGGTTTAACATTTCCTTCTTCTGGGAACACCCTGGGACTGTGCAGCTTGCCCAAGGCTACACAGGCTGGCTCTTCTGGGATACAGAGTGCGAAATCAAACTCCCAACCTCTGACTCTGCAGCCAGATACCTACACTGCTGAGTTATCCAGCCAGTCTTGGTGCCATCAAAGACCCCTGTGATCTATACTTACGTACATACAGAATTAATAATTTTTTTAATTTGCTGTTGTGTAATAACTGGAGGTTTATTCAGTTTACTATTTTAATGGCTGCATTGTCTGAAACCATCTGACATCTCTTTTGGTTAATGGTGGTACAGGACTGTGTTAAATAAGTCAGTATGTTTCTTGCAGAAGCCTAGTTCATACCTGGTGAGATGAAGAATGTCCGCCATAGCTTCTTGTCACGTGTAACGTCCCTGATCTCTCTGGTCATGTTTACCAATCTGCCAGCTACTGGGGGCACACGTCGAAAATCCAGGATCCTGGTAAAAAAGTGGTAAGAAAATAGGAATTTAAAAATGATCTCTTAACACTCCCCCTCTGATAGGATATGTATTATAGGGTTCCCCACAGATTGTATAAATAAATTTTAACATATGAATACATATATATTTGCAACAGAGCGGAGTGACATCAAACACAGCTCATGAGCAGAGTCTTGACCGCAGTACTGCAGTTTAACCACTGTGTCGCAAGGCCTTTCATAAACATCTGGAGGGCCACCCAGTCTCTGTTTTAAACTAAAGTTCAGTGGGAGCCCTGTTTGTTAGATACATGTTTTAAAAACAAACCATGTTTCTTACCTATCCAGATGAAACGCTGCAATTTCAGCATTATGTCTTTCGTAGTCAGAGAAATAAAAGAAGTCCGGAGGAGTTTCCTGCTCTCTTGTCTGTCTGAAAAAGAAGGACAAACACCAAAGGTTTACTACGTTGAGAAGAATCCCTTTAAATGTACAAGGAGCCTGTTTTCAAAGCTCTCTCTCACACACTACTCATATTAAAGGTGAGAATCTTTGGGTCTCCAGATTAGAGATGGGCACGAACCATTGATTCGTTTATTGGTCGAACAGGTGTTTTCAGTGCTTCAAAGCCCCGCCTCCTCCAGCAGGCACACACTTGAAGGAAGCAGCCTGCCTTCCCTGCCCCGCCTCTGAGTGGGCGCCTGCTGGAGGAGGCGGGGCTTTGAAGCCCTAAACACCTGTTCGGCCACTAAACAAACCAGCATGCACTGCCAAACCAGCAGTTTGTGCCCATCTCTGTTCCAGATGTTTTGGAGCACAACTCTTGCGGTTGCTTACCACTGGCCTTGCCAACTGCCATCTGGGACAGCTGCAGTCCAAAACATCCAGAGGGCCAAAGGGCCCCCACTTCTGATTCGCATCAAATTCAGAGGAGTCTGGGGACTCCCACTCCTGTGTGGGGTGGGAAATTCGGTCTGGGTTTTGGTCCGAACTTTACAGGAGCCAATCAGAGGTGCTCAACCAAGTTTAAACATGGGGTTTAAAGTTTTAAGTTCTTTAAAGTTCTGCATAAAATCCAGAGTGGATTCTCTCCCCCTGCATAATCAGTCACTAAATCAAACCAGTAAAATAGGTCAGTGGGGGTCACCTCCCCCCTCTTGTTGCTGATATAAACATTCAAAGCTACTGCACACCCAGTTAGACAGTCAATCCACATAAGTCAGCATTATTTACAAAATCTGATAGTTGCTTCCCGGTATTTCAGGCCAGGTCTTTCTCTGCCCTACCAGGAGATGCCCAGAAATCGAACGTCGGACTACTTATGCACAGAGTAAGTGCTCTACCACTGAGCTTCACCTTACCCCTCCATCCATACACGTACTTGCCTGTATCACAAACTGTTGTCATAAGTACAGCTGGGGGAGAAATCTGCCTGATTCACACTACCATACAATCTGACCTAATTTGTTTTCTCCAAATTAATATGCAAACCAGAAGGCCATTATCCTTCCGTTTCTGTACTTCCGTGGATTTCAAGGCATCGTTCTTCAATGGGGGAAAGGGATGCTAGGAGAAAGGGCATACAAAAATGTACCATATGAGTTAGTGAAAAAAGAATACAAAGGAGAAATATGCTAGGGGAAAGCGCCTGGGTAAAATTGCTCCTATGCTTATAACTTTAGCTTATTAGGTGGGATTTTAAAGCCAGTGTTTTTGTTTATTATGTAGGATATCTATAAATCTGTGCAGTCTTACTGTTATTGACTACTGTACAAAATAATAATCAATGAGTTAGGCATCTGGCTGCGGAGCTAGAGGTTGGGAGTGCCATTCCCCTCTGTGCCTACAAGAAGAAGAGTCACCCTGGGTAGCCTTGGGCAAGCTGCATAGTCCCAGGATGCCCCCAGAGAAAGGAAATTCTTCTCTGCATTCTCTACCCGGACAACCCTGAAAAAAAGTCAACATAAGCCAGAACTGAGTGGTGGCATATGATTATTATTAAAGAAAAATATATACAGCAGGACCCTGCATCTGCGGGATTGGTATCCGCTGATTCACTTATCCGCTGCTTGGAAATATTAAATAAAACCCCCAGAAATATGTATTTATATGTATTTCCAAGGTGTATTTACCAGAACTGGCCAATAGAGGGTGCCGGAGACCATGATATGTATAGCGTTAGTTATTTCCATGTTGTTGTCGTTGTTGTTTTGCATCTGCAGGGGGGGCTTGGAATGGATCCCCTGTGGATCCCCGTGGCCATGTTGTATTTATGGAAAATTCATATAAATTTATGTACGATATTTTGTGCCTACAAAAAAGGCACATGCCATTTTCACATAGAAGCTTAAAACACTGCAAAACGTTTTGGAAATAGGATCGCACCAAAATTGGGCTTGAGCCTCTCACCCAACATCATAGAAAGTGAAACTGTCCCAAGGTGTTGCAAAAACGGTACCTCCATACTCATAACTATGTAAACGACATACAACCTTACAGGACTGTCTTTGTAGTCCCTTGGTTGCCCCGAACAGAAACACTGGGAGAACGTCATGTGATGCTCTTGGAAGCTCCGTGACTACGTCTACGATAAAGTGAGCTGCGCCGTTCCTCCAGCTTTCCCCCAAATCCACACACACAAAAAGATGCCACAAGTGGACTTCCAGCTATACCTGGTGCTCATAATTCGTCATTTTTTGCTCATTTTTGGAGTTGATGTGCCTATGGTGCATCTCGGAAGCACGGCCGACCTGAGGTTCTTCTGAAGTTGCCCATCCCTGGTGGAAATCATCCCTAATACAAAAGTTCTGCCCCCTTTTTTATGCTTCATCTCTCATTTGAAACGACACACGGACAACGGATATAGCAATAAAGTACAAGGGGACTTATTCTGGCCTGCAGGTTACCGAAAGGCTAAAAAGAAGAAGGGGAGGAGAAAACCTAGCCAATTCATAAATCAATAACAGCTTGCCCTTAATTTCCCTGAGAGTATAAGCGTATACCTGAGATTTCTTCACAAGGAAAAACTTGACCTGAAAGGGAACCCTGAAGGAAGTGGGCGTACTGTGATTGTGAGAGCAAAGCTATATATGGAAAGCAATAAGTGTTCTGGAATAGGGACTCTCTGACTGGTGGAGTGATTATTACTGTATTTTTCCGTATATAAGACACTACTTTTTCCTAAAATCATTACAGTAAAATTTGAGGGGTGTCTTATACACGGATGTAAGCTGAGTGGAGAACAAAACAGCCCGTACCTTGCCTCTGTAAACAGGCTTCCTACAATCAGGAGGCTTAGCTTCCTCCAATCATGAGCCTTATGGAACTGACGTCAGCTGATGCTGAACAAACCAATTGGAATACACCTCATTGGAGGTGGAGCCTGGAGGCTCAGATGCAACAGGGACTCGTAATGTCCCAGCATTCTGAGCCCAGAGGCTGAATCCTCCAAGCTAAGTTTTCTTAATTTGGGGGTTAGAAAAGTGGGGTGGCGTCTTATAAACGGGGGCATCTTATAAACGAAAAAATATGGTATATCATTGCAGAACCAATACATTCCCAGAACTGTCCCCTTTTCTATTAACTCTCTGTTGTTCCAATGCAACAGCACAGATATGTGTTACTAATTACAGCTTGGCCCTCCTTACTCACACACAGACCCTGCTTCAGGTTACCTTCTCTCCGTGTGTGTCAGTAATGACGGATGCTATACTCACTAAATTCCTCCTTTCCAAAAGTTTAGGCTGTCCTGACATGACAAGGACCCCAGATGAGGTATTTACAAGCCCTGGGAGATTGCTCACCTCCAACCGGAGAGCGTGGCAAGGGTTAACTTTCCCCCATCAAGGTTTTGGCAATCCATGTAAAATGTCTCTGGGGGGTGTCCTTGGAAAGCGCCCGCCCTGTCCCCTTTAAGAAGCAAAACGTGTGCACGTGTGTACACACAGCGAACACAGAACAACTTGCTGATGGTTTAAAAAGATGCAAAAAAAAACCCCACTACTATCAGGTGTTTCAGGTGCTTAGAAGTCTTTCAGACAAAGCAGGTGTTGCAATTTTGCACAATTTGATCCAGTTGCACAACCAGTTGAATTATAAAATTCGCACAAGTTTTCCAATTTGCACAAAAGCATCCAATCGTTAGCAAGAATGTAACTCCCTCTTCTGTCCCGAATAGGGCAAGCAGGTATTTACATATCTAAACTAGCTATATCTCTATCTGATGTGTGTGAATCCATATCAGAGGAATCTAGAAATAACTGGTCTTCTCCAGTGCCATTTGGGCAAAGCGGAGCTGAGACGGAATTAGGCCCCTTCTAAAGCTCTGCATCTGCGTCAGAGATCTGCAGGAAGCACATTGAGTCTGCTAGATTTGGAGTGCAACCGTCTGAAATTCGCTCAGTTTCATCAATGCAGGACGAACGGCTCTTTTTGCAGATTTCGTCCAGTTCTGTTAAAGCCATGTGCTTACTTTCTCATGTGCGTCAAGAAGAAGGAGAAGAAGAAGAAACACATTTATAGAAATGAAGCTTCCCCCTCTTGCGATGCCTGGAATTTTGCCCAGTAAACCTTGAGTTTTAAACAAAACACAAGTTGTATTTTCAAGCCAAATCGAATATTTGTGGGGTGCAAAAAACAAACAAACAAAAAACAAAGCCACATTTCCCCTTAGCCCTTGCTTCTGATGAAGCAGTATGCCAATCATTTTGCCCTGTGCTAATTTTTACTCTTTTAAGGAAATTTCTTATTAATTAATTTTGCATTTTATTTGCATTGAATTATGGTGAATTGCATTCTATTTTTTAATGGTCATTTTATAAAATTATAACTGTATAACTTTAAAATACACTGTAAACTGCTTTGGATCCCCATTCTGGGAGAACGGTGGCACATAAATGAAATGGATGGATGGATGGATAGATAGATCGATGGATGGGTGGGTAGGTAGGTAGGTAATCTTGCTAGCAGTTGATCATACAACAGTACCCTAAAACAACATAGGCCATAAATTACTGCATGTAGATGTACCATACACCCAAGAGCCAATGAATATTTAGAATGGTCTGATTGTGAAACTGATATTTCATTCAACATTTCATTCTGTTTCCGTATATCTGACGAAGTAGACATGTCCACAAAAGCTTACATTAAAATGTAATAGTCTTTATGGTGCCACGCTTTTTTGTCTTGTCCTGTTTTGCTTCTTTCGATATTGCCTGACATACTTTCAATAGTGTGTCTTGATGCACTGTGACAGCTGGGGCAAAGTCTTGTTTCCCAAGACTACTTTTGTGGACTCTGGTCCTACCAGACTCCTACTTTTGTGGACTCTGGTCCTACCAGACCTTTTCGTTCAGGGGAGAAAATGTGGAAGAACTCATTCACAACCTTACTTCATTAATGAGCAAGTCCCTCCACCAAGTCTACTTGGATGGCATTTCCAAGACTTAGTACCTCCTTAGGAAGATGAACAATGTTTGCTGAACGTATGCACCGATGTATCCATGGAGCAGAAACACACCAGACCTATTTCTAGCCCTTCTGGAATCCTACTGTTTGGTTTCTTTGGCATTATCAGAATCTTCCTGCGGCATAAACCGTTTCTAAGAATAGGACACCACCCAGAAGTAAGCCTGCGACTTAGAAGGATGACTGAGAAGATTATCCACTCGCAAGAGTAAGGAACTGGGGCAATGTTTGGCTTCCCAAGGTCCCATCAGACTCCCTTAATAACAATGACATGCTGTCAAGTCAATTCTGGCTTATGGTGACCCTTTTCAGGGTTTTCCAGGTACGAATACTCAGAAGTGGTTTCCCACTCACTTCTTCTGCAGGCAACCTGAGACTGTGCAGCTTGCCAAAGGCTACCCAGGCTAGCTTTTCTCCTGGGAGGCACAATGGGGAATTAAAGTCCTAGTCTCTGACTTTACAGCTGAAGACCTAACTCAGTGAGCCATCTAGCCAGCAATCAGACCCCCATATTCACTACCAAGAAACAAAACAAGGTTTCCCCATGGGAGGAAAATGACATTGTCTTTTTTAGACATCTACAGGAGTTGCCATTCATCTATCAAGCAGACCATATTCCCCAATACAGTTTCCAACGCCCAAACTACCCATTTTCCCCAAAGCAGAAGTTGGCCCCCTGAGATTCCTTGCTTCTAGGCAACAGAAGAAATGTCGTTGCTGTTTTCATCAACATCTACCTAATATGATATCTGCCTCTCTGCATAAAAACATTAGGATCCTTTCCCTTCAAGAAATAAGCAGACACTCACTGCAAGCAGCAAAAGAATGGCTGAACACAGCTTAAAAAGTCCAACAAAGTTGCAACAAAACAACCACCATAGTCATTTTGCACGATCTGCACAAAAAAGCATTCTGATTCTCATTCTCTTGTCCTGTCCAGAGTGCGGCTAAACACCTGACCCTCTCAAAGGGTGAGAACCATAACGACATGCTGCCATGGAGTCATCTGTGTAAGGAAAAGAAGCAAACATTTCCATCTGTAAATTGGTGGCTTCCCATTCCTAGAGATTTTCCACTGTTAGGATAATAGTTTAGGGTCTGGGTCACTCAGGTGTTCTTGGACTGCGATTCCCAGAAGCCTTCACCATTAGTTGTGCTGGCCAGGGTTTCTGGGAGTTGCAGTCCAAGAACATCTGGGAACCCAAGGTTGGGAAGCACTGCTCTAGGACAATGGTTCCCAACCTTGGATCCCCAGATGTTCTTGGCCTAAAACTCCCAGAAGCTTTCACTGCCAGCTGGACTGGGCAGGATTTCTGACAAATGTAGTCCAAGAACATCTGGACCCAAGGTTGGGAACCACTACTCTAGGAAGAAGAAAAAAGCCTGGGGAGGGTAGGGAAAGGAGGGCACTGAAGCACATAACGAAGAGAAGCCAACAGGCTCATTAAGGATTTGAGCCTGTAATTGGGCAGACATTCAGCAAAGTCCTACCCTATCAGGAGACCAATATCCTAGCCTATCAGGGCAATATTCCACTTACAAGATCACAGCATAATGACTGTATTACTTTCTGAAATATGAAAAAGTGCATCTCCTTCTTCCAGACTGTCTCTGTTCAAAATCTTGAAGACTTTCACTAATTATGCCAAACAAGATTACAGGCATGTGATTACTGCAATATAATCACACCCTTGGGTTAAATGAGTCTGATTTCTCACACCCTAAGGCTAAATGTTCCTCAGAGGTGCCATTTCCTAACAAAATAGCACACACCTTTGATCTTGTTTTATTGCTGCTGCTAATATTCTTTGCTGCATCACAGAGGTTGCAGTATCCCTCAGAGTTATGGGGAGGGCCGCGTGCTGGCAAAATGTTTAATTGATTTTGCATTGCAACCCAAAAGAGATTAGAAAGGTGAATGCTATTTCAGGGTGCATTAATAGAAGCATGGTCTCCAAATCACATGGAGTGATTGTGTGTGTGTAGAAGGAGAATCATGTCCACTGGAGGTGGAATTCTCTTGTTATCTGGAGGGAGACTGTTGGGTATGCCCTCTCCAGAATCCAGATTTATTTATTATTTTCATGCATACAGATAGACTCGTTCTGCTGCCATGGTATGGTGTTATGTACACAAATTATACTAATGTACCCTCGTGGAATCTTCTCAAGATAATTTCTGCAGATGTTCTTGCTTTGGGGGCCCACAAAAATAGTCTTTGTGGACCTCCGCAAGACGGCCAACCCTGAAGCAGAAGTAGACTAGCTTGGCTGAATGTTTGTGGATCGGTGGCGGTGAACCGTTTCCCCCCTCACTGGAGAACCACATTCCGCCAGGAGAATTTGGGTGAGGGGGCATAGAGAATTTTGGCAATTCTGGGCAATTTTGGGTGCCAATGCGGTGTGGAATTCGCCAGGAGTCACATGGACCTCCAGAAGTGCAATGATGATGAAAATGAAGACAGAGATGATTTGTTAATAATAATTAACTATGAAATATAATGATTATTAAAAATAAGTAAGAAAAATTAAACTGGAAGATAACAAAAGTTGGTATTTGGGGGTGGGGGTTGAACTCTTTCCCAGAGGCCTTGCGGTTTATTTAAAAGGTGAAAAGGGAGCTTCTAGGAATGCTCGTTCTTTTAAAGCCACAACCATACAGATTGGTTAAAAGTGTGCGGCCAATATGGTCACAAATGAGGACAGGATGCTTTCAATTAAAATAACCAATCAATACTTGAACGTGAGCCTGGAGTGGCACAGTCTGATACGACATCTCTTGGCAGGTTGGTTGAAACCTGTGGAACGTCACCCTGCTCACGACCTCTCCAGGACGTCTCGTTCCCAGCATCCAACCCAGCCTTCTCAAACTTGTCAACTTTCGCCTCCGTTTTTAAAAGCCTTCTCAAAACGCTGCACGTTTACAATGGAGAAAACTCCTCTGCTACCGAGTCCAACTCTTCCTCTCGGCTCCAACAGTCACTCCAAGGGATTCTGACCCTCCAAAAACAGGCCAGAGCACAGACTTAATGCTTCTCCCCGTGCCGCGACCCTATGGTACCTTACGTCCTGAAAAATTCATGCACCCAAAGGGGGGGGGGGGGAAATCCAAATAGGTAACTTTCAGCACCTAAGCTACGTTCACACTGGTTGGCTAGAACGACTGGGAGGCATTATCGTATTTCCTTGTGAAGGAAAAAAAAATCCCAGCATGCTTGTTGGCCAGCAATGGGGATGCCCCCCCCCCCCGGCTACAGTACCATCATTCTCCATTCGATCTACCTTGCAGACACCTTACAAACACCAGAATGTGATGCACGTGGGAGAAATGCTTAAGTTTCTGAGGCTGGGCCTAGCTCCAACTGAGTTTCCTGTGGCTGCTCCAGTGCCAAGTACAGTGGACCCTCTACTTACGGAATTAATCTGTATTGGAACGGTGGCTGCAGGTCGAAAAGTCTGTAAGTCAAGGCTCCATTGACCTACAATGCATTGAAAACCGATTAATCCGTAACCGGCCGTTTTTGGTCCATTTTGTTTGATTTTCCGGTCTGTAGGTCGATTCTCCGGCCGCAAGTCGAACCTAAATTTTGCGGCCAGAGAAGTCTGTAACTCGAAAAGTCTGCAGGTCGAGCCATCTGTAAGTCGAGGGTCCACTGTAGGGGCTTTCTTTCTGACGAAACTTGGGTGAAGCTAGGCTTAGCTAAGCCTGAAAGCCTTCTTATTTAAGTCTTTCTTCTCTTCAGTTGTTTGTACGATGCCTGCAAGGCAGGGCAGACTTTCAGAAGGGAGAATTATGGTGTTTGTTGTCTAGAAAACCTGAACATCCCATCCCTTGTCAACAATGCTGGAAGATGGATGATATCTCCATCCCTGCTAATTTTTTTAAAAAATATGATCTTGTGACTGTTGAATCCACCACAGCCTGAGGAGCCATGCATTAGGGAGAGCATTAGCTCTCTCTCTATCCCAGGATGCAAATTGAGGAGAACTTACATTTTACTCTGCCTACAAACCAGATTCAGACCAATCACAAATTCTGGACCAAACTGAACCAGAATGGCCAAAACTGGTTCTGGAATGAAGCAAAACAAATTTACAAATCAATTTGTTTCTGGAGCACACATCCACATTGGGAGGGTTAAAAATCATTTTAGCAGTATTAAAAAAAGAGAGAGGCATATTTAAATATGCCCGGTACACAACCTTCTGAAGCCACCTATCTGAAAAGGGGCAGGTTTCCTCCCCACTTTGGGGCCCATTGCATCTTCAAGTTTCATGTGCATCAGCACAAAATAAAGTTACAACCACTCCGTTTTTCCAGTGCAAGTGAATCAAGGTATTGACATCACATATTTGCAAATCAGTTTGGATCCAGGTTGCGAATTGAGCGGGAGCATTGCACACCAAATGGGGTCATGCTCAAGACCCCCAAAATGTATTACAAATCAGATCGGGGAACCAGTGCCCAGCCCTGTGCTTGACGGACTTCTAAGCACCGTGCTACGAGCAGACACCCAACTTCCAGCACTGCGACTCCGTGCAATGATAATTACAATAAAAATAATGTGAATTGCGAACTTTACGAATTGGCATTTACACATATAAGCATCAAATTATATCTCTTCCAGCATCACTGATCGTAAAAAACCACTTCTCTCTCTCAATCTCTCCTGCTGGGTGTATGCAGCAAAGAGAATCCAAGGATATATATATATATTTAATGGCGTAATGGCTCTGGAAAATTGGGGAGCAGGGACAGTTTGCTGACAATACGCTCTGCATTATTTATATGTAGAGCTTTACTAGCACAATCGCCAGGAAATATTGTGGGCTTCTAGGAAGATAAATATATTCATTAGGTGGAACTTATTCACAAAGCACACCGTGTGTCACTGCAGGAATTTAATCACCTCCTCAAAAATATATGCATGCCGCCAGATTTACAGAGGGGGAAATAGCTTCTGATGAGATGCGTCCTCCAATATATTCAACTTATAAAACAATTGGGTTTCATCTCCATTTCACAAAAATACCTTTGTTGACTGATCTGTCGGTACGGGTGGCGACAGACGTAGCAAATCAGTAGATAATTTGCAGCTTCCTTCCCCTTCCCCCCATATCAGATAAATCACTAACAAAAGGACATTAAAGAGTGGACATAAAACACACGTTCTATGACCAACTGGGGGAGAAGGGGAGGAAGGAGATTTGCTATATAAACCAGCAGAATATTACAGCAGGAGATGGAGGTGTGAGGTCTATAATGGCATAGAAACAGGATGAAAAGATGTCTGTGCTTATTTATATGGGAAAATTTTGGCTGCCATTCCAAGAGACCACAGGCTCCGATGGACATGCTGATTTCTGCATAAATTGGGAGCCAAGTAGAGCCGTCTCTAATCTTCACATATGTGTCCATTCCTGCAGGGCTGCATTGGGTCAAACAGCTTATCCCGAAAGGAAAGGCCAGCTCTCCTAGGTAGTGGAAGCCGGTGACTCCGATTTGAGGGGTGCGGGTGACTCTGCTCCAGGTCCTACTGGAAACAGTAGTGGAGCTATCCAAATTGCTACGTCAGTGGAGTGGGATGGCAATGGAGGATGTTTTGAATATTACCATGTTGTTATAGATGGGCATGAATCAGCGGTTCAGTGGTTTGTGCTGCTTCGCTTTTCAGGAGAACAGGTATTGGTGCTTCCCAGCCCCACCTCCTCCAGCAGGCACCGACTCAGAGCCAGTGTCCGGAGGAGGCAGGGCCAGGAAGCCAGGGCAGTGCTTCTGAGTGGGTGCCCACCGGACAAGGCGGGGCTGGGAAGCACCGAACACCTGTTCGGCCAAAGGACGAACCAGCACGAACCGCTGGTTCAGCAGTTCATGCCCATCTCTCAATATTATTATTTAATCCCTTATGCTGCTTCAGCTGCCACTGTTCTCTCCAGGATGCCCTGGATGGAGGCATGGCTCCAGAGCATTCTGGTCACAAGAAAGTGGACACTGCTGGAATTCCCAGCAAGCACCAGGAAGAGCTTCCGTTTCCTTGGAAACTAGGCCTGAGCTTGGCCTTTTCTGGGCCGTGAGGCCTTCCGGCCCAGCCTTCCTCCAGGGGAAGACATTTCAGTGCCTATCTGGCAGGTGGAACTCCTAGAATGTAGAATCTGGAGTCTAAAACAAGATAAAACAAACAAAAGAAATCAGAATGCTAATGCTCTCTCTCTCTCTCTCTCTCACACACACACACAAGCAAAAAGAAAGGAAAAAAGCATTGTGATACCTTAGAGACTAGCTATTATATTTTAATGTTAGCTTTTGTGGACCTTTTTAGCCCACTTTGCCAGACATATGAGGTGGTAAATAGGGATCAACACTGTAAAAGATTCATGCTGGACTCTTAAGAGTCAGTGGTGTCTGGTTGTGTTCAACGTACTGTAATTTATGACCTCTGTCTGGTATTCAGTTCTGTAAACATTCCAGCAAGAGTTACAAAGCCAGGCAAAAGCAGAGAGACTGAGAGAGAGAGAGAGAGAGAGAGAGAGAGAGAGAGAGAGAGAGAGAGAGAGAGAGAGAGAGAGAGAGAGAGAGAGAGAGAGAGAGAGAGAGAGAGGATACAGAACTCTAAAGGCAGTAGGTATTAAGATGATTAAAGGTAACAACAGGACATTAATAATTCACATTAATATAGGGTATGACCTTTGAGTCTTGTCCTGAAATATGGGTCTGGTAGTTGTGAAAGAAAATAACAGCAGATAACAGCATGATTATTACATTTGGTAATGGCTAAAAAACCTTGACTGATATTCAGTCCATTTATATGTGTGTTCATCATGTGAATACATTTCATCTCAGCTATTTCTCTCTATATGTATGTTTTTGGTTGTCATTGTTACATTTTCCAGATACCTGTGTGTCTGTCTGCTCTGGCTAACAGGGCAGTAAATACTTGCTTGAGGGCACAAATCCTCACTCTGTATCCATCAACTTCTATACACAATTCAGAAGTGCTGATTTTTATACCCATAATACCTATAAAACTCTCAGGACCTTGGAACCAGTGGGACCTATGTGAAGGATTGCATCTCCCCACCTGAACGTTCCTGACTTTTAAGATATTTGGAGAAAACTTTTCTCTTGGTCCTGGCAACCTCACTGGCATATCTGATGAGGAAACAAGAAAGGGCATATTTTTTGTGGCTACTCCTGGGCTATAGAACCCATTCCCATGGAAGACCAAGAAGGTCCCCCCTATAGCATCCTTCCATCAGCATGCCGAGACCGTTCTCTTTAAGTAGACTTTTAGTAAATAATTAGCTGCCAATGAAGAGTTGTTGTTGTTTTTAAAGTGGGTATTATGCATTTTACTTTCTTCAGTGTACTTTTAAATAGTTTTAAATTGGTATTATTGAATAACTTTAATATGTGCCTATTTTTTTAAAAAATGTTGGTTCTTCTACTTTCAGCTGAATCTGCCTTTTAAGTATTTCATAAGCTGCCTTGGGTCTCCCCAAGGAGAAAAGCTGGGTATAAAGAAAATGAACAAGCGAAGGAAGGAAGGAAGGAAGGAAGGAAGGAAGGAAGGAAGGAAGGAAGGAAGGAAGGAAGGAAGGAAGGAAGGAATATGAGAACAAGATACTTCCTGGCACTCTCATCAAGAATTCTTGCATTCAACAGAAAAATTTTGGACAAAATGTACAATCGTGCAAAATTACAATGGTTACTGCTTGGTGTGCCAAATGTGTAGGGTTTGGAACCAATGAATAGCTTGTTTATTCCTTTTTGAACAATCAGCCAGGGTTCTACATGTGCTGTGTATGTCTCAGAGTTTTTGAAAGGGAGAAGGTGCAAATTTTGCACAGAGCCATTTAACGCAAATTCAAAGAGATATTTTTTTTTTAAAAAAATGCTCCTTGTTCTCTTCTTGTGCTGGAGGCAAGAAATCTCACTGTGTCTGCAAATTCCTCAAGATGTTTCACCATGTTGAGACAGACTGAATCAATGAGAACGAGGAAGGTATTAAACATCACCACCTCTAGAGATCTAATTGGTATTTCCCTATAGGAAAATAGCTACACACAAGGACAGTCAGAAGTGAATGCAAGATAATATATTCTGGAGGAAGTACAACCAGACCATTCAGCGGTGCTAAAGAAAAGCCAGCAGAGAAACAGAAGCATTTAAAATATCAACATCAAAAATGTGGACTGTTTTCTCTGAATGTTTTCCAAGGAGCTAGGACAAGGTTTAATTTACACTAGGACCAGTGCTACCTACCTTGGTAAGCAAATGGAGTATTTAAAAGCAAAGCACAGTTGACTGGAATATTGAACCAGGATCACACCCTGTGCTGTAACAAGGACATGTGAACACACACATACACATATATTCACAACCTGACCTTCACTCAAATGTAGGAATGTGCTTTTCCCACTGGACAGATGCCACCAGAGATCCAGGGTCTCTCCGAGGATGGAGAATCTTATCTTTCTCCAGCAGCACTTTTCAACAGAGAGCTTATTAAATTCCAGCTCCTACGGACGGACGGGTCCTCAGCTCATAAATGAAACACCTCTTTGAAAATGACGGACGCACCAGAAAAGCACTGCCAAGCTCCATCAGGAAACACGGCAAGGAAGAAGCCCTTCTATGTGTCTAAAGGTTTTGGCTGTCACTCAGCATCCCTTAATTGAGATTTAATGAATAATCAGTGATGCAGAACCTTCGGCTTCAATGAGTCTTTCACTCTCTGAATGAGTACAGAATGGAATTTAATGCAGCCATGGTCACACACATCCTGTTGGCAGCTTCTTATCCCCATCACAGCATCAATGATTACAAATCAATATTATTGACTATGAATTCATTTCTGTTTATTAATTATGATCAACTTTTGCGATAATCATTCTCACCAGCCTTCTCCAGGTACAGTCCAAAGGTTGAGTTGCTGGCAGGAAGAGGTGTAAGCTAACATCACTTTGCATTTTTAGGTCCCGCTGAGGAATATGGCATAGGGGGTGGACTAGGGCCCAAAAAACGTGGGTTCAAATCCTCACTCAGCCACGGAAACTCCCTGGGAAGTGGAAATGGTAAGCTACTTTTTGAAAAATCTGACATAATTAATAAACCCTAACTAGAGTCACCATAAGTCAGAAGCAACTTGATGGCAAATACGTAGCAGGAATTGTAACTTATTTTGCATTCTCCCAGATATACAGCACCAAATTCAGTTTTCAGTCTGAAAAAGGTTTCTAAAACTTGTTTTGTGGGTTTTCTTCCACATTCTAGTGCATTTTTTGTTTTCTCTCCTAACGATGTGTAATTCTGCAAACTTTTCTCATCCTCTCCAGCCATTCCAAACCTCTCTCTGGTAATGTCCTTTCATCTCCATAAGGACAGTCCTAGGAGATTTTTATAATGGTGATATGCACTCTTTCTCATATCTATCTTTTTAAAGTATTTTATTCAAATATTTTCCCTCCGTGTCACTTCCAAGTCAAAAGAAATTGTCGTGAAATAATAACTGAAAACTATTGCTGCCTTTTTTAAACATCAGATGAAAGTGTTTCAGTATAAAAGCTAACAACGAGTAATAAAACTGTAAATCCCACATAAGGCATGATACGAGCAATAAAAGAAAAGAAATTAAAAATAAAAATAAATTAAAAATGAAGGAAGGGCCTTATACATGTAAGATCAAAATCAAAATAAATAAAAAATGGACAAGGACTTTACACATGTAAGATCAAAATCAAAATAAAAAATGGAGGAAAGGCCTTATATATAAAAAAGATAAAAATAAAAATAAATTAATAGTGGAGGAAGGGTCTTTCTTATCCATGTAAAATCATCAGATGCTGTTTGATTGGGTTTTTTTTATTCCATCACCTCCCACTTCCAACCAATGTCTAGAAATCTTTCTACAAAGTTCCAGAACCTCCCCGTGATCAGTAACAATGACAAAGTGACAAAAGATCACCCTAAGACAGACAAGGGGTTTGGTAAGTTACTCACCCTATTGAACATGGAATAAAACTCTTACCTCGAACAAATTCAAACCAATGACCTCGAGAGGTGGTGGTTGCTCCAACACTGGAGGCATTCAAGAGAAACTTAGACAACCACCTAGCAGATAGCCTTTGACTTGTATTCCTGCACCGAGCAGAGGGTTGGGCTTGATGGCCTTATAGGCCCCTTCCAACTACACTGTTCCATGATTCTATGATCCTTCTGCAACTGACCCTAAGGTCTTTCTGCTTCCATTCCTTGTTAAACCTCTAATGACCTCCAGGGAGGAAGAATGTTTGGAGCTTGAACTGAGCCCAGCTGAGGCATTTCTGCCCTCCGCACCCGCACGAGGGGAGCAGCAGTCAAGCATCCGTCCGTGCCAGAGGCTTGGTATCCATCTGCCTGCATGGCCTTGTGCCTGCTGAAAAGTTGTCAGACATCATTCCACGTGCCAAAAGAGCATGGATCTGAGGAGACAGCTTGGCTTCGTTGCAGGGGCCTTTCCTTCTGCATGGATTCCCTCTCCTCTCGGACAGTGCTGAGGCATATTGGCTCAGTCTGGCCAGACCGCGAGCCAACATCTGTTGTCTTAATGAGAGATGAGCATCTCTTTGGTTCCAGGAGAACGATATAACCAATATTCACAAGTTCTCCCATTGTGGATGAGAAAAAAGGTGTCTCAAGATCCCATCAAAACATTGCTCAAGCAATGTGAGATTTTTCCCTCACCGACAAAAGCGAAAAGACCAAGGCTGGGCTTTTTTGGTTTGCAAGAAAGCAAGAATTTGTTTTGCTTGTAGAAACCTTGGATTTTGTGCCCAATACAAGGATTTTGGGCAAAACAAGTTATCCTGCAGAAAATAAAGGGTGTATGTTGCACTAAAACCACGGACGCAACTCTTTTTTTGCCCAAAATAAGTCTCCAAATAACAAATAATACTCAGAAATACTTGTTCCCTAAACGTGTCAATCCAAGACGGGGAAATGTGACTTCTTCTCCATGAGGACAATGACCGTGACATGTCTTTGGTTCCCTCAGGAGTCAGGCGTTGCCGCACAATCCGTCAGCTTCCCATGCACGGCACCCTGTAATTTCTGCCTTAGCCTTTTTCTTCCCCCAGAGTTCAGCCACAATTGCAGGGTGAGCTCTATGCTTGAAGAAAAACTCCAGTAAACACCCTCACTTCCCAATCCTCAACAGTGCTTTGCTAACTGATGATAACTTCTCTACATCTGGTCTATTTGGACTGGTTTTACCACTCTGAGGATAGGAACCTCTGTAACTCATCCTCTGGAAGCCATGAACCCAGGTCTCCGGAAACCTTGCCATTCATTCCACTCTCTCCACAAGAGAGGCATCTGTTCACATATTTATTTACCGTCGCTTTTGTGACACATCCACTTGGCCGGATGCTGAGGGTTACTAAATAATCCTACGGAAACAAGGAGCCAATCAGAGGTTTTAAAGGAGGAAATGCGGGTTGAAAGTAAACACAGATATACAGAGCTAAAATGTCCACCTCCATGAAGCTGGACCTTCAACTACCTTTGACCTGACATGGGGTCTGCAGCTCTGGAGGGAGGGATCAGGTTAAAAGGAGAGCCACCCAGAAGAAGCGAAGGAACAGCTTGAGTGGGCTGGAAAAAGACAGCTTTTATTTTGCTTTTCCACAAAGCTTGGCACAAAATTTATTCATGCATTCATTTATTTATATATACAAAAATGCAGATTCCACTCTTCACCTCCAAGAAGGAATTGCTCAAAGCAGCTAATGAAGAAGGAAAAAAGGCATCAGAACAAGAGGATTACCAGATAAAAAGATGGAAAAAAAAACCCACAATGAAAAACGAATAACTTCCACAAAGAGCTGGCAAGAGTAACAAGAGAATCAAAAGCTTGTTAAAGAAATTATCAATTGCTGGAAGAAAAGACATACAAGATGGAGAAAACATAACTCCTTTTGGGTAGTTCTCTATGGCTCTGTAGTTCATGTGGATCCATTGTCAACAACTGTATCACACAAGATAATGAAAAGTGCAACAGACCATGGCACCTGGTTTTGATGAGAGGGGTGGCACAACAAGGCACAAAGTGAGAAAATTAGGGGTACTACAAATCGACAGGAAGGGTATCACAGAAAGAGAAAGAGATGGACTCGGGGTGATAGAGCAACAGAGGATCCACTGTACACCCTTGCAGTGTTGCAACCCTAACTATTTTGGCTGAAGCTCCACCTAATTTTTCTTCGAGCTACACTCAGTAGCTGTTCTGGATCCACCCACTTCGAAAGTACTGGTCCTTGCCAGATATAAGTTTCTTTACTTCTCATCTCTTGGAGTTTTATTACAACCTCACATGCTGCCTATGGTTTGAGTGACTGAGCAGGACTTTTCTGGGCTGGGCTGACTGTCAATCTATCCAGCACTAACCAATCATTCCTTCCCATCTCTGACTTCACAGACAGCCCCGCCTCTCTGCTGAGTGTTCCTTTCCCTCTCTTTAGCCTCTTTAGTCTTTTCCTCTCTAAGAGCCTCATGGCGCAGTGGTTAAACTGCTGTACTGCAGCCAAAACTGTGCTCACGACCAGGGGTTCAATCCCAGGTAGCCGGCTCAAGGTGGACTCAGCCTTCTATCCTTCCGAGGTCGGTAAAATGAGTACCCAGCTCGCTGGAGTGGGGGCAATGTGTAGCCTGCATAATTAACTTGTAAAACCACCCAGAGAGTGCTTGAAGCGCTATGGGGGGGGCGGTATAGTATAAGCAGCACGCTTTGCTTTTTGTATTGTTCAAAGCAGTGTCTGTTAGTTTGCTGTTGATACAATTCTCTTTTCATAAGTGTAAGTAATGAAATGTTTTTATTCTTTCTTCTAGACATGTCCCAGAGTGAGTTATTGAGAGCTTAAGTGCCAGTTAATGAGAAAGGGGTGGACTATCTGGGAAATGTGTAGCTATTCTCCTCTGTGAGTCTCTGTACTTCTACTGCATAGCAAAGGAATTTTAACAGAAATTCAAAATTCTGCAACATCATCTTTACACACTGTGTCTCTCTTCAATTTTTTTTTATTTCCCCTAGCCACTCCCCATGGCTTGGAGAGGGGCAAATAGCCAACTTTCAGTTTTATATCATACATAAGAATGCTAATTACCGATTAGGAGACTCCAGGGTTCAAATGGATGGTCTGCTCCTTTGATATGTTTACAGGAGCCAAATTGGTCCCACCCTCCTTTCAAACACAAGCTGTAGAATTTCAAAGAGCACACCACCAGGCACGCCTAATGCATCCTTGCTACATCAACACTTCAATGCTTGCAGATGCAACTGGTGATCAAGTGAAAATACTGGGTGTGTTGTGAGCATCAAAGAGACTCCGTAGAAGCAACGTCTGCATTTTTCTGGGCTTTATGACTGCAGACTTCTCCCAGTTGGCACTCCTTTCTTCTCTCTGCTCTGTAGGGACTTGGCTTAAATTATTCACTGCTTAATCCTTAAGGCACTCTTCAGAAAACGTTGCATAGATGCGCAGCTGTATATTCCAAGAAATTTTAATAAAGAGAAGTGTTCTTTGGTTGTTGTAAGTTCTTTCTTTAAAAAAGGGTGGTGGGGGTGGTGGAAGCAGGAGAAGTATTTCTTGCTTATTATTAGAGATGGGCACAAACTTGAAAAATTGTGGTTTGTGATGGTTTGCGGTCTGCCACAAACCACCACAAACCAACTGGAAAATGGAACCGGTTTGCAGTGTGGTTTTTGATTGATGCCTAGTGGCGGTGGGCTTCCTTCTGCTGTCATGCCACTGCTGCCTCTGCCACCCTGCTGCCATCTTCCGAAACAGTGGCCTGGCTTTCCTGGAAGGGAAGCTGGGCTGTTGATGTCTTTGAAAATGGCAGTGGTGGATGAGGAGGATGAGGAGGTGGCAGGACCAGGTAGGGGAGCAATGGGCAGCAGGCAAAAAGTTTGGCACTTGATCTCGTTTCAGCAAAACGGGTTGCAGGAATTGAACCATGAACCAAAGCACAAACTAGCCCTGTTTATGTTTTTTTTTTCTGGTTCGTATTTCGGTTCATGCCCACCTCTACTCATTATTGGTAAAGGTTCCCCTTGACATTTAGTCCAGTCGTGTCCGACTCTAGGGCGTGGTGCTCATCCCCGTCTCCAAGCCGTAGAGCCAGCGTTTGTCCGTAGACAGTTTCCGTGGTCCACGTGGCCACCGCGACTAGACACGGAACGCCGTTACCTTCCCACCGAGGTGGTACCTATTTATCTACTCGCATTTTTACATGCTTTCGAACTGTTAGGTTGGCAGGAGCTGGGACAAGCGACGGGAGCTCACTCCGTTGCGTGGATTCGATCTTACGACGGCTGGTCTTCCGACCTTGCAGCACGGAGGCTTCTGCGGTTTAACCCGCAGCGCCACCACGTCATTATTGAGAGACATGCAATTTCTCAGCTCTAAAAAAGCAGGGATGTCTTGAAATGCCATGCTTATCACCTTGTACAATTCCGACTAGCTCATCCCTCCATGAATCTGGAATATCAGTACCCCACACAGAGTGAGATCACGGCAGCGAAGCTGACCAACAAAAATTGCTTTATGCTGCTTTGATGACCGAGCAGTGTTATCTCTCCCAGTTGAACCTTTCCTGCAGTGTATCCAAATAAGCATGGTGAGATTCCTTCCAGTTCTTTAGAACTGCAATTGCTAAGCGCACCTTGCACTTACAGAGCTGCTGGGATGGATGTATGCAGAGCCACGACAATGGCAGTTAATTGCTACATTGACTCTTGAGTGGCATGTTGATACTGGAAACTCAATGTGCAAAATTAATTCTCTTTCCTTCCCTGCATGCAGAAAATTCCATGCGGTGACCAAATCTGGCATTTTTCAAAAAGAGTGTTGAGTCTTACTGCTTGATCATCAGTTCCATCTAAGGTGGCTATTGCTGTGCTTTAGCCAACAACCACGGACGTTTGTTAAAGACAAAGCACATTTACTTAATTTATTTATTTAAATATTTTTACCCCATCTTTCTCCCTAAAGATGACCCAAGGTGGTACATCATTAAAAGACAATAAATCAGCCAGCAAGGAAGGAATGCTTAATGCTTCCATCATGGGCTGCTTCTAAGGATGTAACAAATACTTGTAAATCTTCTAGTCCTCAGTGAGAAATTGTAACTCAATGTACCGGGACATCTTACTGAAAGCATGCAAGATTTTTCTTGAGAGCAAAAGAGACCTGAATCTTTTTCTCCACCGACCAATCACAAAACATCTGTGCATTTTTATGTACATAAAACTTGAACTTTATTTTAAAAACGTTGCATTTCAAGCAGCCACAATGTTCTCTGTTTCAGCCAGTGTGGTTCATTAGATAGCATGTCACCCTAGGACTCAAGAGACCTGGGTTCGAATTCCATCTTCGTTGTGGAAACTCACTGGGGGAGGGACTGGTAAAACCACTACTTAAGTATCTTGCAAACCTTAAAAACCCTGTCAAGGTTGCCATTATGTCAGCAGTAACTTGGAGGCACGTAATAATGACAACAAAGTACTCTGCATCAAATGCAAGGGTTTTGGTGTAAAATATATCATTTTTATGCACAAAACGCTGTTTGTAAATGCCAAAAAATTCTCGTAACCTTGCCCATTGGGAGAAAACGTTTGAAAGAATAAGCAAAGTGATGCATCCCTTGATAGTTCTCTGTGGCGTCTTCTTCCTCTTATGAAGGCTGAACCATACGCAGCTGAGAAATGTCAACCGAATGCCCAAAACTCTTGTTAGGGAGTCAAAGAATTTGGATGGGAAACTGTGAGTCCAGAATGCACAGGATAACCAAGAGCAAAGAAGAATCCTGCTGTTAACCCATGTCCCAGTCCAAACTGGATTTTGGTCACCCCTTCCGAATGAGGAGAGGAAAATACCTAGCCCAATCCCAGCCAGGTTCAGATCTTGATAATATTTCACGGTGGCAGGAAGATCCCAGATAAGGCCAACTTGCATGTAGGAAGGCCAGTTGTGAGGAAGCATAGGGGGAATGTAGACCTATTTGAAGGGACTTCAACATAGCTAACATGTAGTAACTAAACAGCTTGGGGCCAAGCTATTGCAATGGCTATACATCCCTTTATAAGCCTGCCTGAGTGTAAGATCACCGAGAGAGGCCTTTCTCTTGGCCCCACCACCCTTAAAGATGTGTTTGGTGGGGATCCGGGAGAGGGCCTTCTCTGTGGCTGCTCCGGAACTCCCTCCCACAAGAGACCAGCCTGGCCCCATCCTTGCTGTCCTCCTGCAAGCAGGTGAAGACCTTTCTCTTCAGGTAAGCTTTCCCCTAAGGACTGCCTGCCTAAGAGAGGTTTCAAAACAGGATGGTTTGTATTTTTCTTGCTTTTAAATCTGTTTGAGTAATGCTTTTACCTAACATTTTTTAAAATATAATGTTTATTCAATTCTTTTTAACTATCTTTAACTATTTTTAGCTTTTCATATTGTGTTTTTAATTACGCAAGCTGCCTCGGGTCCTTTTTTTAGGAGAAAGGCGGGGTAAAATATTTTAAATAAATAAGTAGAAAATAAACAAGAGGACTACTATGTGTGGGTGGGGTCAGAGATGCAAAGGTGGGCTTAAGCCTCTTGTCCCCTTTTGCTTTTTTTCTAATTGGCCACTTGTCATCCAAACTGCTCTACTTCCACTTCTTCTAGGAAACCAGCAAAGCTGTTTTATCCCCTTTGTTAGAGAGAAGTTGCCAAATCCATAGGCTCCATAGGGTTGGGACTTGGTAGCAAAGACTTGGACTTGGTACCAAAGACTTGGACTCAGACTTGGTAGCAAAGACTTGGACTTGTGACTTGGTACCAAAGACTTGGACTCAGACTTGGGACTTGGTAGCAAGGACTTGGACTTGGGACTTGGTAGCAAAGACTTGGACTCGGACTTGGTAGCAAAGACTTGGACTGGGACTTGGGACTTGGCACCAAAGACTTGGACTCAGACTTGGGACTTGGCACCAAAGACTTGGACTCAGACTTGGGACTTGGCACCAAAGACTTGGACTCGGACTTGGGACTTGGCACCAAAGACTTGGACTCAGACTTGGGACTTGGCACCAAAGACTTGGACTCGGACTTGGGACTCAGTACCAAAGACTTTCCAACATCCCTGCTCTTTGAGAGTTTTTTTTTTTAATTTTCCCCTACCCAATGAGAAGGTACCCAGGGCATACACACCATCTCCATCTCCTCCACTCACAGCTTTCCCATGTTGTTAGGCATGTTTTACAAGAGAATGACAACTGAGTGTGGGTGAACATGGCTGCAGAGCTCCATGTGGTTGAGAACCCTGACTGGATGCTTGGATCCCACCAATGTCCCCTCTAATTTTCTGGAGCACTGGGTGGGAGCCCTCACCCCACGCAGGGTTCCAGCAACAACCGGATGCAAATGGGCAGCAACACCAGCTTGGCTGCGCAGCCCCAATGCAGTGTTGCATGCCCGTGTGACTTAGAGGGAATGTTGAATCCAACCCATTTTTTTTTTAAAAAAAAAGCCAAACAAAGATTGAAGTTCCATCCAAGCACTACTGCTCTGCCGGCAATTGTAAGTTGAGTTATAAACCCACTAAAAGAAGGAAAAACTCAATAAATCATTGGGCTTTTGTGCACATGGTTTTATCACACATTCATCTCTTTAAGCGCAACTAGTTGAACGGCGATCAATAAATAGTGGCTCGCTACAGAAATGGCATTTCTCTTGATGCAATAAAAGACTGCTGGAACTGTCCAGAATCAGAATTTGGGGCTGGTCCTATAACTTCTACGCCCAATTTAAAATGCATCAGGATTTTTAATGAGATTTAGTCCTACTAGCAGGTCATTTAATAACATCCAATACTTATATCCAATACTTATGTCTTTTCTAGATTGAAAAAGCCCCACTCTTGCTAGCAATGTGCTGTAAACCCCAAAGGGGATGGGCCTGCATTATTGCTCCCTAAATTCCTTTATTACATGATTACTAGTTTACAGATTGGCACCCGAAATCAGACAAAACCGCCCACAGAGTTTTCGCGGTGAGATTTCAATCTGAATTCAAGGCTGTGACATCAAGTGAGGATCAAGAGAACATAAACATTGTGTGGGGTTATTAACCACACAATCTAGGATTTGGTTAAGATCGTTGCCTGCGGAGTGCATCAGATCAGGGAAGAAAGCCGGGCATAAGAAATCTCAGTGTGTGGGTACTACTGCTATACAGTCAACAATGTTCCCCCTTAATTGCTTCTTCGTTGCATTTCAGCTGCACTTAAAACCTCCCTTGGAGCTTCCTGGAAACATTTTCATTTGGGTTGATTCATGCAGAATTAGCATTGGGCGACGGGATTTGTAAATAGAGCTGGCTAACCTTGCAACCTTTTATGGGCAATTATTTCAGGCGGGAAGAAATAGGTCTTCAAATAATGGGTGGAAAAAACCCATGGTGTTGATTGGGCTTTTTTGCTTGGCCTTTGTTTCTTGCCTTCAGTTTGGTTTACGAAGTCAAAGCACAAACCAGTTAGAAACTTGCAGCCTGGTAAGAGGTTGGTTGATCCAAATTAATAAGTACATCTGCCCCAACACCTACTCTTTCCCTTTTAGGCCCCAATGATCTCAGCTTTGGTTTCCTGTTTACATTCTCCTTCATTTGCCCTTCCTGTTTCTCAGTCTATTGTCTATGTTGCCATGTCTTCCTCCAACGTTGAGTCGGAACCTTTTTATATCCTTTTCACTTGGGGATCACCTCGATCTGTCCCCAGCCAAACTTAGCATCTCCCTTCCCCCTCACAGTAACTGATCCCCAAACATCCTGTGGGTGTTATTTCTTGAGCACCTGGACGAATGTCAAACATCCCATGCCAGCAAAGAACCCAGGATGGGAAGTCTATTTCTGACCCCTGTCCTGAGCCAGTTAAGAAATACGTCCAGAGTACATTGACAGAGTAGCTACTTACGATCCTGATCCACACTGCAACAACATGTATTCAAAGTCTTTTGGAAAAGAAAAGCTGGTTGAAATGCTGATCTATATACACTGCAACATTGGGTGGACTTTTCACTTGCGTATTATAGACAATTAAGAAAAGGCTGTGTTTATCGTTGTAATTGTTTTATTTGCTTGCTTTTAAGTTGTCCCTTCTCTGTTTACAACATTTATATCCTGCCTTTCCTTAAAGAAAACATTGAAAAGCCCAGCCCCACTGGATGAATCAGATGTATGACACTGTTCACCTGCCATTCAGCATTTGATTCAATAGGTCTCCTTTGAGTAGAATCAGGAGCCGGAATTAGACCAGCTTGTTTAACAGAAATACTCATAGAAGAGAGATGCTGAAATGTTGTAAACACACTAAATAATATGAGTACAATGAAACACTAAAAATAGCATTGCTGAAACTACTTACATTGTAAAGACTAGCCTAAAAAATTGTTGTCTTTCTCCAACAGGGAGAGATTATTAGCAAAGATATGTCCTTACTCATGGGGTTCCTGAGTTTCTGCACCTCCATGCTTCAAGTGGCTACTAAGTCACACAGAGAGTTCTTTGTTATTTTAGCCCTTCCCATAAGCTAAGGTCAGTAGTTTATACAACCAAGGAATTCTAAGTATTTCTGAGAATCCATACACAACCACCCCATACAGTGGTTATGGATGGATGGGGTTGTGACTTCTGCCCATGAAGTAGAACAGCAATACAACGAAGCACATCCACAAAGTCAAGTTAAGAGTTCCCTGCATAGGAAATACAACAACTTTTCTAAATATATGAAGTCAAGAGCCTCCTGCAGAAAGAGCATGGCTTATTGGAGAAGATGCAAAAACTTGGATATCCACATGAAGATGCAGAGAGTCAACAGACTTCAGTGGAGTCACTCCTGTTTTTGTCCGAACATCACAGGAGCAATCCAAGATGATGTACCTTTTTCAGGGAGTGGGGTTCAGCACCTTGGAGAGCTCCCATGAAGCTGAGACCAAGACGTTAGACTGCAGCGGATTCATAAACCCCATGAAATCAAAGTTAGCAGCTCAGTTGAGATTCCACCCATACAAAGACAGCAGCTTATCTGCAGGGTGAGCACTCTTGGTTCTTTTCAAACTGATCTCTTTCCTTACTGGTTCCTTCAGCCTTTTCTGTAGATAAACATGTATTCCTGGGATGTGGCGGAGGAAGAGGAGTAACTTAAGTACTGCAGTAGGACACAGAGGCTGAAATCGTGTTGCTCAGTGTGGTAATTTGCAACTAGAGTAGGCACACTGAGTCCATGGGGATTTGGTGAGTTAGTTCCTCCATATGTTCTGTTGATTCAATGATCCTAATATAATTGTGGCTTATGATGCTAAGCAACAGGATTTTAGCTGGCATCGGCAGCCTGACCAACTCCTACACAGCGGAAGGGGCAAAAGCATCTCTGTGCACAGACACCTTTGGAATTCTTCTCTCGCCATGGTGGTTCTCAAAAATATGTCAATTTATTTAGAAGAAACAAATATTAGCTCAAAATAGCACATCAGCTCTATTTCCAGGCTGCTTACGTGTCAATGAAAGAGCAAGGCGGCACAAGTCATGAAAACAACAGGATAAAAGCAGTGTTCAACCAGCCATTTGGGGGTTAGAGGTCCTTTAAAAAGTTAAGGAGGATACTTCCCCCCTCCCAGATCTTTGACAGTGATACCTTGCGGGCCTCTTTGGGGAGAGAATTGTACAGGATTCTATTATTTTATATAAGTACCTTCACTCAAACTGGAATACTCAGAAATCCTTATAACAAGATCTGAGAAAAGCTACAAATAAAAACACAATTGTTATAGTACTAAGAGACAATCCAACAGATGATCATATCTAAATCTTCCTTCCTTCCTTCCTTCCTTCCTTCCTTCCTTCCTTCCTTCCTTCCTTCCTTCCTTCCTTCCTTCCTTCCTTCCTTCCTTCCTTCCTTCCTTCCTTCCTTCCTACCTACCTACCTACCTACCTACCTATAAAATGGGGTGTTACCACTCAAAGGCCCCAACTCTGGCAACCACTGTATGAGTCAATGGGAGCATGAGAGAAGAACCTTGAACAATAGCTTTGTTTGAAGAAGCAGGTGGGTGTGGAAGGATATGAACTTCAGCTTCTTTTGTCCGAAGGAAAGCAGATGTTGCACCAGCTCTGGGATCAGTGCAAACCCTTCTGATACTCATGCACTCACTCACATGTACACCCACCCACATACACACTCTGTTTGCCTAAATCTCTTCAGTATAAAACACCAAATAAGGTCATTAGGCCAGAGTAGACCCAATGAATCAACAGTACTTAAGTAGGAATCAAATTCACAAGTCTCTTTCATTAAATGAGTCTATTGAGAGTTGTAACAAAGGCTTGCACATCTCCTCATTCTCAACAAAGAAAGAGAAAAAATGGATGTCTCAAAAACTTCAGGCACCTCACTGAGGAATATGGTGAACCACTCGGATACTTTTCACAGTAGTGCTTGAGCAAAAAGGCCAACACATAATCCATCTGCATCAGCAAAATTGAGAAAACAAAACAAAACAAAAAACATCTCTAACTGTGTTTTTGAATATGCAAAAAATGTGTAGGACACATAACGGTGGGCTCAAGATAGAGGAATGCATATTTAGGCTGAATATCAGGAAAAACCTCTTAACTGTTAGAGCGGTACGACAATGGAACCAATTACCCTGGGAGGTGGTGAGCGCTTCAACCCTGGAGGCATTCAAGAGGAAATTGGACAACCCTCTATCAGATCTGCTTTGATTTGGATTCCTGCACTGAGCAGGGGGTTGGACTTGATGGCCTTAGAGGCCCCTTCCAACTCCATTATTCCATGATTCCCTGTTTCATCCCTGTTTCATTCTCATGAGCAAGAACAAAGTAAGCAAAGAGTGACATCCACAAGTCTACTCTATATCACTGTCTTTAGTTCATCAAGAGCCATCACGACTAAGTCCCCACCCCCACCTTGTGTCTAAAACGGAGGGAAGGAAACACCTTCAGGGCCAGGAATCATGACGACTGAGCCCCACCAGTTTCCCTTTTCAGAGCTGAAGCACCACAACCTTCTGTAGTCTTCATTTACAGAGCTTATGCTTTGGCAAGCATATATGCAGAATGCTAAATGGACCCTTGAAACCACTTATCCTCTCCCACTCACCTGCTTTACAAACCCGTTTACAAGGAACCAATAATTGAACTTCCATATAGGAGAAACAAAGCACAGAAATGAGGTTATTATTCCACTGATGCCCTGACACCGATACTTGAATAGCTATGTTAAACCTTCCGCTGCCTTAAGTGACTCGGCTAAACCCTGAGCAATAAACACATAATGTTTCCTTTATTTTTCCCCCTTTGAAAAGCTCTACTTTTTATTCAGACCTCTGTTGCACATTGAAAAGAAAAACACCATCCTAGTTTTGACAAGCGTTAAGGTCAATCCTTCACAGGTAGCAATCAGAAGAAAATCAAGCCCACTGTATTTATCACCGAAGAAACTATTCTGCTTTCTCCCGCTGGCTGCGGTTTGCACGAATTATGTCTTCAAATTAAAAACAAAGCAAAACAACAACATCTTGGCAGGTACATTAGAAGCTTAAAAAATGCAGCTACATCCTGGTTCACTTCCACCTCAAACTGTTCATACATAAAGCTAGTTTAGAGCATTCCATTCCAACCACTTTCTACCACGGAACAAAAAGGCATAGCTTAGTGGATGAGTGAGCCAACGTTTAATCCCCAACCTCAAACAGTTAAACAAGGGTGGGCAACATGAGGCCCCCTGATGTCATTGGACAGTCATGCTTCTTCCCCGTTGGCCAACAGTGGCTAGGACTGCTCAGCGTTCAGGCTGATAACATCTGTACGGTCACAGGTTGCCCACCTATGATTTAAAAGATGTCGTGCTAGCTGATGAGGAAGATGTTGGCTTGAGATCTCGGAAAGTGCTTATCAACCAGAACATACCAGGCCTAGTAAACATACCTTCCAGATGTTTGGGATAATAACCACCATCACTCTTGGCCATGGGTTCTGCTGGAAGGGGTTGACAGGAAGGGTATTCCAAAGCATCTGGATAAAAATCTAATTGGTCAACCCAACTAGAGTAAACTTATAGATTCACTTGCCAAACAGTAGGTCAACACAAATAAGTTCCACTGATCCAAAGCATCTACACTCTTTGGATCTACAATTTGAATCAGGACCCTTGAAGGTAGACTACTCCTGGTTTAGAGTATCTGTCCTCCTTACACAAACAGTGGTGATGAATATGGCAAGGGACAATCTGGCTCAAGAGCAAGGCAAGAAAAATGGTTAAAGCCTTCTGCCCCAACACCATGGTCACATGGCTGCAGAACCACAGGCTGGAGGTTCGATTCCCCAGTGGTGCCTCCTTGACAGGGGCTGGACTTGATGATCCACAGGGTCCCTTCCAGCTCTGTAGTTCTGTTTCTGTGTCTCTGGACTGATCCCCTCTCTGGCTGTTGTTTACATTGCAAAAAGCAAGCATATATGCAGTTGTTCATTGTTTGCATGATGTCACATCCCCTTGGGTGCTTAACCTGCTTGAGGACTAGATTGTCTAGGGAACACGCCAGCAGTTTGGCCAATTTGTTTCAATAACATCAAAAAGCACCACAGATTAATTGCCACTTACTTCATCGGCTTAAACAACGCTTGCCCGTAATTCTGGAATGTCATGATCAGTTTGAGCTGAGTGCCTCCTGATTTCATGGCTGTAAGAGAGAGCAGAGGGGGGAAAAATAAGAAAAATAGTTCAGCTACATTCTAGCACTTGAAGAAAACTCAACAACTTTAATGTCAAGATGTTACAGTTGTTCCCCTGTGGATAAATCAAGGTCATTTCTTATGGGAGTCAGCATAAAAACCTGGCTATGCTATTTCAAAACGGTGGTGTTTGGCCTGTGGCCATCCTCAAAAATACGAGACCACCTTCAAAATTAAGAAAATAGGACACCAGTGACAAGATGTGTTGATTCAATAAAGAACCCACAGCATTAATAAAGAAGACCAGAGCATGTCTATTAATGGCAGGACCTATGGGAGGTCACACATGTATAGGATCTCCATGAGTTGGAAGCAACTTGATAAGACACAACATCAACTGTTCTCAAAAACAAGTGCTGTGAAACAAGGTGTGGGTCAGGGAGAGAGATACATTCTCAGTTGTCTCGTCTTGGCCTGTGAAGATATAAGGTTGTGGTGCTCTGTATAAGGGAGAACAACAACAACAAGAGTGTGAGTCCTTGGGGAAAGCAAACAGAAGTGTGCAATGCCTCAGTGCAAATAAGGCATTAATTGTGTGTAATGCAATGCTGACAGCTGTGGCTTCCTTACATGGATCTATCTATCTATCTATCTATCTATCTATCTATCTATCTATCTATCTATCTATCTATCTATCTATCTATCTATCTATCTATCTATCTATCTATCTATCTATCTATCTATCTATCTGTGCTTTTTTCCTCAAAAGCAAAGCATGCTAGTTTTGCCCAGAGATATTTTAAGCAAAATATTGGAGACACTGAAGCGATAAAGAACACTCCTGGTTTCCACCTTTCCAAGAAGGAAAGGAATTTCACTGGACCTTTAACATTCTTCCTTGAGGTGTCTCATCAAGTTTAGACGAGCATAAAACTGATTTGGGGGGGGGGGGAATAACTCAACCAAGAATTCTTTACATCTCTAATCCAACCAGCTCTAAAGTCTCCATGATAGTCATAACATTTCCCTGCAAAAGAGAAACCCACATGTGTGGGCGTCCCAGAGCTTCTCAAGCCTACATGTTGCCCAAGGGATTCCGGGACTTTTAATCCAGAGATTAACTTTGCTAGGATCTGGGACTTCCCCTTGGGAGATGTCACATGCAACCTACTATCTTGTGCTTGATCTGGAACAGGAAGCGCTGCCATTGCCAGGGCCTTGATGGACACATGGAGAGAAACATGGAGCATGTCAGGAAGACGATCAGTCCAAGCTCACCATGGCTAAACTGATGTGGAGACATGCCAAAGAGCATGGGTCTAGCATTTTTAATTGTGGTATCTGAAGAGGGAAATTCAATAAAATTGTTAAGGATGAAGGAGCTCCGTCTCCTATTGCACTTGGCTGATCTACTAACAAGTGATGTGCGGTGGAATATATATATATTCCATACAACGTATCTATACTGTTTAGGGAAATTCATTAGTAACAATGAATGGGTACCAACTCGGTAAGTGCTGGCCTTGCAAATTCTCTCGATTCCTTTGGTGGATTCTATTTGGAACTAGTCAACCCTCAGTGCTCACTGGAAGGCCAGATCCTGAAGCTGAGGCTCCAATACTTTGGCCATCTCATGAGAAGAGAAGACTCCCTGGAAAAGACCCTGATGTTGGGAAAGTGTGAAGGCAAGAGGAGAAGGGGACGACAGAGGATGAGATGGTTGGACAGTGTCATCGAAGCGACCAACTTGAATTTGACCCAAGTCCGGGAGGCAGTGGAAGACAGGAGGGCCTGGCGTGCTCTGGTCCATGGGGTAACGAAGAGTCGGACACGACTTAACGACTAAACAACAACAAATTTGGAACTAACAAATAGTAGGTTCAATATTCTAATCAATGGTCTGAAAGAATCCAGCTCTTGTTCCCAGCAAGAGTAAACCTATTGAATCAATGGGATTTCTATAAGTGTTGACTTAGCTGGATGGATATTTCAGAGGTTTAGGTACCTGGCTGCGGAGCTAGAGGTTGGGAGTTCCATCCCCCCTATGGGGGAGAAACAGCTTTTGTAGCCTTGGGCAAGCTGCACAATCCCAGGACGCCCCCAGAAAAAGGGAATGGCAAAACCACTGTGTATTCTCTATTCAGAAACTGGAAAGAGTCACTACGTCAGAATTGACTTGACAGCATGCAATTATTAATTATTATTTAGTTCCCATGCATTCAATGGGTGCACTCTAGTTAGGGATAACAAACAGATTTAGGTCAATGTTTTCCAGATCATTACCATTAGGAAAGTCTATGTGACAATATGTGATTTATTGATTTCTAAGGCGGGGTGGGGAGTGGAGAATAAATCCACAAATATACAAAACAATCCAAAGAATTATCAAGTTATAAATTCATACTTTGGCCATGTAAGCCAGGCCAAACGAAGACTAAAACTATGATTAATGTTTGTTTCACTTTGTTCCATTTGGTTTCAACAAAGACAGAAAGCTGTGTCTCCTTTCTTTATTTAGGTTTGCCAAATTGGATGTGTGTTTGTACAAGATCTCCGGAGTGCTTTGGTTACTCACAGGCAGTCATAATGAGCTCTGAATTTGTTTGAATATAACATTTAAATCACATGAAGTACGTTTAATTTTAATTTTTCCTGATCAAATACTTCAGTGCAAATACTCATGGGCTGTGGAGACACTTATTTGCCTTCTTTAGTTAACGTAAGTCAAATAAACATGCTAAACGAGATCACTCCCTAGTTACAATATTAAAAAACGTTGTGGAATTCAACGTTTTCCAGAAAATTCACACTGGTGTTACTGACACAGACTTTGATTTCCAACCTGTCAGCGAAAGGTATAGATGCAAAAATAACAGGCACATCCAAAATTGCTTATAGGAGGGCAATGGGGTTGCATGGGGTACTAGAGCCGAGGGATTTGAGACACCGTATGACTCAATACCATTCTAGAGCAGTGGTTCCCAACCTTTGGTCTCCAGATGTTTTTGGACTAAAGCCTTCACCACTAGCTGTGCTGGCCAGGATTTCTGGGAGTTGCAGTCCAAGAACATCTGGGGACCCCAGGTGGGAAACCAGAGATCTAGAGAACACCCAATCTCATGATGACATGCATCATGGTAGCCATCATGAGATCTCTGGGCCTGGAGGCCTTGTGAGATTGTTTGATCTTCTTCAGATCATGCCTAAATAATGGCCAACCATTTAGACCTTCATGGATTCATTGTGCTACAGCAGTATCTTTGAACTCAGCAGATGTACTGTTCTCTTAACTACTCTTTTTCTTAGAAATTAACCAAGAGTCAACAGAAATGGGTTCTCTCTGCTCACATGGAGTGATATTTCATCTATTCCAAGAAGCCTTTAGTGATATTGTTTGAAGAATAATCCTGCAACATTGCAAAGATGTCCTGTTATTCAATGGCTGGTATCCTGTTGGCATACATTTATGCCACACAAGATCAAACATGTCACCATCTGGTGAAAAAAGATTTTTTACTTACATTAAAAATGTCCTAACCCTTTCTTCAGGTTCCAAGGCTCCCTATGGATCTCTTTTGTCCTGGGGAAGCCTTTAAGAGTCCTTAACATCAGAAAATCAAGACCAGATCCTTGTTGTTTGTCCAAATTCAACAGTGGCAATTTTCTGCTCTTAAAGGCTCTTGCCCCAAAAACGGAGGCTCCTAAAAGTTCCTCAGGGCAGAAGGAATCCATGGGGAGCCTCTGAATCTGAAATGGGGGGGACAGGATTTTTAAATTTTAATTAAAGAAAGATTTCCATTCCCAGGTGATGGTGTCATCTGACTTCTGCGGAGTACATTTCTGCCAACAGGATTTCAGCCATTGGATTGCAGACCTTACACAACTATTTCAGTATTAGCAGTGGTGCACTGACATTTATCTCGACATTAGATCATCTTTCAGTGAATTTCATGCTTGGGTTTTTTCACTGTCACGCTTCCCAGTAGAAAGGTTGGGGAAGGGATTTTTTCCTGTTGTTTCTTCCTCTTTTCCCTGCAGATCTGATTCCAGCACATGTTAAAAAAAAAAAGTGAAGGCAAACTATCCTTAGTCACATCTTCTCTCTCCATCATCCCATTTTCTTCAGATATACTCCTGAATAGGATGGGCATGAACCTCAGTGCAGAGGTTCATGCCAGTTCATTCAAGTGGCTCCTTGTCAGAGTGGGCAATCCAGCCAAGGAGGTGAGACAGGGAAGCCCGTGTTCCTGCCAGAGACTGGCTGAACAGCCAAAGAGGAGGAGGAGAGGAGTGCGCTCTGACTGGTGCATGGGGGATCCAGCCAGGGAGGAAGGGAAGGGAACCTATTGGGTCGAGCATACGAACCAGCACGAACCTCTGAACCAAGGTTCATCTTCCTATCTACTTCTGAACATATATGCGCACAGAAGCCGTCGACGCATCTCCTCGCTACCCACACCTTGCTATTCTTAGAAGCTGCTCGTGTCCGCCAGCTGAGCTTGTACATTTTTGTCCTTTCCAAAAAGAACGCAAAAAACAACAACAGAGCAAAACAACAACAAAACACAAATCCTTTCCTTTGTAAAGGCTGAGTAACCCCCATCTCTCAGGAAGCCAACAAAAGATTCACACGACGGATTAAAATGGCCGAAAATGCCATGGTGTGTTCTGCTTCAGAACCTATTAAGCCTTGTGTGGTTTCTGTCCCTTAAACAATGCTATTAACTGCATATCCTTTTAATTATTCCTCTTAGAGCTTGATTACCAATAACACACGAGCTTTTAATCTTTCTTCCCCTGCCTCTTTTCTTCCCCCCTCTCCTGTGCAAGTGAAATGTTATGCAAATCTGGTCAGTTTAATTACTGTTCTGCTCCAGTGAAACAGTCCCTCCAGTCTATCCGTTCTGCTGACCCCAGCCTTCTCTTGCATTACTAGCCCGTCCCATAGGAACAAATAAATAATTAGAAATTAAAGGGCATTAAGCAATTTGCACTGACTAAGCAGAGCAAGAATGTGTGAGTTTCACATATTAGATTAAGTCAGTGCTGCTGAATAGGCTAAATCTCTGAGTGCCTTTAAGGGTAGAAAAACATACTGTAGTTTGAGAGAGAGAAAATAGCCATGACTTCAATTTCCATGGAATTCACGGCATGCTTTGTGGATACCCTGGACTGCCAGAAAGACAAACAAATGGGTCCTAAATCTAATCAAGCCTGAACTCTTTCTGGAAGACAAAATGTTGAAATGGAAGCTGTCCAACTTTGGGCACATCATGAGGAGGCAGGATTCTCTGGAAAAGACAATAATGCTAGGAAAGGCTGAAGGCAGTGGGAAAAGAGGAAGACCAAATATGAGATGGGCTGACTTCCTAAAATAAGCCACAGGTTTGAGTCAAGAGCTGAGCAGGACGGCTGAGGACAAGACGTTTTGAAGACTGCTCATTCATAAGATCGCCATAAATCAGAGGTGACTTGACAGCACATAACAACAGTCAGGTTTTTTGTAAAATTAAGGTGCCTTGTACAAATTTCCTCACATACATCCTATACAGTCAACTTGGATACATTTGGAAGCCATGCCAATGGAATGGCCCAAAACAGCCCTTTTGAGGGAGGACAGGAAGTTCTGGATGGGTCCTTTTGCTTTTTCGAGTTTTGAGAGGTGGAGGGACCTTTAGGGGAGCCCTAACATAAAAAAACTGGAAGCCTTGAGATGCAGAAGTGGGCTTTCAGATCCCCTGCCCCCAATTTTTGATTTTTTTAAAAAATGGGGACTTCTGCCTCACCTTCAGAGCTGCAAAAATGCCACAAAGAGTGGGTTTTAAAACCAAATGTGAGTGCTATTAGAATGTGCAGAAATGGACAGATTAACAAAGAGATTAAAAGGACAAGAAAAGTCAACTTTTTACCTAAGCTGGAATTTATTTTATGACTGGTGGAAAGCAAAAGTCCCGTAATAATGGAATCAAAATGAACAGTATGGATAGGATCTCACCAGAAAAATTATATCAATAAATAAGATTGCTTGTAGGTTAAGCTTATATTTTATGTTTTCACTTTAAAGGTACATGATGTTGTATTTATATGTTTTTAAGTTTTATGTTGGAAAATAAAATATACTAAAAAAAAAACCCAAAAAAACACACAAAAACCAAATGTGTGTGCTGCAGGCCACTCCTGGCACAGATACTTGAAAGAACATGTAGTCTGCCTTATTTTCCATCTGTTCAATTTGCAGCCAAAAAAAAAAAAATCTGCGCAGGACAAGTGAGACCTGCTGTTCAGGATGGTTCATTCTAGAGATGGGCCTGAACCGCCAAACTAGTGATTTGTGCCAGTTGGTTTTTTTGGCTGAACAGGTTTTCAGTGGTTCCCAGGCCCACCTCCTCCAGTGGGTGCCCACTCAGAGGCAGTGTCTGGAGGAGGTGGGGCAGGGAAGCCGGGGCACTGTTTCAGAGCGGGCACCTGCCAGAGGAAGCAGAGCTGGGCAGCGCCAAACACCTATTTGTTCTGAAAAACAAACTGGCACGAACTGCCGGTTCAGTGGCTTGTGTCCATCTCTAGTCCATTCAATTTCCCAATCCCGTCGTTCCCCACCTCTTCTACCGTCTGCCCAAAGTCTCCAGACCTTGCAACAACTGAGCATGCTCAAGTTTTGTTGGCTTTGCTGTTGACGGGAGGAGCCAGACCTGGCAGAGGGTGTGGCCAGAACTGGGCTTCCAGTCTTTTACTCCGACACATTCGCCTCTCTCTCTCTCTCTCTCTTTCTCTGATTTAGTACAATTGCTTGTCTTAAAGGGATATTTGCATCCTTTGCAAAATTGTGCTTGATTCGTGGAGGCCATGGTTTTCGTCCTCTTCTCCTGTTGGAAGCACCATGAAACAAACACCTCACGTTCTTGCGGAGCAAGGAACATAATTTTGCAGTTCTTCATCCTCAAGACCGAGACAAGGGAAGATTTATATCTGTAGCAGACTGTTGACTTTTTCTAGCAAACACAACAGCTAACGTCAACAATAGCGCACCCCTGGCCTTACTTCCTCTGGGGCAGGCATGGGTGGGATTTCAAGGAGAATAAAAGCAGAACCTGAGCCCATATACACATAAACCACAAGACCTTCCACCCAAATATATAAAATAAATACCCAAGTGCACTAACGTTTTATGAGCAACGAACACAGATCAATGTAGGGAATTATTTGAGGTCCTGATAAAAATAGGCATGTTTATTTCACTTTACAGAAAAACACATAATCTCCGTTATAAGGAGAGTGGATGGCCTGAGCAAAGTTTGAACTGGTGTTTAACCTTTTGTTAACCAATTCCTTCTGTTACACCCCTTGTTATCTGACAAACGGGTCGCCGAATCTGAACACACAAATCTGCATTTCCTTACCAGTTAAAATACAATATTTCACAGATGTGCATGCACCAGACGTATACATTTCCAGCACTGCAAGAAAAAAACTCTCATTTCTAAGTACTATAATTTTCAATATTTCGCAACTCAGTATTATATTTAACCAAGCTGCTGCACCCAAAACCCAAGCATCTAAGCCATCATTTTAGTGGCAAAGTAGAACCAATTGCACAGTGTAACCAACTATTAGGTGAAAATGTTATATACATATATTCTGGTTAACTGAGACAGGTAGAGGTGATTTTATTGTACTTTATTTTAATCTATTCTATCCTATTTTTGTGGTATGATAGGGACAGGAGAAGATGGCAAAGACACCAGGACATCAAACCAAAGGTCTTTGTCTAGTGTTAGTTAGTTCCACCTAAGTGTCAGTTCCAGCTGGCTGGGTAGCTCAGTGGTTTAGGTCTCTGGCTGCAGAGCCAGAGGTTGAGAGTTCAGTTCCCCACTGTGATTCCCCAGTGTGCCTCCTGCAAGTAGAGCCAGCCTGGGTGGCCTTGGGCAAGCTGCACAGTCCCAAGATGCCCCCAGAAGAACCACTTCTGAGTATTCTCTACCTTGAAAACCCTGAAAAGGCTTGCCATAAATCAGAACTGACTTGGTGTGATGATTATTATTAGAGTTAGTTCCACCTAAAGTAGACCCACTGAAATGAGCAGAAGTTATTCATCCCCACCAACTGAACTCTTGTTGATTTCAAGTGGTCTGCTCTAGCTAGGACTAAGATTTAGCCGAAGAAAGCAGGAAATGGAGCCAAAGTTGCTTACCCTCTGCACCAGCAGAACAGCATTCAGACACTGGGAACCACTGGCAGAAATTCAATACAATGGCCCAAATCCTGTTGCTTAGCATAGTAAATCACACTAGAATAGCTTTACTATGCTAAAGTAAGTCACAAAACAGGCCGATTTGAATCGATGGAATTTACAGAAGAGTTGACTCCCCAAATCCCCATTGATTCAGTGGATTACTCTTGTGTAATTTACCAAGGAACAGGATTTTGGCCAGAATATTATAAATTATGTATGCTGAGGGGGTGGCAAAGAAAGGATAACAAAAGTTATATTTCAAAGTATATAACTTCGCTGGGCACCTTTAAAAATCAATTAAAAACCTGGATGTTTACACAGGCCTTCCCTCCAGTGAACACTTGATTTTTTTTCTTTTTTTCTTTTTATTTCTTTTTTCTTTTCCCTTCTCCATCTTGAACTGTTTGTCTATTGATGTTATATTTTATATTTTTATATATTTTATACTTTATGTATTTTTTTTATGTGTGTTGGAATGCCAGAGTGGTCGTCTGACCAGATAGGCGGGGTAAAAATACAATAAATAAATAAATAAATAAAGTAACAAATTTAGTTGAATAATAATAAATTTATCTCTATGCCTATAGATGGAGATCTATTGGCATGGCGAGTAATGTTCTCTAATTAAAGTTACTTTTAAGAGATTTCTTAAGGCGTTTCTAGAGGAACTTTGGGCAGAATATTTACCATTTTATGCTATTGCTTTATTAATCCTAAGGGTTCCCCCCCCTCTCCCAATGAAAATCTTGATTATTTTCACAACCGTATTTCAGATGTTAGGAGCTGAAGGCTCTGAAGTGGAAACCAAACATCTGGTCTTCCCTAGATGGCTTCAAATCTTTCTTCACAACACTGTTGTGAAGAATAGTGAGGGAAATGAACAGTTAGGGAACAGCCATACAATAGATGGCCTCTCCCAAGACTTAGTGACTGGAAACAAGAACTTTAGAGTAGAGTATGCTGGAATATTTTTTTGGCCTATCCTTTTCTCCTGGCCTATCCATACCTCACCCACACCTGGAATGCGGCTTTCAAGAACTCCGAAATTGAGTTCATCCCCTCAGGCTGACAGCAGTTTCTCATTCTACCTTACACAGAAAGCATTGCAAAAGGAAACCCACGTTCTAATCAGGAATTCTATCAGCCAACACACTTTTCTCGCTTTCCGACAAGAATCAGCCATTCATGTGCACAAGACCGTGTTTCTACGTTTGGAGGTGCGAAACAGAGACTCCACTTCCTCCTCAAATAAAATTGTCTTAAGGATTTATAGTGTACAGGGTTGTGTCAATAGTATTCAAGGAAGCCACATAATGATACTAAGCCATTACTGCCAGTAATTTCCTGGAACTGCAGGCAAACAAAGCTTCCAAATGTGATACTAATTTGGCGCTGATAGACACTTCAGCCAACGCACCTGCTAAAATTAAACTCTGGCTTTGCCAGGATAAAGACTTCAATGTTTTTTGTTTACTTCGCCTTTCTGCCTGGCCAGGACCGACGTGGAGTTGATGGCGAAATTCATCTGGTTCACATATTAATACAAACCAATCTGATTAATACGGAGAACGGAGAGCTATTCTCTTTCAGTTTTCATACTTTCTCCAATTTTCCATTGCAAAAATGCATTAAAAATGCACACTTGGAGGGAAATGGCGCACACAAAATATGCCTGCTAAGGATCTTGCACAGAAAAAGCCATCTATTAGAGGAAATACTCACCAAAAAAATGTGAATATTGGGGGAAACAGTCCACAGAAATGATAATGGGTTTTTTTGTGAAAATTCATGTCGACTTTTGGATTTTAAAAAGGGAAACGAGGGCAGAAGTGAGAAAGAAGAAAAAAAGACCGTACATTTTAGTTGTACAGCTGGCTGGATAGCTCAGGGAGTTAGGTATCTGGTTGTGGAGCCAGAGGTTGGAAGTTCGATTCCCCCACTGCACATCCCTGAACAGTCAACCCGTGTGGCCTTGGGCAAGCTGTACAGTCCCAGGGTGCCCTCAGAAGGGGGGAATGGTGAACCCCTTCTGAGTATACTCTACTTAAAAAACTCTGGGAAGAATCCCCATAAGCAAGAATTAACTTGACGGCACATGATTGTTATGACTGGCAGGATAGTTCAATCGCTTAGGCATCTGACTGTGGAGCCAGGGGTTGGAAGTTTGATTCTCCACTGTGTCTCCTAAGCCAGTGGTCCCCAACCTTGGGCCGCCAGATGTTCTTGGTCTACGACTCCCAGAAGCCTTCACCACCACCTCTGCTGGCCAGGATTTCTGGGAGTTGAAGTTCAAGAACATCTGGAGGCCCAAGGTTGGGGACCACTATCCTAAGCCAAGCTGCACCGTCCCAGGGCTCCCCCTAGAGGAAGGGAATGGGAACCACTTCTGAGTATTCTCTACCTAGAAAACCTTGAAAAGGGTCACCTTAAGCCAGAATTGATTTGATGGCACATGATGATGATGATGTATATATGTTAGAGTTGTACCAGCTCTTGCAAACTTTAGGCAAATCCTTCATCTTCTTATCTGTACATATTCTCTCAACTGGGAGAACACGTAAGTGACTGTCTTGCGCGGGATGCATACTTAATGCTAGATATTTTATGTTTTGCTAACACCTTTACAATTCCCCAATGTGTACAGTTAATTCTGGCAAAGACTACCCAAGGATGTTTACACAGTAAGGAAAGCCCATTCAAGTGCAAACATTACATTTAATCTTTAAACATCTCAAAAAAAAAGTGGAACGGAAAAGATTACTTTGAGTAATCTTATATAAAGATTAACCAAATGGGAAAAAAAAAGAAAAAGAAAAATCTTCCACCGACAACCCAGCAACCACCTCGACCCTCTGAAAATCACCGGAGAAAGCACATTTGATTAGAAAGAGTTGGAATTTCAGCCTACTTTAAATTTTGCCTAATTTTTGGCCCTGTTTCAACACTGCACTCAAGAGAGTTTTCCATGACATTGATTGAGTTTCGGTCAAGCCTTCACTTATTTTCTCCTGACCTCTTCTCTTTCTCTTGCCATTTGCCCTTCGAATGACCTACCCTCCAGGTTTCCAATTATTCTACCTTTATGGAACACTTTCCACAGCAGTGTAATTGCTGACAGCAGCTGCTTGTGGCAGAGGATTCTGGAAATAGGTTCCCGAATACATTTTCCAGGACACCTCCTGGGGCACATGGTTGCCCATGTATCAACAGGCAATATGCTGCAGTGCCATACATTGCAGGGGGGTGATCAAAAGGGGTTAGATCACTAGGTCTCAGAATGTGGTCCTGAGACTCAGGTTTAGGGGTTCATTATTTGGATCTGAGGCTTCAGCCCTAAAATCTCAGAAAATGATCTGCCGTTTGACATACCTGTCTTAAAAACAATGACAACAATAATAATCCAGTGCCATTGAGTCAATTCTGATTTATGGCGATCCTTTTCAGGGTCTTCCAGGTAGAGAATACTGAGCATTAGTTTACCCTTCCCTTCTTCTGGGGGCATCCCTGGGACTGTGCAGATTGCTCAAGGTTACACAGGCTGGCTCTTCTGCCAGGAGGTACACAGTGGAATCGAACTCCCAACCTCTGGCTCTGCAGCCAGAGACCTAACTCACTGAGCTATCTCTAATAGTGGCAGGAAAAAAAACCTGAAAGTAGTGAAAGCTGGTGACTATTTTTGGAGGATGGGGTGCAAATCTGCTCAAAGCTTTAGTTCTTTGTTTCGTTTTGCAGGAACTATCTTGAGGTTTGGCAAATCTAGCACCTTTGGTACCTACATACATACTTTATTGTTACGGCATCGAGCCATACATAAAACAAAATTGAATGCAAAACTTCAAAGACTGGCATGCACGATAAAGGTAGCGCCTGTAAATATCTCTTTTTAGAATGCATCTAATTCATTGGGCCAGTTGCTAGTCCCAACCAGAGTAAACCCACTGAACCAAAGGCAGAATGGCAATTCAACATTAATCCTGCTGATTTGTTGAGTCTACTCTAATTAGAACCAATGATCAGATGGTTTAGCTGTGTTTTAATCTTACAACGTTCTGCTTTTATGTGCGCTTGTTTTCGATCTTGTTGTGAGATTAGGTCCTCAGTCTTTGTGTCCCAGTTTCGAAAGGAACAAAGAAGTGAAAAACAGAAACAGCTGGAAGGCTATAAATTTGAAAATCTTGCATTCGACTGAATCCTGGTCACATTTTCTCTAACTTCCTCCAGTTCCAATCAATGCACTGAACTGCCTCACTTGTTAATTGCATAACTGCAGATGCTACTTCTGTAATTACCTCACCTATCCAAGTGAAACATATCATGAGCTTCAAAAATGAGCTGACAGAGGTGATGCACTTAGTTCTTCAGGCAGAGAAATAAAATAAACCGTGGGCCTCCTTACACTCTTTGGAAATGAAGGGGGACCCTCTTGTAAATTTTAGTCAAGGAAAGAAGATGCTCGGTGTTATTAGCAGGTCTCATCATGCTACTTACACGGCATGCAGCGTTTCTAATTAAACTCCTCTTTGGCTCACGCAGGTGGCATGATTATCGATGCAAATTTTAAATTGCACAACGAAAATGGCTAATTATGGCCATTTCCGTGGCTTAATCCAAGCAATTATACTAGCACAAAGCGCCGTTGGCTATGTGTTTTGCAGGTTGCCTTCCCCCCCCCCCCGGGGCAAGAAGTACCGCCAAGCTTCACGTGAAAATCATACTGAAAAATCTAATTTTCCCTTAACGTCTTGGCATGGGATGGAATCGAAAAGGGGGAAAAGACGGGACCGTTTAGGTTGGATAGAAAAATACTGTCCTACTGGGGGGTCACCATCTGAATATCGATTATAGGACAACTCTTAAAAACCCTTACCAGGAGGCATGATAGCGGAAGCTTCTGGGAGCAGAGAGTCAAAATCACCTTGGGAGCCCATGGCTGGCAAATGCCATTGCAACCGGTTTGCATTTCACTTCACGGCATAAGTATGGAGACCCCGCTCCAACTTGGGCTCCTCTGGAACCCTGCCAACCTCCAAGCTGCTGCAAAGGGTGCCCATTGCTTCTCTTTTCGCTCACATAACAGGGTGGATTTGTTTCATTTGACCTTTAAATTCCAGCCAACAGGGCAGATTTAACCCCAGGACAACAGCCTTTTCATGACAGCTCTATCACAACTCCAAACAAAAGCTGGCTCTCGTGCTAATATTTCCTGCTCAGAAACTCGAACGTGTGCCCAAAAGGCAAGTTCAAGACAAGTAGGCCTTTCAGTATTCATTCTCACAATCTCTCCTACTGTCACTCACAGGGGAGAGCGACGACGACTACCAAAAATTCAGAAGTTTTTTTTCTCTCCTGTGGATGAGGGGTTCTTTTTTTAAAAAAAAAATTAATTTTATTTAAAATATTTTTACCCCACCGCTCTCCTAACGAAGGACCCAGGGTGGTTGACATCCTTTAAAACACAATATGAAAAGCTAAAAAGAGTAAAAATTCTTTAAATATCCAAAAGAATTAAATAAAAATTATATTGACAATGTTAGGTCAAGCATAAGTAAAACAGATTTAAAAGCAACAAAAATAGAAGCCCTCCTGTTTTAAAACTTCTCCTAGAAAGTCACTCAGGGAAAGCCTGCTCTGGAGCTCGCGGTCGACTAGCCACTCGTCAGCCTGGCAGGGAGGCTCGTCTTCCCTCCTTCTGCCAGGAGTGGCTAGTCGACCGCGAGCACCAGAGCGATTGGAAAGGAGCATGGAGCTGGCTGTAGCAGCAGACGGGTGAGCGGTCGGTCTGGCCCCAGGGGGCTCGACCCTCATTATTTCCACCTGTGTGGGGGTACTCATATTCGTATACGAATACCCCCATCTCTAATAGATATCCATTACAGATGCAGTAGCAGCGCATTTCCTGTATTGGCAGGAAGTTGACATTCTGAGTGTTTTCACTAAACTACGATTCCCACTATTCTTGGAGGTAGAGGTGAAACCATAGGATTTCATTTATGCTTGGTTTCTGTCCTATAATCAGACATAATAAGGATACTGCATGCTTAGCTATTAACTAGTCTTGACTTGTATTCTTCAAAGCATCTGATATGTCATCTTTCTCTCTCTCTCTTTTTATTTTTCTCTGCCTCTTTTGAGGGCCCTGGCACTCTTTAATTGTCTGAAAATTATAGTGTAATGTATGTAGCAGTGTTAAGTGGGTAAACGACATTTCGAAATATTACCTTGTACTGCTATGGCAACTTACTTCTGAGAATATAAACACCTCCTCTCACAGCTTTACAAGCCCTGTGAATGGAATGTGACACAGCTCCTTTGCTATCCAGTCAATACCATGACTTGGGGAGATCTGCCATCCAATCTTATTCATGCTATTTTGGAAGCAGCCCAACCAAAATCCATTGACTTATTCCCAAGAAGAGGCAGACGCTTACAATCCAAAACCTGATGAGTGAAGATGACCAGAGGGGAGCTGAGCCGACAGCAGGCCAGCTTAAATTGGGTTGAACCCAGCTCCCTCCCAGGCTAGGAGCATACATTTCTGATTGTTTGGATGACATATACCATAAGTCTTCTTTCTGAGATTCCCACCTGCCAGACTGAGACTTTACAGACATGTAAATTGTGCTCACCTGGACCTAGCTTCCTAGCTTTATGGCTTCCTGCCTTAAATAGGCCTAACTTCCTATCCCAATGGTTGCTGAGAAGACCTGGTGCTTCTTGGGAAGTTTATTTTTCAAACAGGAAGTTAGGCCCATCCAAGGCCTAGGACGTTTCTTCAGGTGAGCACAATTAAGGTGTCTATGAGGTCTGGCAAGTGGGATTTCCTAAAAGGAGAATTATGTCAGTTTCTGTCCAAGAAATACAAAATACACACCCTTAATTTTGTTCAGTAGCTCCCTGAATAAGAGGAGGAAAAACCAGGATCGAATGTTTTGGCTTCCACCCTCAACTCCACAGCTTCTCACTGCAGTCTCTGATCTTCATGCAACTTAGAAATTTATCGGGAATCTCTGGACTTTCAAATGATTTTGGATTACAACTCCCACAACCCCTCATTGCTGGTCATGGTATCTAGGCTTGATGGCATCTGGACAGCCAAAGGTTCCACACCTGATCTTAAGGTGCCTCATGATAACTCAACACACACGGAAACGCCCATCAAGCTATGAGCTCCTAGGTTGATAACCTCGTTCTCTACATACTAAGTGTGAGGAACCTGTAGTCCTCCAGATGTTATGGGCCACAGTTCTCAAGGGTCCAAGCCCACATGGCCAATGGTTGGAAACCTTTGGAGCTGAGATACAATGCCCTCTAGAAAGTCATAGGTTTCTCACATCTAGAAGGTTGGCCGCTGTCATTGCACCAGTGGGCTATTTAAGCTACAAATTCCCCTCCCTGCATCTTTCTCTTCCCATACTATTATAACATGGAATTTCGACATCGAATTTCAGCAATCCACATAATCCTTAGGTAATACTGCTTTTTAAGTAATGCTGTTTCTGGACTGCGAGAAACACAAACAAGTAGATCCTAGATCAAATCAAGCCTGAACTATCTCTGGAGGACAAAATGTTGACACGGAGTCTGTCCTATTTTGGGCACATCATGAGGAGGCAGGATCTGCTGGAAAAATCAAGAATGCTGAGAGAGGCTGAAGGCAGCAGGGAAAGAGAAAGACCAAATATGAGATGGACTAACTCCCTAAAGGAAACCACAGGCTTGGGTTTGGAAGAGCTGAGCTGAGCAGTTGAGGACAGGACATTTTGGAGATGGCTCATTCATAGGGCCACCATAAATCGGAGGCAACTTGATGGCATACAACGTCATCATCATCAACAATGCTGATTAGCTTCAAAAGCCACTTTACTCACTAGATGACACTGTCTTCTCTGCAAGCAAATCCCTTCAATTATTTCAAAACGAACTTGCTAGGATCTAAGTACCCAGCCAAGTGTGATTTTCCTCCCTCCTGACTTGCCTAAGCCAATCATATTCTCTCTCTCCCTCTCTCTCATTCTTTCTCTCTCAAGGGCAGTGAAAAACAAATGTGGAAATCTCAGCTATTCCAATGCTGTAAAACGATCAAATGTGCCTCTCCCCCATCTTCAACCATTACGATGTTCAAAAATTCCTTCCTGGGGGTTCTCTCTTCTCACCTCCAGAAAATCAAAACCATGTTGCTCAGATGGTTCAAAGGGAAACTCTTCAAGGCAACATAGGTTGAGCAAGGTTGCGTGCCCTGAAGCGATGTGAGATTAAAGATCATAAAGCATGTACTCTGGCATCAAAAGGTAGGGGTGGGTTAAGAGGTACAGTACATGTGTTTATGGCTAGATGGAGGCATGGCTGAGATCCAGGACACTGCGGGTCATCATTCAGCAGGAGTATGATGGTATCGAGCTTCAAAATGCACGTCCTCCAAATCTCAGTTTTTAGCCCCACCCTTCAAGCCCTTCTGATCATAAAGACATATTTTGAAATGTACACCCCATGCTTCTTAAAATCTTAAAAGCTGGGAAGCGTTTGCTCAGCAGGATTTTTCTTGGCTTCCCTTTACTGCACATGTGTTCACTCCTCACTCCCGAGACAGCAACACTGAACCAATTATGAAAACCACTCGAACAAGTCAAGACGAATTCAGCAAAATTAAGAGAAATTCTTAGTTTTATGCAGTTCCGAACAGGTTGAAAACTTCAATAAAGAATACAACCCAGCCTATGCATAGTCCATTTCTGTTCCCTTCCATCACAAATACATTTTACGACCAATGTTGCAAAAACCAGAACGTCACAGCTTCTGTTGTAAATCCTGTTCGCATAAAGGAATTGTAACCTCCTTTCAGTATAAAATCAGTAAGAGCAGCATGCTGAGAGAGGAAGAGAAAACCACAACTTTGGTAATAACGACCAGAATCCTATTGGTGTTTGTGCGTGGTTTGTGTAACTTGCAGTGGCTAACTGCAGCTAATTGATGAGTAGCACCACGGCGTGGTGTGCCTGATCACGGAAATTGACTGCACAACGAAGATGTGTCCTGGACCTCATCCCATACCACAACTAATTACATAAACCTTTTGCAAACATCAAGAAGCTTCTGGCCTGTAACTCTTAAGCACATTTGGCCAGCTACAAATCATTCTTGCTTTCCATAAACCTAAAACCAAGAACTTAGGTCATCAAATATGATCGAGAAAAAGCTATTGGTCTTCGGAGGGTCGCCAGCTGCCTGCTGGAAGGAACGTCCAGAGATATAATTAGGGTAGGGAGGCCTTAGAGCTTTTGTGCAAGGTGCGAAAATTCAAATGACACACACCACTGCTCCTGAGTCCACCCATTCGTATTTGCAGCTGGAGGGACACGGTCCTTCCTCCCTATTTATGGCTGCCATCTCCAGCTGCTCCTCTCAAGGCTGAAGCAAACACAAAATGGAATGACTCACTGTAGAATGGACATATATAGACAATGCATGTTCATATCCAGGTATTCCTCCTTATTTATTCTCTCCTGCAGTCTCCTGTGACTTAACTTCAACCCACCAACAACAAGGCCCCAAGCACCAAAACTGCTACGTACAGCTTTGGAGGCATTTCAAGATGCTTTCATTCAGAAGATGTCTTAAAGACTCATTTCGGAACTGCCATGAGTGAGGGACAGAAAAGAAAGTTGTCGGATTAAACAGCCCCTGAAGGGGGGAAAAGGCCCTTCTGTTTGTCCTCCTTTGGGGTGGTTTCTTAGAAGACTTTTTTTTTTTCCTTTGAGAATTTGCATGGGTACAAGGTTTGAAGGGTGTTTTGGAGAAATGAAGTGGGCATAAGACAAGAGCCATAACTGAAAAGATGCGCACAAAGATGCTTCAGCCTGTGGGGAAATGGGGTATGTTCCATACAATGTATACATCAATGCATACATTCGGGGGGGAAAATGTGTATGGAAACATCTGAACCATTGGGGGAGAGGAGAGGGAAGGAGGGTGGATTTAAAAAATCAATGATTTCTTTTAAAAAAATCAATTTAAATCATGATTTATTTATTTTTTAAAAATGATTTTTTTAATTAAATCATCAAAAATCTGATTTAAAAAATTAAATTGTTATTTAAATTGATTTGATTTAAATAAAATCTACCCTGAGAGCAACATCAACAGGGGTGCAGAGTTCTAATTTTTTTTTGGGGGGGGGGGCGTTTTTATATTCCTCAGCTGTGTTATGGAGTAAATAAATGGGGCAGGGGTGGGACAATGAAAAAGCAAACAACAAAGTGTGCTGCTTATATACCGCCCCCCATAGAGCTTAAAGCACTCTCTGGGCGATTTATAAGTTAATTATGCAGGCTACACATTGCCCCCCCCCCAAGTGAGCTGGGTACTCATTTTACCGACCTCGGAAAGATAGAAGGCTGAGTCAACCTTGAGCCGGCTACCTGGGATTGAACCCCGGGTCGTGAGCCCACTTTTGGCTGCAGTGCAGCAGTTTAGCCACTGCACCACAAGGCTCTATGATGAGTGAGTGCCTGTCCACCTTGCTGTGTATGCGTGCATACCTGCTTGCCTGTCACGTGTGAGTCTGAGTCTTCCCAGAAACCATTAGGGGCAACTTCGTTTCAAACCTAGTCAAGGCAAAAAGCCAGCTTTTACCCCAGCTCTGCTCACCCTCGGCTGCTCGGCTGTCAACTTCACCACCTTTCTACAGAACATATAAACACACCTGCTGAACAATGTTTGTTTGAATATTAAGCTCTTCCCGCTCATCTGTGGTGCAAATAATTACACAGCAGAGATATTACACCTCTTAAATCTTGGGGATAAAGGTGTGTGACATAGTTTAATATATCAGTTCTTTGTTTGGTTTTAGGCTTAACAGTGAAGCAGAAACCTAGCTTCTACTGGCATGCAGGACCTTGCTGACTTCCGTTACTTCCATTCAAAGCTGTTGACCAAGCCTGAGATTAAGGGTCACTTGTTGTCCATGTTTTTCTTCTCCCCTCCTCCAAGCAACAAGGCTTCCCCCTCATCGCGATTCATTCTGTCTAAATAGCTGTGGTCCATTCCCACTGATCTCTTCCTGATGGACTTTGCTGATCTTAAGTAACAACAGTGTGCCATGATGATCTTCCCAGAACTTACTAGGAATACGGTACTCAGAAGTGGCTTACTAGTCTCTTTCTTTGTTTGGTGACGCTCTGGAACTATGCAGCTTGCCCAAGGCCACATAGGTGGCAGGGCACAAAACCATATCAACCCTATGACTCAGGTGATCTTAGCTGGCCCCTCTTGCAGGTGGCATGGGAGGATTCAAAATTCCTGGCCCCTGGCTCCACAACCCAGCACTCCAGCCCACAGAGCAGTACTAGCTCACTAATTCTTGATTAGAGGACCCTAAGAGAGTCATGATAAAATTTGAGAGCCACAGTGGTTCCCAACCTTGGGTCCACAGATGTTCCTGGACTAAAACTCCCAGAAACCTTCACCCGTAGCTGTTCTGGCCTGGAATTTCTGGGAGTGGTAGTCCAAGAACATCAAGCGATTCAAAGCTGGGAACCAGTGGTCTAACAAAATCTTTCCCAAATGTTGGTCCCCTGATATTGCTGGGCTTCAAATCCCAGCCAGTGTAGCCAATGACCAGGAGCTGCAGAAGCTGAACAACATCTGCCAACCCAACTTTGGGAATCACCAGTCTAAGAGTCCACTTCACATTCTTAGGGTAAAGTACATTCCTGCATACACCGACTAAAGAGAAAGTTCCATTTAACTCATTCAGGCTTATGTCTCAGAAGATTGTTACCATTTCACCAACCACTTATGGTTGTCCACCAACCATGAAGCTCTCAAATGATTTTCATGCAGTATACAGTATTCAACTCCTCCCTCCTCCTAGGAAGGACGATGCATGGCCAGGTAAGAAGCAGGCTTGTGTTCCAGAGCTATTCTCAGCGCTACTTATAGAGCCAGCCCTACCATCACAGAGAACAGGATAGCCACCTCTGCTAGCTGATGCTTGGTGGGAGCAAATTATTGGAAAACTCCGCTTTGCCTATCACATGACCTGTCATGCTTTGCCACACACACCCAAAGATGCCTGCTCCTCTCGTTGTGATGCAGGATACAGCTCCATTCTCACCATTGACTAATCAGCTGGGCATGCATGTATGTATTTATAGGGACGTATATAGTGACGTGTGTGTGTGTGTGTGTGTGTGCGCGCGCACGCGTGTATTCTTAGAAATGATTTTAATGGTGGCTTTTAGTATTGTTATGCGTTTAATTCTTTCAAATCTCATATCTTTTAGTGTTACTCAGTTTTATAGTTTTTAAATTATATCACTGAATAGAATATATAATTTTATAGTGATATTTTAATATTATAATTGTGTTGTTCTAACCAACTGTGAGCTCCTTGGGGTCATGATGGGAAAAAGGCACCGTATAAATAAAATAAAATACACATACTCTCTGCATACGATGTTATTCTACTTTTTCCTTTTTTATTTTTTTTAAAGAAAATCCTAGGAAAAAATTGACTCGAGGAGGTGCAAATATATCCACAGGGACCACATGATTCCCACCAAAGCTGGAAGGTATTTTTTGCAAAAAGGTGTGCAATTCCTCCCACTGCTTGGAAAAAAAAAAGTGCCCAGTTTGCCGTGCCTTGCAATCGGGAAAAGGATCCGAGTGTGCTGGTTTCAGCCAAAAGACCACAAATGCCTGTTGCAGTTCCACTCATGTAAGACTCACCTCTGGACTGGCTTTCCAAACCAGGACACGACAGTGAATAACAGGCTGTATTTCAAGCCTCTCCTTGAGGCTTGAAATACAGGCTTTTAGGAATAGACTTTCAAAAGCAACCAAGGGAAACCATGCAACATAGGCAAGCAATGGCAAGGAGAAGGTGCAAGCCAATCGTTTGTGTTACTCTCTCACACACACACACACAGAGGAACTGCGTGTCCATCAACCTACCGACACTTGTTATCTTCTGGGAGGCCAGATCTTGCAATAAGGCTCCGATGGCCGGGTTATGTCTGGAATACAGTTCATACCGATTTATGCCAATATGGAATTTTAGCCAGTTGGGGTAAGAGTCAATCGCCGTTTCGCCCGTGGGCAGGAATTCCTCGTCTTCGTTGCCTTCGTTCTGCCTACCGAAAGAAAAGAAAGGAGAGATGGCAGAGAAGATTAGGTTGCTTTTTTATTAAAAAAAAAATGCCAGCAGTGCAGTTTGCAACACGGTGGAAGGTGGGGGCCAGGAGAGAACAGGATGGTTGCCAAGCCCGGGGAGATGCCAAGAAAAGCATTAGGCAGGTCAAAGCAGCAAGGTTTCGATTTTGCTGAATTGCAGACCAGTGCTTTGGGGTATTTGTTCAGGGGAGATTATGACGTTTGTTTCTCCTCCAATCACCACAAGAGTGAGTGGCCCTTCTCCCGGACTGTACCTCTTTGGGTTGTGTGGGCCAGTGGTTAAAGTGTCTCACTGAATTTGGAGAGACTCCATGTGTAGCAGAGATTTTGCCCTGGAGCCAACTTCTCTCCCTGTGAAGGAAGTGGCAGGTCGGGTGCTGGTCTTAGAAAACTCTCCCTGGTCACACTTTTCAAAGAGGGCTTGTTCTACCACATCAGTAGGGCTTCTTTCTCAGCTTTGATCTACTCTGAAGGGTCAGTGTGAGGGTATACATGGGGCAGAAAAGCTACACGTTATCAGAGACGGACAAAAATATGCAACCAAGAAATAAACAAACAGTAGTTTAAATCTCTGGGTGTGGAGCCAGAGGTTGGGAGTTCGATTCCCCCACTGGGCCTCCTTGACAAGGGCTGGACTCAATGATCCATAGGATCCCTTCCAGCTCTGCAGTTCTAAGATTATTATTATTATTATTATAAAAGTAATGTGAGAGAGTTCCATGTATTTCACATTTTTCCATGAACGGAACTCTCTGCTGGTAGACAACTAGCAGGTTGGGCAGAGCAGTTCAGCCCACCCTTCCTCTGACATGCTAGATTTCCATCTAGCAAGAACATTCAAACATGCCGTGCTCCCATGTGCAGCTTGACGTGGTACAGTCCAGTCCAGAAACAAACTTGACCAGTTGGTATAGTGAGGTCTGCAACCCTAGATACACTGCCTATGGAAGCTGATCCATGGGGACATGGTAGCAGGACCTCCTTCTGAGTAAACACACATAGGGCACATATTGTAAGCTATTCTGGTGCAGTTGTTACTTTCCTAGGGTCCCCAGATGTTGCTGAGAAGTTGTTGAAGCCACCAAGATATTGTTCAGGTAAGGGTGTTTCAGAACCTTATTTTGGTGCCTCACCTTAGATTCTCAGATGTTGCTAGACTATCTGCCAGGCAAGGATTTTTGGGGAGAGACTCATGATCTGCTGACAACATCTGTAGACCCAACATAAGGAACCACAATTAAGATCTCATGAACCTTATGTGGAGTGGCCTTGTGAGAAGAGTTGGCATGGGAGTGAGTGAGACCGATCGGCATGCATACAGGAGACAATACTGAACAGGGTAGAGTTGGGTTGGTTAAGATCGGCAGCTGGTGGAGAAGGATCTGAACGTGATGGGGGAAAGGAAAGCTGTAGAGCTACTTCTACTTAGAAGCACATCTGGTATCCATGCTACTGACCTGTTTTCAAGTTCCTGGCTCACACTAATTCTTCAAACCATGAGTGTGTGTGTTTGTGTGTGAAACAAATTTTAATCCTCTTCCAGGAATGTACTGTGTTCTGAACAGAACCTACATTCTTTAGGTTTGAGCACTCATCCCCCACCGCACCAAGGGCAACTTCATTCTACACAGATGCCACGAGCATAATTCAGTCCAAAGATAGGGTTCAGATCTTCTACATAAATAAGGTCACCTATCTTGACTGCTCTGTGGTCGGCAGGGCAGGCGTCGCCCACTGTCCTGCAGCTGTTTCAACATGACTATGTCAGTCGTTTGAGAAGAGAAGGCTGAAGTTTGGGAATCAGCTACTCTCAGGGGAAAACACAAGGAGTGAACCAAATACCATTTAAGAAACCGGAAGCAGGAGCTCAAGGCTGTAAGAACATCAAGCCACAATCTGACTATATAGGATAACTAAAAATCTCTGGGAGATAAGAAAGGACCTCGTTGAAGCAATCCATGCCCTGTTTTTTTCCTAGACCTTTGAAGCCAATTCTGTTTGCAAAAGAAGTTAATATTTGACTGGTCTGTCTTATATCCCCCGGTGTGTACACGTCTCTGTGTTTTTAACCTTGTTAGCTCTGGCGAAGGGGGAAGAATATACCATGTGTAGCTTTGACATTTGATTTTATGTCTTTGTAAAACTTCTCTTCTGTCTCTGTGCTCAAAGACATCTCTTGGAGATGACTTCTGAACGAAACCTACAAGGTAACTGACAGAAAAGAAATCATACAACTGTGGTTCTCAAACTTCTCACTCTCCTGCTCTCTTTCTGATTTTCGAGAAACCCTCATCTAATCCCCCTTTGAACAAAAACATACATTTGGAATTTAGACTTTCTTCAAAACAAAGAGAAAAACTGAATATTTTTTTTGAAACTTTAAAAAAGGGCACAAACAGCTCTTCATGAGAAATCTAAAATTATAGTGACAATATCTATCACAGAAATGTGTCAAATATGATTTTTTTTCCCCTTATGAAACTCCCAAAGTCTTTTCTCCCACCCACTCCCCACAGGATTTTTTCTATACTCTTGTGCGAAGCACAACCCATCCATTTCTCTTTTTGGAGCGGGGGGGGGGGGGGAATCAATGACATATAACTTGTGAAAGCTGGATGGCTCAGTGGTTTGGATATCTGGCAGCAGAGCCAGAGGTTGGGAGTTCAATTCCCTTTGACAGGGACTGGACTCGAAGATCCAGAGGGTCCCTTTCCAGCTTTACAGTTCCAACATTATTATTATAAAGCAGCTGATTTAAAAACAGTAGGTTTAAACCTACAAAGGCCAGAATTCACATTTATGGCTGTGTAAGGGCATTGGTGTAATTTGGACTGGCAAAGAGCCTCTAATTAATGAGTCCCCGGTTGAACATCTAGTTGCTCGTGAAGTCATGCAACCAGCAAACAACTAGGAATTCAATTGGAGACTCATTAATTAGCAGCTGTTTGCTGCTTGGAGCTACACCTACGCACTTCCACAAGCGCAAAAGTTCACCTGGCCAATGCGTCTCAGCATCAAAATTTAGACTACATGACTGAAATAAATGTGGATAACTCCTGTTTACTCCTTCCCTTCACTTTGTCTGTAGTATCCCTCTGTCTGACTTTAGATTATAAACTCTTAGGGGTCAGAAACATACATTGTTTTTCAGTACCTCTGGTGCATTAAAGGCTGCTGGACATATACAGCCATAAATGTCTTTCTGAAGCCAGAAACTGATGTTAGATATAGCTCATAATTGCGAGAGGGAAATTCTTAACTAATAAATGCATCTGAATGTCACGGCATGAGCTTCTCTCTCCTCTGGGATTGCACACATCAACTTGCTTTCGTTCTAGGGTTGGCCACCAGGATTTAAGCACCAAATGCCTTTGAAGTCCGATTTCACGACACCCAAAAAGACTGCCTGGATCGGGCCCCTGCAGCACCCACATGTTTCCAGATCTAATTACAGGTGATCTCAAGAATCTGTTCCTGGTATAAGCAGCTTGCTCCATATTTTATAATAGCTAGCAAAACCCAAATGTCTCTTTGGGAAATGAATCCCTTAGGAAGGAGCAGCTTCTCAAGAAAAAAACTGTTTTTCTTTTTTTTAAAAAGTCAGCTATTTCCCCCCCCACATCACATTTTAGATCTGCTCCACATCTTGGCAAGTGCCTAATGGATTTGTGTCTACATTTGAGCCATCGTTTTATCCTGCCAGTGTGAAGTCATACATTAGTTATGGTATTTTCCCTCACAGTGATGGTTAATTACTGCAGCGTTTCTAATCACTTTTAATAGGAAGACCTCCCCTGCTTTATCCCAAGGTCACTCAAAAGACTGACCGTTCACATACCTCCCCCCTCAAAAAAAGGTCAAAAGGAGACACAGATTTGCATAAATTAGCATGTGCCTAATTACTATGCATAGATGCAAATGAAGGATTCATTACTCTAATTTCAGTTTAAAGTAAATCAGCTACTGACCTGTATGCTCAATCTTCTAACCTCTCGCTCACTGTGGATAGACTTAACTGTGCTTATATTTAAACCAGACATGGAGCAGATGGCCCTTGAAATAATCTTCGGCTAGTCCTTCAAAGAGAGGAAAGGCTTCCATAAAGACAGACACACGGCTACCCCCTCTTTCAATGGGTACCTTCCAATCTATACTGTAAGCAGAAGGATGTGACTAAACCCACTTCAAGCTCGACAAGATCTTTATTTTGCTACACTGACTCCCCCCCCCCCCCCCTTCAACTGGACTACCATGGTATAGTAGCACACACCACTTCTGACTTATGGTCACCCTAAGGGGGTTTTCAAAGAATGGGAGAGGTTCAAGGAGTGGCTGACCATTGCCACCTTCTGGTGAGTTTCCACAGCAGGGCAGGGATTTGAACCCCAGTGTCCTGAATTCTATTCTGATTGTCTATCCACTACACCCCAGTGTGTCTCTTGACTCAATGGACTGAAGTTGATTCAAAACTCTGGGGCAAGTTGCCCCTTGGACCACAACTTGCTATGGAGCAGTACTTTCTTGAAGGTGACTCTTGACTTCTTTTCTATATACGAGTGGTTCCCAACCTTGGGTCCCCAAGGTGTTCTTGGACTACAACTTCCAGAAGCCTTCACCACTAGCTATGCTGCTCACGATTTCTGGGAGTTGTAGTCCAAGAACCTCTGAGAACCCAAGATTGGGAACCATTGGTCTATCAAGATAGATTGACACCAAGCATTTTATTGTGCCTGGATTCAGGAGATCTTCCATTTTTGTAATAACTAGCTTACTGATTCCTCCTCCTGATGGTGCTCAGGACCATGAAGCTTGTCCAAGGCCACACAGGTGGCAGGGCACTTCCACGTTCCTAGAACAGGAAAATTTTGGTTCTCTACGTGTTTCAGCCTTCAACTCTTAGTAACCATGATTGGCGGGGGGGGGGGGGCAGAGAGACTTCAGGGAGTTGGTGGTAAAATATTTAGTACAAAGTATTGATTAATTTTTAACAGATTTTTCAAATATAAATTCACCCCAGTCTAAACCATGGTTAAAGACAGGCTAACAAATGACATGTGAAACCATGATTTGAAGTGTGCTTATTTCCACATCTCTGCAAAAGTATTACTACTTCTTTTCCAGGTTTCTCAATAATAATAATAATAATAATAATAATAATAATAATAATAATAATAATAATAATAATAATAATAATAATAATAATAATAATATAAAAAAAATTATCCAGATATTCAACCAAAATCTGGCTTCCTGTAACCTGAACCCATTGTTTCGTGTCCTGCACTCTGGGATGATCAAGAACAGATCCTGCCCCTCCTCTGTATGACAGCCTTTCAAATATTTGAACTCAGAAGTGATTTATCATTCTCTTCTTCTGGGGGCACCATGGAACTATACAGCTTGCCCAAGACTATACAGGTTGGCTCTTCTTCCAGGAGGCACTGTGGGGAATCGAACTCTCAACCTCTGACTCCACAGCAAGATATCTGACTCATTGAACTATTCAGCAAGCCTCCTTAACTTTGTAAAAACCCTATAGCTGAGTGACATTGATAATTCCATAGCCAGACTTGGGTGTTTCTCTAGAACAGTGGTTCCCAACCTTGGGTCTCCAGATGTTCTTGGACCACAACTCCCATAATCCTGGCCAGCAAAGCTAGTGGTGAAGCCTTCTGGGATTTTTAGTCCAATACCGAAGGCTGGGAACTACTGCAGTAAAATGATAAGGAAATATACTCTAATAACCCTCTACGAGAGAGTTAAAGGGACAAGACCCAAATGAGTTGGTTCCAGCTACTGTTGACCCTTCTTTCACCCTCCCATTGCCCTTCATGCCCTCGCAGTCACCAGGGGCACCTGCTGCCACTGATCCATGCCCTTTCCAAACTAAACCATACTTTCATTGTCTCTTTGGATGCTAAAGGCAACAAATCCTGGTTTCTGTTAGCCATGGTTATCAGATATTCACCATTATTTTGAAGTATAAGATTCTAAGTAACTTTCTCCTAGGGTGATACTGATAATCTATTCTTTAGCAACACTCTTTCCTTTCCAGAGGGTAGAAAAGCATCATTGTGCCTCTAATTATATACTTAAACATGGCTTTCTTTTTTGTGGGGGAGGGAAGAAAGAAGAAAGGAAGCAAACGGGTGGGGTGGGGGGGGAACAGATGTAGCTCAGCTGCTGGTTGCCACATCTGATTCTGCACTGCCATGAAATCTGTAACTTTCATTAGAAAAAGCAGTGCCTGTTCCAAAGCTCAGTATAGACAGATCTTCCCAGCCTAGCTCTTTATAGTCTCCATCATCCTCAGTCAGTACAGCCAATTGTAAAGGAACTGGTGCATTTCCAGCCACTACCACTGGTGTTTGCCTTCTTCCACAGGACACGTAATAATGGGCTCAAGCTACAGGAAGCTTCTTAACAGGAAAAACTTCTTAACTGTTAGAACAGTACGACAATAGAACCAATGACCTCGGGAGGTGGTGAGTGTTCCAAAACTGGAGGCATTCAAGAGAACATTGGACAACCCTCTGTCAGAGCTGCTTTGATTTGGATTCCTGCATTGAGCAGGGGTTGGACTCAATGACCTTTTAGGCCCCCTCCAACTTCATTATTCTATCATTCTATGATTCAAATCATATGCAATTATTCCTATGTATCTTTGGTGAACTCCTCCAGTTCTGCAACCCCTGGAGGTACCATTCTTATAAACTATTTAACATGTCTATGGACTAGGAAGGCTTTGGCTTTTTAATACAAAACCAGAAAGAAGCAATCAATATGTGCTGAGAGCGTTGTGATCATTATCTTGTGGTATAAAATTGAGTAATTCAAAAAACACTGTCAAGACTTTGTAAAGAGAATTGTATTTATCCAAGAATGTGCCATTGGACTTTGTCTTGAGAAGCTGGCATACATAATGAAGCATGCTGGGCATCATGATGGACAAGACAGAGCTTAGCGGCAGAGCATTTACAGGCTCAAACAGTGGTATATACAGATAGGCTGCCTGAACCCCCGGGAGATGCTATCATTGATGGTGAGACCAGGGACAGATAGCTGTAGGCTGGGGTTGGGCAGCGCCAAATACTGTTGGACAGAAGCTCCCAGAAGCCCTAGCCACCACAACCAATGGAGTTCCAAGTCCCCAAAGGCTGCAAGCCCACAGCTGCAGGTGTGACCATAAGCCAAGTTGGTGTCTCCGGCATAGGTGATATGCCGGAGACACCAACTTGGCTTATGGTCACACCACTGCTCTGACTTGATGCAAACAATGTCCTAGGTGCCTTATTCCAGGCAGTGACTAAGACAGTGTTTCAGAACCTGCTTTGGTCTACAACCCCAAACAGTGCAACCCAGCACGGCCGATAATAAAGGGTCGCAGTTTTGACCTTGATCTCCCACTTTCCAAATTGGGTGGAATATAGCTCAGTTCAATCCCCCCACTGTGCATTCCAGGAGAAGAGCCAGCCTGGGTGACCTTGGGCAAGCTGCACAGTCCCAAGGTTGCCCCCTAGAGGAAGGGAATGTAAACCGCTTCTGAGTACTCTCTACCTAGAAAACCCTGAAAAGGGTTGCCATAGGTCAGAATGGGCTGATACCGCACGGTTGTTATTCTTATGAGCTGGTTGGGTAACTCAGTGAGGTCTCTGGCTATGGAGCCAGAGGCTGGGAGTTTGATTCCGCACCATGCCTCCTGGGAAAAGAGCCAGCCTATATGACCTTGGGCAAGCTGCACAGTCCCAGGGATGGCCCCAGAAGAAGGGAACGGGAAACCACTTCTGTGTATTCTCTACCTGGAAACCCCTGGAAAGGGTTGCCATAAGTTGGAATTGATTTGATGGCACAGGATTATTTATTAATAAAGGAAGTCGCATAACGATCCATCTGAAGAGCCAAAGGTTTCTCCACCACTGAACAAAGGGGGCTCCCACATAGCTTTCAAGAAGCCCCACTGAATACAATGGCACTCACTTCAGAGTGGCCTCCAAATAGACTCAGAATGCCCTCTACATAGTTCCTCAAGGTGACATCAGGCAGACCCAGAGTAATTCCTTTTGACCCACTTGCAAATATGTGTACGATGGTTTACAAGCTTAAATATCCAAAATGCAAACAGAAAGAACAAGAACATTTTTTTAAAAGAGAAGCTAGGCTTTTTAAAAACAAAACCCTCTGCATGTTATCCCAGATGGCCATGCATATATCCAGCTACCCGTTCGGGGCCTGATGCAATCTGTTGACCTATACATTGTATATGTATTTCTCTCTCTCTCTCTCTCTCTCTCTCTCTCTCTCTCTCACACACACACACACACACACACACACACACACTTTGCCTTTGAACGCACAAGCCCTTTCCCAAATACTAAGAAAATGAAGCACTGCTGTAAGAATTGGGGTTCCAAAATGAAACACTCAAAACTGCATGCCTGCATTTTTTTCCTAGGTTTAAAAAAAAATCCTTTGTTTTATTAATAGTAGCCTTAGAACTGCAGAGGCAGACGGGACCCTATGGATCACGAAGTCCAGCCCTTGTTAAGGAGTGGGGGGAATCGAACTCCCAACCTCTGGCTCTGCAGCCAGGTACCTAAACCACTCAGGTATCCAGCAGTCGTGATGTAAGCTGCCTTGCAGATGTGGTGAATGCAGAAAATGTACAGGAATCCTTAATTAGATGAATAACATTTGGGCTGAATCCTTAATTAGATGAATAACATTTGGGCTGCAGTCCCAACGCACATTTACCTAGGAGTAAGCCCTAAGGAACACAGTAGGGATTTTCAACGAACATGCATGAAGAATGCATTGCTGTCCATTTCTTTACTAGGGTGCCGTAAAACAGGAATGAAAACAAGCAAGCAAGCAAGCAGGTAAACAAGCAAGAGACATTAACTATGTTCTACAGAGGCCTCTGATATTATCAGACATCCCTTTGGAAATAAGAACTGTAATAAGAAATACAAATAAGACACAAATCTAAACGTTATACTCCTGTTTAGGTCATGACCCAGATGGGCATGCCTCTTTGCTAAGTATTCTATCGCATCTGCTCCCCCATCAAGTACTACACAGCCACTGAGCATGCTCTATCTTCCTTGGGCTATTTGAATCACCCTTTCCAATTCCCAATTTCTTTCAAAGGAGTGTTCGTAGGGTGGAGGGTTCTTCTGGGCACCTCAAGGTTCTTCCATGGTTCCCGAGACTGTCCCCTGGCAGGTGGGTGGTACCGTTTTGGTTGTATAAGGATTTGTGCTCAAGTTAACCATTGATATCTAAGAGTCTTGATCACAAACAACCATCTTCCACCACAGCAACTCTTGACTGTCTCCTTTTGCACCAGAACACCCCAGTGGGTGTCATAACAAAATGACCTAATGTTTCTCCTATTTCTCCTAGTCTAGCTTGGAATTCATGAGTAAGCTATCTTTAAAAGGAAATGGGGAAACCATGCCTTGAAGGAAAGTCACGCTAGGCAGCAAGAGAACCCTGTCCAGAGGGCTTTGATCCTTCTTGCATTCGAAGGCTGACTGAAAGAGCTTCTTCCAACCTGGTGCCCTCTAGACCAGTGGTTCCCAACCTTGAGACCTCAGATGTTCTTGGACGAAATCTCCCAGAAGCCTTCCCCACTAGCTGTGCTGGGCAGGGTTTCTGGGAGTTGTAGTCGAAGAACATCTGGGAACTCAAAGTTGGGGAACCACAGCTCCAGATGTTTTCAAGTATAACCCCCAGCAGCCCTTAGCCAGCATGACCAATGGACAAAGCAGACAGGAATATAGTACAATATCTGGAAGGTGCTACCTTCAGGAAGGCTGGACTAGAACGATCAGGTCGAGATACTGTGAATGAGTTCCTGTATGTTCAAGAATTACACATGGAAGTGAGCCATGCATCCCTCCATTACACTAGCTCGTTGATGAAGGAATACACAATCAACGAAGTCCTTCCACCAAGTCAGAACTGACTTATAGCGACCATAACAGGGCTTTCAAGTAAGTGAGATATTTAAGGAGTGGTTTTGCCTGTTCCACACCTTCAAGGAGTTTCCATGGCTGAGCAGGGATTTGAACCTAGGCCTCCTGAATCCTAGTCCTATCACTCTACCCAGAAAGAAAGAAAGAAAGAAAGAAAGAAAGAAAGAAAGAAAGAAAGAAAGAAAGAAAGAAAGAAAGAAAGAAAGAAAGAAAGAAAGAAAGAAAAAGAAGGAAAGGGGGGTCCTAAGTTTGGGAGAAGTCTGGTAACTAGACAGGGAGCCAGATTATACGTTTTAGATGGTGAGGAAGCTGTACATCATGAGTTGGATATTAACAAGGAAGACACTGGTAAATAAAGCACATCGCTTAGCTCAGATATTAGGATTCTGTCCTTAGCCATTTGAAGTGTGAAAGAAAACCGTCATACATTATATTATGTATCACAAACTATATTAGAAAAGACAGGTATCCTTTGCTCCTTTTCATGGCCATGAGGGGGATTTAAAAATGTCTGGAGGGAGGCTAAGGGGAGAGATTTCAAAAAGTGCCTACCTCACCTGTTTTTTTGGGTCCCCAGTAGTTCAGGAGGAAAAGGCTGAACTAAGGATGCTCCACTGAATCACACTAGAAGTGCCAGATTCAATCCGTGGAATCTCCAGGTAGGGTCAGGACAGAGCACATCCAACTGTGACCATAATGATACACCTAATCATCATCTTAATAATAAGATGAAGAATGGACGGAAGGGGAAAGCTGAGAAGGGCCTAGAAAGAATGAGATATAGCCATGCTGTCCTACATTGTGTATGGTTTTCTCCATCTTCACGGGGTTCCTTCAGATACAAAAGTATTCTTAAAACTAACAAATGTATTTCAGGATGAGCTTCTGCCGTTTCAAGCCACCTCTTCAGACACACACACAAGACAGCCTGTCTCTTTGAACACATCAAACCAAAGCCATCTGCAAATACCAAAAGGCTGGGCCATCATTTCATTTGGAAGAAGGCAGAGAGGCAGGGCAAACCTCTTTAAAACAGAACACATGCGCAACCCGTAGTAAGGCTGTTTTAAGAGGGGCCAAAGTGGAGAGGCTGGCCCTAGAACTCAACATCAAGAGAATTTTTGCTGATTAACTCAATTTAAAAACGAAACAAGCAAAAGCAAAAGAGAACCACTGCAACACCGTCCTGGGTGAAGGGTTGCAATCAGAGAGGCTTGAACGGCCCACAAATTTTTCTTAAAGGTTTAGAAATTAACTCGAGTACAGTGGAACTTTACTCTCCAGTATGGACAACCTAAATCACTCCATATCCAGGATGGGAAAGGTACCAAACCATCTGGCTATAGGGATTTAGGAGGGCCCCAAACCTTGGGGGTAAGGACGGTGGCCAAGATGGGAGAGGCTGGTAGCTACTTCCACTCTTCTGCATCTGGGCATCTGGGGAAAGAGAGGGTGTGCAGCCAACTCGCTTAGCATTTTAAAGGAATCAAGTCCTTCAAGGAACTATATATTGAGACCTTGACTGCTGAGTCTTTTTTGGCTGCAGATGGTAGTGGCAGAGAGAGAGAGAGACATGATGGCAAAGGGAGGAAAGGGGAGAAAAGCATGCTTTCACCTTAATCTTCCTGTTTCGTTGGAGGAAGCTTCTAACCAGCTAAACGACAGTGATCCTGTCTCTCTAGGAAGCTGAGATAAAGGAGTCCGGAGCCAAGCACAAGGAGAAGACTACACACAAGTGATGGTGGCAGGAGAACCAAACAAGATAGGACGGGCTTTCTACAGCACCATACTTAGCCCTCCTGCTGTCTGGGTAGACAAAATTAGCACACTTCATTCTAACAACCCTTGCAGATTTTCAGAAGGATGAACAAAACCATGTAACGGAAAATCATGCATTTTCCCCTCCCTCTTTATTTCAATTAAAGCCAGAGCCTCTCTTAAGATTCTAATATTCTACTCATTATACCCTACGATTCTAATATTCTAATAATTAAACTAGAATTATTATTACAGTTTCCCAACCTGGAGGAAGTCTGCCCTGTGGGTTGGGACAACGGGATGTTTTGAGGGTGGTAGAGACCTCTTTCCCATTCCTTGCTCTGTTTTTTTTGATGCGCTCAACGCTGCAGACTCCCTTGAAATAAGATTGGACAGTGTGACAACCTTCTCTAACGGTGTGCCTAAAAATACTGTGTCTCATCCCCTTCTCTGGTGCATGCGACGGAGGGATCAAGACAAATTTTAAAAGCTGAAGGGAGAGAGAGCGGCCTTTCAGACAGCTCTAAATAAGATGCAAAAATCACATCCTTTCATGCCAGTTTTGAAAAACCAAACTGTCCCATTTTTGTTTCGGGGGGGGGGGGGCTGCTGTAGTAGCACTGGGGAAGGATGATAGAGCAATTCAACCTTAAACCCTCACCTCGTTTCTACTGCAGAGATGGGGAACATCTATGCCAGACTCCCAACTGGGGTAAAGCTAAGCTTCTTCTCTCTTGGGGTACATGATCAATTGCCCTGTTATAGAAGGAGGAAGTAACTGTTGGCCAAGGTTGTTCCATTTATAACTCTTTATTTTGGAAGGGAGGGGGGGATTGTCAACAAATATAGGATTTATATCCTTTTTTGTTAGTGCTGGGGTACAGCAACAAGCACAGGGATCACCATAAGCCAAGGCTGCTCTAGAAGGACCCATCAACCAGGCAGTAGAACTGCTGGATAGCTCAGTGATTTAGTTAATTTGGCAGAGACTGGGAGTTCAATTCCCCATTGTGCCCCTTTGAGAGGGGCTGGATCCACAGGGCCCCTTCCAGCTCTGCAATTCTAAGAGGACGATGATTGACCTGGGTTGGGGGTCTGCATGAAGATCAGTGAAATGCTCTTATTATTTTTGAGCGTTTGGGGAGGCGTCACCTGATGTAAGTTCAAGAGGAGAGAAGCAGAGGGAGGCACCGCTACGGCGATGGGGGAGCAGGGGCAGAAAAATCAGGCCGGGCTATCAGACGCCCTCCTTTCATTGTACTCAGCAAGGGGAGGTGGTCCGTGCCAGACACCCATCCCTTCGGTTTAGGGCGGGGGGGGCAAATTCAGAATGGGCACCAGGAGCCAATGGCATCTGAGATATTCCCCACCCTCTGCTGTGCCAAAGATGGGGAAGGAAGAAGGCCAGTCAAGGAAGCCAATTTTTTTGTTAATTTTGGAGATATGCAGAATTCAAACCGGGCAGCCTTGACCCATGTTCTTTTCGGAAAGCGTGGCTAGAGGGGTAGGGGAAGAGATGCCGGTCAGTGTAAAACTCTTACTGATAAGGAGGGCAAGGCCAGCTCCGGCTCCCACGACCCCACGCATTTGCTTCGAGTAATCCATTGTGATCAGGATGATAAGGACGGAAAGCATCATTTATAGGTGGCAACAGCCGTTCATGTGCTCTTACACGAGACCCACTCCCTAACCCTTTTGTTGGGAGGAAGGCAGACAATACCGGACTCTTCCCCATCCCTGTTCCCTTAAAGATGGCCAGACAAAAAGCAGCCTCGGCCAGCCGCCCCCCTCCCCCACATAAAACCCTTTCTCTACCGTCTCCTTTGGGGGCTGGGATTCGCCCGCGGGCACCCCATCTCCCTTCCTCTCCCCCTGATGCAGCCAGGGGAATTTTCTACTCTGGACAGCATCTACCTACATGGAGAGATGTAAAAAATTTCCATCCCCCCCAAGAAAGAATGGACATTTTCATAAATTTGACATCTCGACCTCCCTCTGAGCTTGATTCTCTGGCTACATAGGGAGCCACCCAGAAGGTAAAAACGTTAGGGGCTCAGTGGGTCTACTCCAGAAGCTTCCCGTTGGATGGGTGAGCAAGCAAGCAAGCGATGGAGATGACCCGGTGTGGTCTCAACCCCTGGGTCATGGGGAGCCCTCGATTCCCAACCCCCTTTGAAAATCCCATCCGACCCAACCCATCCTAGTCTTGGGGAGGGGGGGGGGGAGGAAATCTCTCCTCTCCGGACCCCTCTTCGTTTTCCACTCACCAATCTGGATTCTCCGCCGCTTTGGGGTTGAAGCGAATGTCGCTGTTGACATTGAACAGGGCGTCACGGTCGCCCAGCGGCGGCAGGGGCAGCTTGTAGAGCGGGTGCTGGAAGAGGGCCGCCAGCTTGGAGTAGAACGCGCCTCCTCCGGCAGCCGCCCCTGCTTCCTCCCCGGCTCCGAAAGGGGGCTCCTCCGGCTGCAGCTCCCGCCGGCGCCCGGTGCCTTCGGAGGGCGGCGGCGGCGTCCGGCTCCGCGGGTTCGAGGCCAGCCTCTGCTCCTGGATCAGGGCTTTGCGGTTGCGATCGGAGCCGGCCTGGGGCGCGGCCGGCGAGCGGTGCGGGAAAGCCTCGGCTCCTTCTCCGCCTCGATCCGGCGGGTTTTTCTCCAAGGAGTGCGAGCTGAGGTTGGAGCTGGGGTCGCTGCTGAAGTCCTGCAGGATCCGCAGCGTGTGCTTGCTAGGCCAGCCCGCGGCGGCGGCGGCGGCCTCCGCGCCACCCGCGCCGGCTTGGGGCCGCGGATCGGGAGGCGGCGGCGCCTTCGCCCAGTCCGCAGCCTCTTCCCCGGGCGGCGGCGGCTTGGCGGCGGCGTGGGAGCAGGAGCAGCCCGGATTGGCGTGGCTTCCTCCGCCGCCTCCGCCGCTCGCAGCCCCGCCGCCGCCTCGCTCGGTGCCGGCCGGCCGCCTCTCCAGCTTGGGGAGCAGATCGATCATGATGTGGAGGGTGCAGGCGACCAAGAAGACCATCAAGATCAGGACGCGGAATTTGCGCACCAAGATCATCGTTCCCGGGCTCGGCGCGTGTCTTTCAAAATAAAGAAGAAGAAATCGATTTCAAAACAAAGGGGGGAAGGTTGGATCAAAGAGAGGGCGAGTCGGATTTGAAAAGAACTGGCGCAAGAAAAAAAAAAAAAAGGAGGGGGGAGAAAAAAAAAGAAGAAGATTGCCCGGATTTTTTTCACCAAAAAAAAAATTAAAATTAAAAAGAGAGAGAGAGAGACTTAGACTTCCGATCTTCCCACCGAGCCGGTCCAATCCTTCGCGGCCAGAGCGAAAAAAAGGAAATAAATAGAGAGCTTCTGGAGGGCTGGGGGAAAGGGCCCTGGGTTCATTTTGTGTTATGTGTCAAATGCAAAAAAAAAAAAAAAAAAAAATTAAATTAAAAAAAAAATTTTTTAAAAAAAGGGGGGGGGGGAGCTTGTCCTGGGATGGAGGAAGGGGGACAAGAAGAAGATTCGGCAGTCACAAGGCGAGATGAAACCGGGACGCCACCGGCCCCGGCAGCCTCGGTGGCAGCATCGCCGTGTAGATAATAAAGTCCAAGGAGCCACCCCCCCGATTGGACGGGTTTAATTCATAGGAAGGCGGGGGGGGGGGGGAGAGGAAGCCAGCTGCAAACCCCCTCCCCTCCTAAGAAGGAGAGAGCCAGCCAGATGTTGGACGTGACCTCCCCCGAAACACGCGCCGTTGACTTCCCTCCCCTTCAATTAAGAATAATACATGAAATAAAATGAAATTTGCACGGAGGGGGTTAAAGTGCCGAGCGAAGAGAAGGGGGTTCAGAAATGTAAAAAAAAAAGAAAAAAAGAGCCCCCCCCCAAAAAATAATAATAATAATAATCGGGAATGAACCTCCTTAGGCTTCTCCTGAAAAGGGATCCGTAGTTCTTGGCGATCCTAAAAATAAGGCGACCGAGGCGGCGGGCTGGAAGCAGGCAAAAAGGAAGGCGAGTGAGTCTTCGCGGCGGCGCTCCTGCGGGCGGCTTTCTCCGGCCGCGCCGGGCGACTGGATCGAAGGCTGAGCTGGAGCCGGGTTGTCTTTCCCAGGTTTTCCGGAGCTTGAGTTTTTTGCCAGCGCTTGGGCGAGAGCAATGGGTTCATCCAGGAATTGGAAGGACAGAAGAAGGAAGGAGGGAGGGAGGGAGGTAGGGAAGGAGGGAGGAGGGGGGGGGCAGGGGTTGTTTTGAGCCGGGATTGTTGCGGGTGAAGGGAGATTTTGGAAAGTGGGAGGAAATTTCAAAAAAAATAATCTCAAATCAGTGCGCTTCATAAACAAGCCACGCTTGCATTTTTATTTTTATTTAAAAAAAATAAAAGCTAAAAAAAAAAAAAATGGAAAAAAAAATAAACACTTTTTCCTCCTTTTGGCTGAGCAAACACTTTCCAAAATTCCCCTTCGATCGAGCCCCGCTGCGGGGAGAGAAGAAGAGGGGAAAAAAAACACACACACCCCCTGATTTTAGGGGAGAAAATCTGAATCAGGAAAGGGAGAAGCGCCGCCTCGATCCATAGCGAGGTGGGTTGCGGCTTGGAAGGGTTGGTCTTTGACCCAACAGGGAGAGGAAGAGGCAGGCAGGATGGAAAGGGGGAGCTTCTGGCAGGTGGAAGACTGGATCCGGACACCACCACCCTCCTCCTCTTCTTCGTCTTCCTCCTTCTCCTCCTCCTCCTCCTCCGCGCCTGGCTTTCAGACCGGAATGCGGTAAACTGGTTGGCCGGGCGAGGAGGGAGGCTGGAGCCCTCCAGCCAGCCAGCCAGCCTGCCTTCGGTGGGTGTATTAAATATTATGAGCTAGCCATCCGCCCAGACGTCACAGTCAAGAGATTGGCTAAATAAAGGCTACAGTGATAGTAACAGGAAAACCTCGCCGCTGCCGCCGCCCCCTCCCTTCCCTTCCCTTCCCTTCCCTTGGCTCCCTGCTTTCCTTCCCCTGCAGATCCAGCTGGAGCGCACAGAGGGCGCCTCGCTTCTGGAAAGGGTCGGGGAGGGAGGGGGGGGAGAGAGGGGGAGAGGGAGGGAGCGCAGAAAATCTGTGCTAATAACATTGGGAAGAATTAGACTGGCTGCTTGCTGCTGCCCCTGATGGAGTTTAGGCAGCAGAAATCTGCCCTGTCATTGCCTGGATTACACAAGGCAGGTCTATCTCTCTATCTATCTATCCTTGTAATAAAATCAAACCAGAGCAGAAAACCTACCTGACCATCTTTTGAAGAAAAGAGGTCATGGTCGTTTTGATGCTCTCCTTGTCTTGTCTTGTTCTGCCCTGTCATGTTCTCCTTCTCTCTCTCTCTCTCTCTCTCTCTGAGAAGTTTAACTAGGGTGATTTTAAAAATAACTTGTTATTCAGTTGGAACAGCTGAGCAGAGAACCACGGCTTCTAAGCTGGCTGATAGCTCGGTGAGTTAGGGTCCCTGGTTGTGGAGTCAGAGGTTGGGAGTTTGATTTGCCCCCCCCCCCCAGGGAGAAGAGCCGGCGTGGGTGGCCAGGGTGTCCCCCCCCCCCCATAAGAAGGGAATGGTAAATCATTTCTGAGTATTCTCTAGGTGGAAAGCCCTGAAAAAAGGCTGCCATAAATCAGAATCGACTTGAGGGTACATGGTGATGATGATGATTAGAATCGCAGAAGAAGGCATGTGGGGTTGTGTAGTAGTACAATGGGCTAAATTGGCCCCTACTCAAAAGTGACTGGTTTTAGAAAGAATCAGTCAAAAGACACTCATCCAGCAACAGTCCAGAGTGGGTCCAGCTGTTGGGGATGATGTCCTATTCCTTCCCATGGAATAATATTCAAGGACTCCATTCGAAAATCTAAGTACATCTAGTAAGCCTTCTCCCTGCTTGTTGAGAGGGAGGTTGAATGTGAGTTGGGCAGTGCCCCAGGAGACCAAATCGCAACATCACTCCAGTCCCTGTCCCATTTCTCTCTCTGTGTGTTTTTAATTTCCCAATGATGTCACCAATTTTAAGGTGATTCAGTCCAGAGAGGTTGCCAGGTATCTTTTCCAATGAGGAAAGGAAGAGTAAAACGTCAGAAAGGTGAGGGCATGATTCTCTCCAAGATTCAAAGATATATTGGGTTTTATTTGAAAGACAACATGTTTTAAAAGTATTTTGTACCATTCCTTTACTTTTTCGTACTAACTGTGATTTTGCTTCAGCACACACTTTCCCGGGTTTCTCCCCAGTATTGCACCCAGTAAGTACCAGTGGAAACTGCCAAAAATGCTTGTAGTGAATGAAGTGTTCTGGGAAACACCTTTGAGCATGCCTAGAATGTTTTTAATTCCATGTCTTTTGTAGCCACCAGCTTGTTTCCAGACCTTTGGGTTTAAGACAGAAGGTGCCTGATGGGGTGAAAGTGTAGAAAGTTAAGATTGTACCTGTAATAATAATGATAATCTTAGAACTGCAGAGCTGGAAGGAATCATCGGTCCAGCCCCTGCCAGGAGGCACAGTGGGGAATCGAACTCCCAACCTCTGGCTCCACAGCCAGAGAGACCTACGATCATATTACACCATTTCATGGTGGGGTGTGTTTAAAATTCATTTCCTTAAAAATTATACACTTTCTAGGCAAAATGTCCATTCAAGAGACCTTACCATCTCAGAGAGAGAGAGAGAGAGAGAGAGAATTAAATCAAATCAAATACGTCCGAAAACTAAGTGGGCAGGAATACTGCAGAAGCCTGCAGAAAAATTAGCTAAGAAAAACTTGCATCATTCTTAGTCCCTGCTTTAAGAAAATGGCAATAAGATAGACAAGCAAATCTTCCTGGGGATAGTGCTCTGGAAGGTGGTGCACATGAAAATGGCTCTTTTTCTCCTTTGGGAATAAGCACAGGTCACCAGCCACTAAGGGGTTGACCATAGTTTGGTAGGGTGAATCACCTTGATCGACTGTAAACATCGCCTTGTGGTGACATTTCCCTGCTAAACCAACAAGCACAATAATTGTGCTTTGTACAATTCAGAATGTCAAGTGATTACTTTGAAAGCCCTAATGGCTCAAATCCAAGGTAACTCTACCTGTACCACCCACCCTACTCTCAAAGATCAACAGCGAGCTTTTGTGTGCCCCGTCCGGTGAGTTCAACGGGATTTATTTCCAAAGGAAATTTAGGCTAAATCCGACGTTAGTCCTACTCAGAGCTTGGGAACATGGTTTGGAAGCCCCAAAATCTCCCTCCATCCCAGCCCTAGTGGTTCCAAGTTCTGGACGCAACCAGATGAGGCCCATTGAAATAAATAGGCCATGTTCATCACAAATAATGTACGTTCTATTGATTTCAATGGCTCTTCTCTATTTAGAGCTTGGATGAACTGCTGGATAGCTCAGTGAATTAGGTATCTGGGTTGGGAATTTGATTCCCCACTGTACTTTCTTGACAAGAGTCCAGGAAAGGTCCCTTCCAACTCTGCAGTTCTGTGATGATGATGATGACGATGATGATAAGATTCATGGCCAACCTGCTCACTCTGCCTGCAACTGTGGAAAGACTAAATGGGTGGTAGTGTAAAGAACTGTGTAAGCATGTTCATCCGTCATCCATAAAGCCCTTTATGGCTTTGGTCCAGTCTTTCTGAAGGAGTAATTTTTCCAATTGTTGGTATTAATCTCCCTTTGCAGAAAAGAGACAGACTCTGTGAGTTCAGAAACTAAAGTTACCCTCCAAATAATGACTGCCATGGAAATGGACTCAGTGGAGCTTGACCAAACTAGAGTAGGTGTGCCGAGTAGGTGTGCTCTAAGTCAAGGGTTCCCAACCTTGGATAACCCAGGTGCGCTTCGACTGCAACTCCCAGAAACCCCAGCCAGCACAGCTGGTGCTGAAGGCTTCTGGGAATTGCAGTCCAAGAACCCCTGGGTTACCCAAGGTTGGGAACCACGGCTCTAAACCATAATCAGGGATCTTCTGTTGAGCCCATTCCCATCTAAGGAGGTATTTGGAGTTCAACCGTAGCTCTGAATTCAGTGGGTCCCTCACTGTCTGCAATGGAAAGTTAATAACAGAAATTGAGAAAGTTGCTTGTTTGGACTCAAGTCCCAGAAGTGTGTGTGTGTGTGTTTGTGGGGTGGTGTGTGGACAGAGTTTGGGAAGTTGTAGTCAACACCAGAACTTTTCCAAAATCTGGTATGTGTAAGGCCTACTTTGACCCTTTACGGAGGTTGATTAGATTATATTGGTTTTTCCCTCCGACAACAATCACTTTATTTATTTTGAGGAGCAGAGCTCTGTGTGGGTGGGGGGAAAACTGTGCATATTTCTTGCCAGGGGCCTAAGTTTAAAATCCCCAGTGGTAACTTTTCCAAATGGCTTCATGCTCTCTTTTTCTGCCATGTTAGATGAATATTATGCTTGATAATGCTTCCCCATTATAAACACAAGGCAATAATGAGCTCTTAATGGAACATTAATTAATATGTTTGCCTTTTTGCAAGCTGAGGAGTTTAATAAAATGAACCTTTTCCTATATTATGGCACCCCTTTTCGATTTATTCTTTTCCTCCACTTACGGCATTGATTTTCTCCTCTCTCTCTGCACCATCATTGATGTTATTAGAGTTGAATATCTGTGATCTGTACGTTTGGCTTGGCCTGGCTTTGTAACCTAACACAAATATAGTGGTGTAACTAGAACGCGGATGATTCACTAGCAGTCCTCTTTTTGAGGGAGGTGCTAAGCATCTTAAGCTGAGATGCATCATGGTTATGGAAAAACAAAATAGTAGTTTGAGGCAGGACAATGGTAGGCAGAGCCAGGAGCAAGAGAACACAGAGTCAGGCCCAAATAATTCTGACCTGTGCCCCCCTAGCTGCAGGAACAACACTTAAGCAGAGAAGGAGGGGCAGAGAAGTAATATAGGTGCATGGATATATTCTTTCACCTCCAACATGATATTGGAAATTGTAGCGAAGATCGGGCATGCCTGTGAGTAGAGGAGCCTCTTTTTTTTTAACATTCTGACCCATAACAGCTGCCCTGTCAAGTAACCAGCATTCATATCTACACATAGAGATAGGATTTGGGGCTGGGTGGGTGCGTGCTAAACTAAAAATCCCACAATTCTCCCTTCTAAGAGCTCTACTTGACAGACTCCTAGATGTGGCTCACCTGGGACAATGCCTCAACTGGAAGGCTTTGAGGTGTAGCTAGGCCTAGCTCTTCCTCACTTCCTGTTCTTAAAGAAGCCTCCCAGCTAGCACTGGGGCAGAAACAGGAAGCTCAAGTGGAGCTAGGCCTAGCTAGGCCTCAAAGCCTTTCAGTTGAGGGCTCCCAGGGGAGCCACATCTGGGTTTTTTGGTTTTTCTGTCAGATAGAACTCCCAGAGTGGAGAATTGTGAGATCTGTAGCCAAAAAATCCTAAAATTCCATCCTCATCTAAACCTCTTGACAGATATTTGTGTATATAATGAATAGTTAAAAACAAAAATATCCCAGTTTCTGGCGAACATTGACCTGATGTTCCAACTGAGCTCTACCTCCTTATTCACAGTGTTCTGCCTCACAGCTTTCAGAGCCAAACATGGCTCCATCTTGGACTGTATGCATCCACCAATGCCTTGTTTGAAGTTGATATTAGCTAGTATGCTGTGTCCAAAGCTAACTTTGTGCCACAATCCGACACACATTTCCCATGGATTAAGTTCTGTATCAAAGTCAGTCCAAGGAGGCATAAAAGGGCAGGGATGCGTGACTTGGGCAGGTCTCTATGCCAACTGCCCACCAAAACTAATCAAAGGCTGTACCTATCCATTGCACACCATATGCTACCGACATTGGGCAAGAGAACTGCGAAATAACCCATGTTTTTCCACCCAGAATAACCCCTCCATATCCTTAAAACAAGATGCACCTTATTTGAATGGAAAATTAGATTTCTGGGAGGCTTCCAGGATTGCAGTTTTCCTTTAAAACATATGTGCTCCTCACACAGCTCATTTTAAGGCTAAAAGCATTCAGCAGAATCCTGTTCCTTGCATATACTAGCATAAGCACAATGATATATATCATAGCAGCAAATTGCTGCTAGTGAAGGACGTTGCTGCTTGTATTCCTTACCGTGCATCAGTTGTATGACTTGGCATGTGATGAGCAATGCAACTGGTTACCCCTTAGCTGACAACAATTCATTGCTGTGATTTATGAAGTTGCAGTAGGATTTGGGCAATAAGCCATAGGATTCTGGTCATGGTAGGTACTGTAACCATGACCCCATATTCTCCACCATTGGCTTCTCTGGTCCAGCCTCTCCACTATCCTCTGTGTCAGTGGTTCCCAACCTTGGATCCCCAGATGTTCTCAGAGTAAAACTCCCAGAAGCCTTCACCGCTGGCTGTGATAACCAGGATTTCTGGGAGTTGTTGTCCAAGAACATCTGGGGATCCAAGGCTGGGAACCACTGCTCTATGTCTTAGCAATTCTATGAGAGGCGTGGTCCTCTCTGGCACACCTTATGACTGATGCAGTGCAGAGGATCAGACGGGTGCATCATTTGCATTATGTTTACAGGTTCCCAACCCATGGCCTGAATGCCTCCATACACAGATGCTAAGACAGGTTGGAAAGGCTGCCAGATTCTCTTGAGTGATCTCTTTGCCTCACCACCACGCTGGCAATGTCTAAAAATGGTGTGATTTGTTTAAATTAAATGAGTCTGGTTTCTCCCAAGTACACATATTAAGCCATTGAAATTTGTTCTCAGCTGGCTTCTGGACAACACCCATGTCTGCACAAACACAATACATCCAGCTGGGAATTTTGCATACGAATACTACAGTGTAATAGATATTATTTATCATAGCACAACCCATGGAACTGCGTGACATTTTACAATGGCAAGCACAAGCAAAGCGCACACGCATGCATGCACACACACACACAAGCATTCTTGGCTCAGGAGGACCTGGGCAAGCTTACCAGTGGCTTAGCAATAAGATGCATTTATTGGTTTATATATTTATGCCCCCATGCTTCCTGCAATGGTGATAAACGTGACTCTCTTCCTCTCTACTGTATCCTCACCACAGCCCTGTGAGGTAGGTCCAACTAAGAGGGTATGACTGACCTAAAGTCATTCAGTGAACTTCATGTTGGAGCTGTGGAGCCAGAGGTTGGAGTTTTGACCCCTCATTGGGCCTCCTGGACAAGGGCTGGGCTTGATGATCCATAGAGTCCCTTCGAGCTCTGTAATTCTAGGATATAACCCAGGTGCCAGTTCTTCTACGTAGCCATCTCCTCATGGAGAGAATCCAAAACCATAGCCAGGTGTGTTGTGCTCTCTCTGTCTCTGTGTATTATACTCATCCCTCTGATTCAATGCGACTGCTCTATTTCGCATTCCCAGTAAGGCTGAGGCCACGAAGTACTCCCTCTTTTCAAACAATCAGCAATTATGACTGATTTAACAAGAACATATTATGGCTAGTATCTCATAATATATTGTCTGGAAAGACTCTCCCACGTAGGAACACAGGATCAAGTACGGAGAAGCAGAGAGCAGATTTTGTTGGTGCAAATCGCTGCTAGTGCAATGACAACATGATCCAATTTTACTATGCTGGGACTTTCCATTTAGCAGGACCTCAAGGGGATGCTGGCCTACAGGTGTGTAAACATGGTTGCTGAGCTGTTTCTTCTTTCCTTAGCAGAGCAACAAACTCTTTCCAAGGCTGCTGTTCTCTTTACTAGGAATGGAAGTTTTTGATTTCTTGTACTAAACTTCCATAATTCTCCATTCTGGAGAACCAGACATATGGACACCGTACAGACATGTTTGTGAATCTGGCTCACCTGAGAGAAAGGCCTCAACTGAAAAGCTTTGACACTGAGCTAGGCCTAGCTCCACCCAAGCTTCCTGTTTTTGCCCCAGTGCTAGCTGGGAGCTATCTTTCTGAACAGGAAGCTAGGAGGAGCTCGGCCTAGCTCGGCCTCAAAGCGTTTCTCCCAGGTGAGCCCCATTCATGCCTGTAAAGTACGAGTAAATCAGCTAGAACTCCCAGAATGGGGAACTCTGATGTGCAGTTCAAGAAACTGGAAAATCCTTTTCTTACTCTTTGCATCATAGAATCATAGAATAATGAAGTTGGAAGGGGTCTATAAGGCCATTGAGTCCAACCCCTTGCTCGATGCAGGTGGTTCCCAACCTTGGGTAACCGAGGTGTTCTTGGAGTGCACTTCTCAGAAGTCTTCACCACCAGCTGTGCTAGCCAAGGTTTCTGGGAGTTGCAGTTCGAGAGCATCAGGGTTACCCAAGGTTGAAAACCACTGTTCTACATCATCTCCTTAACAGCCACTGTTCCCCTCTTCCCCTCGAGCTCATCTGGTTCGGTCATCCCTTGCTTTTCTCGATACTGCTAAGCCTGGCTGGAAATACACTCAGTCTGCAAAATCTAGCTAGATGATGGAAATAAAAGGAATGGCACAAGGCATGATTCAATTCTGAAGGCTGAGATGCACGAGGAGAGAAGGCTTCAGAACTGAAGCTAGAGCGTGTGGCATGCTTTGCTGACTGAGAAAAACGGACCAACGCTTCTCTTTTCAGCAGATCAGCTTTCTCAAGAACCCAGCCCTCCTCCTTTGCATTTCTTTTTCTGCCACCATCCTTGTTGTCACCTTGAGGACCAGTGTGTTTTCTTTCTAAAATGAAGCACAGGAGACTCAAGAGAGGTATACTTCGGAAACCTATCCAAACTCTTACATCACAGGTTAAAATAGGGATATATTTGTTTATTTTTTTTAAACTGTTTATTTCTTTGTGTGCTGCCCCATAATATGCAGTTCTCTTGGTGGGTTACCATAATCATATGTAACAAAGGCAAGATGAAAACAGTGAACTTTTGTGGTATCCCTGAGACTCTCGGACATATTTCAGTGAGAACATTCATGGATTACAATCTAGTTCCTTGTACACAAAGGATGTACAATATTTAGGCCATAGGTGTTTCCTGATATACAGACTCTGTATCTGGTTGTGGACAAGCCAGTTCCAATCCACAAAAATCAGAGTGCATTAGAGACCACTAAAGCTCACAGTGAAACAAATCTGTGTTACAAGGGTGGCAAAGTGCAGGCCATAGCTGCCTGTGGTTACGTGTGGGCTTCCTGGAACTTCTTTCCTTCACTTAGACTCCTTCCCCCCAAAAAATTGTTTGTGCCAAAAAAAGTCATTTGAAGCTCCTAGAAGTTTCCAAGAGCAGCGGTTTTGCCATTAGATCCCCCACAAAGCCTACAAAATCCTGAAAACAGGAAGTGTTTATCCTGGTGCTTCCTGTTTTCTTCTTTTTCTTTTAAAGAAACAAGTTCTCCAGATGTTTATGTATTTTCAGCAATGGTACATGATAGGCCTTGGGGTGGAAACTCAGCCCCCAGATGTCCTGAACATCTCCACCCTGAAACAGAGGGTTGCATGTTGGGGTAGGGAGAAGGGATTCAACTACACTGCTGAGCCATGATGCTCCCTGTGCAAGAAAAGAGACACATCTCTGTTGGATACCGAAATCTCCAAAACAGGCAAAGCTTTTGAGCCCTACAGCACTCTTCATCAGAGCGGGCATTTCAGAATTTGGGGGAGGCTGTAGGATGAGGGAGGCATGGAAAAGTCAAAAATAAATTAATAAATCTGAGCACATTGAAGCTGAAAGTCTTAAAATTCACAATAGAGGCCCAAAGTTGAAGCTGTGAACTTGGGTGTTGGGTTGCATCTCCAAGGATGCAGAAACACTTCTCATGCCCTTTATTTTGATTTTTTACAAAGACCACATGGCTTTACCCCTTTTTTCCCCTTTGAACACTGACCCAATGATGCTGACATTCAGCTTTTACATATCACAGACCCTTTAAGAGCCTATGTTCTCAGTTAGATGGTGGAGCTTGAGAAGGGCAATGAAGGCCAAGAATGATTCAGGAAGGGGGCAACATGGTTTATGGTGGGACAAATTGTTTTTTTCCCTGGGCTCTGTCCAGAGTGCTGAAGACCCATCTTTGACTAGGGATGGGGAAACAGGTCAATTTCACTTACGTCTATTTTAGAATTTTTTTAAAGGCCTAAATCCAATGGCCTGTCCCAATTAGAATAAGCCTGTTGAATCAATGTGTTGCTATTTGAATATTGACTTACCATTCAATAATTGGTTCAATGGGTCTACTCTAGTTGAGACTAGCCATTGGATTTTTAAGGCAAACCCTTGCCCTCTCCAAGATGAAAAAGCTTGTGCATTCAAAAAAGCTTCAAAAATGTCCAGATTGGTCAAGTTAGACAACTCAAATTAAAATGTGAAGCTATGGGTGTTCTTTCCACATTCCTTTCTCTTACCACTTCTAAGATTCATCTAACCCTAGTGGGTAAAAAGACCTAACTTCCATTTCTCTTAAGTTACCTGGTGTGTCCTGAAGGCTTGTAGGAACAGATTAAGGAAAGGTTGATCAGCCAAAGTTTCTGGAGGTCTAACATTCACACTAGAGATAGCAAGACAGACAGAAGCCCTATTCGGTCATTATTTATAGACCTTGGAAACATTCCTGGAAAGGAGCAGCTAGCTCCTCCCCTTGCCAAGGCTGATTTCCCCATGTGGGTAAGTAAAGACTGACTAGGACTAATCATATTGACACAGAGAGACTGAGATAGATTAGTGCATACGGTGTAGCATGTGTGAAAATAAAATTTTAAAAATGTTTTCCAGTGTATATGCTCTCTCTACCTTCTCCACCTAAACCTTTGCTTAGTCACTTCTCGGGGAATTTTGATAAAGTTACCACGGAGCTTAGAAGTAACTACCTACCTGCAATAATCTATTCCAATAGTAAAGCCATAACTGGGTTTCATTCCAATTGAAATGTAACAACTGTGGTGTAACTGCAACTTTTAAAAGAGTAGCTGTGCTACTTTGGCTATTGAAGTAATGATGACGTGAGCAAGTGGAGAGTGTGTTTTCAGGTGGAGAATATATTTTGCATCACAGACCAGTGGCTTACAGCATTCAATTTTTTTTAAAATAGCAACTCTTTTAGTTCCATTTTAGAAACAGCAAACTAAATAAATAATAATAATAACAATCACATGCCGTCAGGTCAATTCTGACTTACGGTGGCCCTTTTCAAGTTTTCTAGGTACAGAATAATTAGAAATGGTTTACTATTCCCTTCTTCGGGGGACATCCTGGGTTTGTGCAGCTTGCCCAAGGCTATCCAGGCTGGCTCTTTTCACAGGAGACACAATGGGGAATTGAACGCCCAGCCTCTGGCTCTGCAGTCAGCTACCCAAACCGCTGAGCTATCCAGCCAGCTAGCAAACTAAACAGTTACTTTTAAATCTTTTTAGTTCCACTTGAGCAACAGCAAAGTTAATCATTACTTTCAAAAAAATTTAAACAAGAATGTCCATTCATAATTTTTCTGGTCTCAGAAAAGGAACTATGACTAATTAAAATTTAAAAATAACTTCCCCGGCTCCAGGTCATGGTAATGCACGAGGAGAGGAGAACAGACTTTCCGGCTTTGTCCTGGCTCTTTGAAGTGTAATGGAAGCTGCTGTTTCAACAGAACGGTTCTATGACCTTTGATAACGTTGTTTTGTTCCTTCCATGCTCAGTGCTAATTTTTTTGGTTTGGGCTTTTTCTTTTCATCTCCCCTTTTTTTCTTAAAATGCCTTGACTCAAGCAGTGAGTCAACGGTTGCAACCCCAACTTCCTGAGGGAGGCAGGAAACATGTGCAAACCTCCTGGAGTGTAGTGAAATGAAGAAATTATTGACCACAAATACCCTCGCATGGCTTCCTCTGCTACCTCCTTCTCTTTTGTTCATTGTTCTTCCTGCAAACATCTCGTGGGTGAAGCAACGTAAATCTGGACTGGCAGAAGACACTTCTTCTCTATTTCAGGTCCTGGGATGCAGGATTAAAAGTGACTTTTTTTTTTCTATAGGGAACTGAATTCTCTCATCCTCACTCTTGTCACCTTTCCTGTGATCCTTGAGGATTATTCTGTTCAACTCTGATTGCTCTCTACATCACAAAGCTAGCTGGGCATATGTAGTTATTTCTTTCTTTCAACTTGTATACCACTCATGTTGGTTGCCGAGGCACTACTCTGTTTGGTTTCCAATAGATACAACACCAAACAAAAACAGAAATGAGAACACTAAAAACAATGAGCAAATCACTATAAAAACAGATGGCCCAAACCAATAAGGCAGAGGGGAAAGCCAATGAAAAATGGGTAGTCAACAAGGTTGGTGTGGAAAACCTCCCAGAAGAACCACGTCTTCAGTTGCCTCCTGAATATCCACAGGGAGAGGGCCAGGTGAAGCTGCTCTGGAACCTGGTTCCACACAGCTGGACCCACCACAAGAAAGGCCCTGCTTCTTGTAGAAGATTTAAAGGCCTCCCTTGGGGTAGTGACTTAGAGAAGCGTCGCCTATGATGATCTAGCGGGTTTGGCAGATGACATTGGGAGAGACGTTCCCACAAGGAATTAATTAATCAATTACAAACAACAACTAGAAAAACATCTTTGACAAACTAGGCTGAAGATATATATCTGGACTGTAAAGACCCAGCATGGTATAGGGGCTCATGTGTTGCATGAGGATTTAGGAGATCTGGGTTCACTTGGCCATACAGCCCATTGGGTGACCATAGCAGAACCATACTCTCTTATTAATGGCCAGATCCTCTTACCTAGTTATGCTGCTATATCACAAACAGCTTAACTTTGGGATGTGAATTGCCTCAAGTTAAGAAATCACTGTAGACTCAGTTGAGTACTCAGTTGTATGACTCAGCATGCAACTCAGGGGCCAATCAAGTATAATGGGGCTATTTGGACCTAGGACAAATTTTCTGTGACTGTGGAGGTATTTAATGAACACAACGCTTACATGATTCCACCCCATGTACAAAAAAAAAGGTCTAACAAATAACCAAGATATGCTATTGAAGTAGCCTGCTTCTGGTCAAAAATAATCTAATGATCTTAACATTTTAATTTGTTTTTAATTTTATCTAAATTCCATAGACATACATACTTTAAAGTTGCACAATGCTGTGATGCAAATAAAGTAAGAAAGAAATCTTTAAGGATTATGCCATTTGCACAGCAACACAAAAGGATTTTGGGCATTATATCCCAATTTACATATTGTGATTTTTACTGTGATTTTTAATAAGGCCATCAAGTCCACACCCTTGCTCAATGCCAGAATTTAGATCAAAGTAGATGGTAGTTGAATTTTCTCTTGAATGCCTCCAGCGTTGGAGCATTCAACACCTTCCAAGGTCATTGGTTCCATTATTGTACTGCTCTAACAGTTAAGAAGTTTTTCCTGAAATTCAGCCTAAACCTGGCTTCCTGTTGCTTGAGCCCATTATTACATGTCCTGCACTCTGGGATGATGGAGAACAGATCCTGTCCCTCCTCTGAATGACAGCCTTTCAAGTATTTAAAAAGTGCTATCAGATCTCACCTCAGTCTTCTTTTCTCCCCTATGCTCGGAAAACAAGCTGCCCCTGCTAGGGATGAACTAATCTTTCAATGTTGGTTTCATTCTGAAATGCAATTCTTCTAGTGTACTGAATTTTGGAATGTCATTTTTACCACTATAGATGTGGTTTCACAAACTGTCCCCCACCATGCACCTTTTGGTGTGCTTTTCCCCCCTTCTCTGTGGTAAAATCCAAAGCAAATCTTGCAAGATAACTCAGTTGCAAGTTCCAGATGGGTTGCAAACTTACTTATGTTTGCTTTAAAATCAGAATGGAATTGATTTCTCCCCCAGTCCTATTGTACATCTATTCTGGTTAATGTGTGAGCAAGCTGATTAAGCCGGAGTCGAGGCGATCATCTTAGAACTGTAGAGCTGGAAATAACCCTGTGGATCATTGAGTCGATCCCTATCAAGGAGGCACAGTGGAGGATTGAAATGGATGGATGGATGGATGGATGGATGGATGGATGGATGGATGGATGGATGGATGGATGGATGGATGGATGGATGGATGGATGGATGGATGGATGGATGGATGGAAAGTTTAGGCAGAAAAATTATCATCCTCAAATATAGGATGGGTGACACTTGGCTTGGGAATAGGGCATATGAAAAAGGAGTCTTTGTAGACCACATGAGTCAACAGTGTGCTGCTGCAGCAAAAACACCTAATGCAATTCCAAGCTGCTAAAAGCTGCTTAGCAACCGAACAGACTCTCCAGGAGGTTGGTGGCCTTTCCTTCACTGAACATCTTTGAGCAGAGGGTGGACGGTCATCCATTAGAGATGCTTTAGATCAATTTTCTTCATCCGCGGGAAAAATGAACCTTCCGGTACCTTCTGGCCCTAGAGTTCTATGCTTCTATAATCCTTGCCATTCACAGCTAATAAATCTGATCTTTTGAGATTTTTCTTTTCTTTTAAAACCATCTCTTTCAGCTGCTTCTCTACAAATGGCTTCAAAAGTGTGCATCAGGGAATGGAACATTAGAAGCTGCCTTCATTGGAGAGCCCCGTAAGTGAAAAGCAAACATTTGTTCTGGCCCATTTGTACTTATGCAAATGACACTCAAAGTGTGCATCCATCACTCTTTATTCTCCTCTTGTCTCATCATTTCATTAGGTTTATTATTTTTTTTCTTAAAAAAAAAAATCAGGACAGCCTTATCAAATGCCTTGTTCTTTTAACTTCATTATTCTTCTCTTTCATTCATGTTGCTTTGTTCTTCCTTTGAGGCCTGTCATTTCCATGTTTCTCTGCCACCCTGCGAGCTTTGTTTGGCTGCGTGCGAACCGTTCTTTTTAATACAGCTCATTTTTTTCCAGCTGGCTACTGGGGTGAACAACGTTGCTAGTGATACCGATTGGTATCATTCTAGACGCAGATGCAGGAATAAAGGGTATAAATAGAAGAGATATGTAGGCTGGTACTTGGGGTGGTAGTTATAATAACCATGGTACTAATGGATTCTACCAGTATATAGCAGGGATGTTGGGTACGAATCCCAAATCCGAGTCTGAGTCTTTGGTGCCAACCGAGTCCCGAGTCCAGAGTTCCAAGCCCCGAATCCCTATTAAACCCCACTGAATGAAGTTGCTGGTGCGACTTCAGTCCAACTCAACAGTGAGTCACATGACTCAAGTCTCCATCCTTGGTACAGAGTTCTGAATGTCAGTAAAAAGGTAAAGGTTCCCCTTGACAATTTGTCCAGTCGTGTCCGATTCTAGGCGGCGGTGCTCATCTCCGTTTCCAACCCATAGAGCTAGCGTTTGTCCGCAGACAATCCTCCGTGGTCACGTGGCCAGCGTGACTAGACACGGAACGCCGTTTACCTTTCCACCGAGGTGGTACCTATTTATCTACTCGCATTTATCTACTCGAATGTCAGTAGGTATTGATTTATTGACCATTTCTTTATTTATGTACATAAAGAATTTCTGCTTCTCTGTAATGAAAAAGAGACGTACATTCAAAGCGGTTGACATATATTCAATAGAAGCCAGAATAACCCTGCCTACAGGATTGTGAACTAGAAGTCATGACACAAAAGGAAGAAAGGATGAGGAGGGAAAAGGAAAACAAACAAACAAAGGCCTTGGTTCTTATACTTACATTGCAGTTCTTGTTATGATGGTAATGAAAACAATCTGGGAGGGAACTGGCTAAAAGGAGCCAGCTTTTCAGCAGCTCTCTCCTCTCTTTTGCTACTGCAGGCTGCTGCAAGGGTTACTAGTAGAGCTGATGGCCATGCTTCTCATCTCTTCCTTGGCTATAAAAGTTCTGGGCCACCAAGTAAATGGGTGCAGTTTTCCCCATGTAGATTTGGAATGTGTACTTACTCAATAGTGAGATCAAAAGCTGAATATGAGCCAACTGTGCAACGTGGCTGCAAAAAAGGCAAATGTAATTTTAGGATGCATTAACAGAAGCATACAAATCTTATGAGGTACTAATCCCCCCCCCCCTCTATTTAGCACTGGTTAGGCCTCCTTGAGTACTGTGTTCAGTTTTGAACAGCACACTTGAAGAAGGATGCCAACAAACTGGAGCAAGTTCAGAGGAGGGCAACAAGGAGGATCAGGGTGCTGGAAACCAAGCCCTGTGAGGAAAGACTGAAAGAACTGGGCATATTTAGCCTTGAGAAAAGAAGTTAGGGGAGATACGATAGCATTTTTCAAATACTTGAAAGGTAGTCATACATAAGAGGGGCAGGATCTGTTCTTAATCATCCCAGAGTGCAGGATATGTAATAGTAGGCTCAAGCTACAAGAAGCCAGATTTGGGCTGAATAACAGGGAAAACTACTTAACTGTTAGAGCAGTATGACAATGGAACCAATTGCCTTGGGAAGTGGTAATTCACTGGAGACAATCAAGAGAAAATTGGACAAATCTGTCAGATCTCTTTTGATTTGCATTCCTGCATTGACCAGGGGGTTGAACTCAGTGGCCTTATAGGCCCCTTCCAACTCCATTGTTCTATGATTCTATGAATAGGCGTACTATGAATCCACACAAAACACTGTCTAAATATATTGATCTAGAAAATATAATCAAATGTAAGTACCCCATCACTGGAGTCCAACGCCAATATCATCCACACAATTGCATTCCCAGTTATTATCTACAGATATGAAAGTTGGACCATGAAGAAAGTCAACAGGGGGAAAAATTATTCATTCAAAAATATCATGCTGGAGGAGAGTTTTGTGGATAGCCTGGATTGCCAGAGAGACAAACAAGTGGGTCCTGGATCAAAGCAAGCCTGAACTGTCTCTGGAGCCAAAATTGTGAAACTGAGGCTGTCCTACCTTGAGCAGGACATGAGAAGGCAGGATTCTCTGGAAAAGACAATAATGCTCGGAAAAGTTGAGGTAAGCAGGAAAAGAAGAAGCTCATATATGAGATGGATTGACTCCTTGAAGGAAGACATGGCCTTGTGTTTGCAGGAGCCGAGCAGGGCTGTTAATAAGAGGACATCTTGAAGGTCACTCCTTCATAGGTCACCATAAGTGAGAAGCAACCTGATGGCTCATAACAACAGCTCAACCATAAATCTAATTGTCAATCCCAGCAACAGGAGATCTCTTGAATTCAAGGAGCTGACGTAAATATGACATTCTTAAGTCCCATGCACTCCCCAAGTCTTTCTAGTTGGTTTGAACAACTAGGGTTAGCACACTGTAGGCAATGGGGTTCTTATGTTCAAGCAGTGTCTACTGCTTAAATGTGCACACACACACAAACATGTGCACGCACGCACATGGACAAAAAGAAGCAAAGAAAGGGGCAGTGTTTCTGAACAGAGCGGCGAAAATGAATGTTCACTTTTGCTGACTTCATAAGCAACATCCCTACTTAAAAGTAGACCACTTTGAGAATCAATACAGTAGCACCCCCCGTATCGGCGGGATCAGTATCCACTGATTCATTTATCCATTGGCTGAAAATATTAAATTAAAAAAACCAGAAATGCTTATTTATGTGTATTTCCAGGATGTATTTACCAAAACTGTCCACTAGAAGGAGCCAGATACCATGCAATGTATAGCATTTGATACTTCCGTGTTTTCAGCATCCACGGGGGAGCGACTTGGAACCGATCCCCTAAGAATACTATAGTCCTCCTATACACAAATCTGTCTGTCTGTTGGGCTCAGTCGTATTATTGCTTCCAATTAGAGTAGACCCCCTTGTGTCAGTGGGACTTACCAAAAGGTTGAGTGACCACAGTTCCCTTGATTCAGTTGTTTTCCCTCTTCCTGGGATGAGTTATTGGATTTAAGCCTCTTGGAACAGTTCCTAAAAAGTTGTTCTAAATATCTTTCCGCTCCGTCTAACCTTGAACGCAGTTGGTGCGCAACTTTAGAAAATTGCCTGGTACATCTTTCCCCACCCCCCACCCCCATCCCATCCGTGCTCCACCATCTGCCAAACTTCTCTTATGATTCAGAGCTTATCAAGGTCCTCTCAATGTATATGCAAATGCCTGCTTTGAAGAGAGTCAGTGTAGCAGTCTACGATAAATTAGTTTGGTGGTATTTTCAGTTCTCTCCTTTTTTTGGGTCCTTCCCTTCAGTAGGTTCTGGAGGTTCAAGAAGACACTGCAATTTATTTTGTTTCCTTGGCCGAGCAGACGAGTGTTCTGTTTTGTTGTGAAATCCTTGACATCGGCTGTTCAGCCCACCTTAAAAAAAATAAATAAAATAAATAAAATTTCAGTGTTGCGTGTTGTCTAGGACTGGTGCCAAACCTCTGGTAGCTTAAACCCACAGAAGTACACTCTTGTGAGTCACATAGAGATGTTGGTGTTTTGCAGCTCCTGTGCTGAGCAGACCTAAGACAACAGAAGGTGAAGCTTCTTCCTGTCCCTTAAATTCTGCTGCCTTTCAAAACACATATAGAAAGGTTTGGCAGAATTAGTATTAAACAGACCAATGGTGACTGAATAATTTATACCAGCGGTTCTTAACCTTTTTTTTTACCATGGACCCCCTTTAAATATCTATTGTTGCCACAGACCACCGAGACTTAACTCAAGATTTAAAACCCTAAAGTGCATCATATATTTATTTAAAGTTTCTCGTGAAGGGTCTCATCGACAGATATTAATTGCTATAACGGCAACACTTTTTAAGAGGACTGGAAGAAGCTTCATTTTGCTTTGGACAAGATGCAACCTCATCCACTACATCAGTTCTTTTATGTTTCATATTCAGCCAGCGACCCATTCTGAGGCTCAGCCAAAATGTATTGTTACGAAATTCACTGCGATAATATTGAAAAGTCATTTTACCTGACAATAACCAAATGGTTTTATTAGCAGAAATTGAAGAAGAAACACGATCACGAAGTCCATCCGAACACTCACTCACACTGACACGGACTGACTCTGACTTTCTCTTCCCACGGCTTCTGACTGTCTGCGCAGTAGCAAGACATGTCACATGCTGTCTCTCAGCCACTCAGCCTCATTAACTTGCACATTCTCACTGTGTGCAAAAATATCAAAAACACTCTGATTTGTACCTTTTTAGTGACCCAACAGACAACTGGCCCAGTCTTGTCCTTTATGGCCTTCTAGATGATCTGACCTACCCCTCCAACGGCCAGTGATGTGGGATTGTGGGAGCAAAAGTTAAATTTAAAAAATCTAGATGGCCACCATTGTTCACCTATGAACTAAAGAAATATTTTACAGGGCACCAGATTTGCAGTAATCTTATAATAATAAGAGTTGGAGGTGACCCTGTGGATCATCCTCCCTTGTCACAGTCTGGAATCAAACTCCCAACCTCTAGCTCCGCAGCCAGATACCCAAACCACTGAGCTATCCAATTTGTGGGATCTATGATTTTCTGATGGCTTATTTAATGATCTTGAAGAAGGAAACAATAGTGGGACAGAGACCCAAATCATAGTGGGTATGGCCTGCTTGGGAAAAAAAGTTCTGTCTGTAGGAAGAACGTGGGAGATAGGGTTGTACACAACACAACATCATGGTTTAGAACAGTGTTTCCCAAACTGGTGGTCGTGACCCCCAAAGGGGTCGCAGGTCACCTTATATGTGTTACAACACCCCTTGTTAAATGGTGGTGAGCGCTCCAACACTGGAGGCCTTCGAGAGAAATTTAGACAACCACCTGGCAGATCTCCTTTGACTTGTATTCCTGCATCAAGCAAGGGGTTTGACTTGATGGCCTTATAGGCCCCCTCCAACCTCACTATTCTATGGATTCTAAATGATTTCTTCCTTCACCTTTCAGAGCACAATATTAAAGTTAGTGTGTATGTGTATGTATGAGAAACAGGCCCTTTAGGGGAGAAAAAAGCCTCTACTTTTTGAGAAGGAAGGCTTTTGCCCCATTAAAAATGCCTTTTTATGGAAACGTGGCAGGTGTGTGTGTCACAGGTTACTTGGCTACTATAAAAGAGGGTCAAGCCGTTGGGAACCACTGGCTTAGAGTCACCACATCTAAAGCTGAAACAGCCAGGGTGATGACTGACTGCCAGTAGGAGATGAACAGCAAAAAGTAGTACAGAGCAGAACATTGAATCTAGGAATTTTCCAATGATTAAATTCCTAGAATATCCCTGAGGAACTATAACAAGGCACTCCTTAGCAAGGAAGAAGGGGCAAGAGAAAGCAGATGATCACAATGGGTCCACAGGGCTGATACTTCAGGTACAAGCTATTCAAGCATAAAACGGAATACCATGGATGGCAATAGACTATCCTACATTTGAGGTATTTATTTAAAGAGAGACTGGGTCACCAAAGCCACCCTAACAGGATTTGCATGGCATGGGAGATGTTCAAGGAGTGATTTACCACGACTCCATACCTGGGACTATCCATGGCTGAGTAGGGAATTGAACCCAGGTCTCCTGGGTCATATTCTGACACTCTATCCATTATACCACACTGGCTCTGAAAGTCACAATAACAGCCATTGACTGTGAAGCACTTTTCCACTGACTCTTCTTTTGGTGTGGAAGACCATTTATTACAGATCTTTTCACCTCTGCTCTTTGGACCGCCGTTCTATGGAGAAAAGCATAAATCCAGCCCATAAATCTCTCATATAGAATATATAATTTCTGATATCGACTTCTCCTGCTAAAACTCTTAAAATTCACACTTGCAATTTACAACAATGAGGCTTCAGAGACATTTATATATGGAGATTATTGACAGGCCAGCGCATGAACTTTCTCCTTGGGAGTAAGTGAACTGGAGTACCTCAGAGTGGCACGCAAGAGGGCCGTACAAGCAGGGTTGACGTACAGAAGGAGCATGCAATAAAAAGAAACCAATTAAATTTTGAATTGCAGGGTGTTCTTCTGCAGTATAACACACATTTGCTATTGTCAGTTGTACAATAACATGGTTTATATATAACTCTAAATATGGAGAAATAGTTTCTATTTTCACACTCTTGGCTCAACTGGAGAAGCTTTAAGGAAGTTTGGAGTTGCCAAGTCTTATGTTTCTAGAGTGAAGTTTGGGCACACTGAACACACACCTCTTAAGTGAGCACAAACCATTCTTAGACAGTCATAAGATTTCTGGAAGAATCATTTTCTGACAAGGAACCTAAGCTCCCTGGGCCAGACAGTACCAACATAAGATTTCAAGGACAGCAATGGTGGATCAGACCCAAAGACTATCTGTTTCAATGCTCTGCTCACACAGTGGCCAACCAGTTGCTTATGGGAAGCCAACCAGCAGAACATGAGTGCAACTGTGTTGTCCATCTCATGTTCGCCATTATATGATCTACACAGGCTTCCTCTGAGGGGGTGATATATAGGCACCCCACTAGCAGCCACTAGTGGATTTAACTTTAGCCAGCAAAACTGGCAGACATCAGTACAGCCTGTGGCAGTGAATTCCATAGCTTAACTATGTGCCATTGGAAAAAATACTGCTTCCTGGGCAAAGAGCAAGTTATCCCAGCTGGTTCTGCACATACACACCCAGGGAAAAGCAGAAAGGGGATTCCCTCCAGGGTTCAAAGGGGAGTAGACTTTGCTTCTGAGACAAAGAGTAAGGGTTTAGCTAGACATATGAAAGAAAGCTCCCAGCTAACACCAGGACAGGAAGAGGAAGCTTCGGCAGTGCTAGGCTTAGCCAAGTCTTCCAATGTAAGTTTTTCTCCCAGGTTTAAGTGTTAAGGTATCTGAAAGGTAGAACCCCCAGAATAGAGAATTATGGTGTTTGTAGTTCAGATAATCCAAGAATCTCCTCCTTAGTAGCTACTTGAACTTTGGGTAGATGGCTTTCTGCCTCTCCTACTTTATCATCACAACCACCTTGTTAGGTAGGTGAGAATGGGAAAAAGGAAGTGACCGGTCCAAGATCACCCAGGAGGTTGTGTGTCTCAACTGGGGAAAGCTTGCTTCCCTCTAAAAAAAGAGAGGCTTCTGCAATTTTCTTCCGTGGGCAGTTCTCAAAAGATTGTCAAAGCCGAACATTGGGATGGGCATGTTCCCAAACCTCTGGCCTGGTGTGAAGCCTCTCCCCTCCATGCCAACTGCCTCCAGTCATGGATAGACACCAGACCTCCCATGGAGAAAAACACTTTTAGTTAAGCTTCCTGCTGAGGAGTTGATGACGACTGTGGCCTAGAAAACAAATAACATTTGTTTTACGACCTACCAACCTGGTAGAAGGCTAAGGAAGGAGACAGCTGATATCAACTGGATGTGTTTCCTGAGTCATCACAGAAAGCTACCGAAGTAGGGGATGGGGAGAAGAGAACAAAGCAAGACATTTTCTTCAGGTTAGCTTTATGAACATGCCGATCCTAGAGCGGTTTAATTTCCATGCTCTGCCAGAGAGCCTCCGAACACAGAGAGAGTTCACGTTAACGTGCCCTGATAAATAAATCCCTCTGTTCAAGGCTTCAGCCCTTATGGGGCTCTCCAGGGATGCAAACCACCACGAACAAGGAGCCAACCATGCAAGCTAGAAAGAGCTTGTTTATTTATCTGAAACATTTAATTCTATTTCTTTATTTGGGACTAGGAAAAACACTGAGGGTGGCTTTGTGTAATTGAAAGGATTTGCTTTGGCCTTAAGTTGCGGGAGGAATTAAATGTCTAGGTATCCAGGGGATATTTGGAAAGTTAACCCCCCCTTAACTTCCTGGGCTTTTTACTCTGTCCAAGACATGGAGCTGGTTAGGGAATCAATTTTTATTCTCTTCTCAAGATTTCCTCGCAGCCAGGTCACATAGGAGAGACGTCTCAAAGGAGATTTGCTGACCTCCAGGAAATCTCAAGGAACACTTCAAGAAGCATGCAGAAATAGAAAATATCTGTCTTAGGGAGTTACTGGCATTTCTTTCCTGTGCAGGAATGGCCAGATTTTCCATCTGTCTGTCTGTCTACCTACTACCTATCGCCTTTCATTAACAAATTATGGTGGTATCTTTAAAAAAAAAATGAAATCAAATTCATTTCATGTGTTCCAGCCCGCCTTGCTAGGTATACCTATTTTCACTACAGAAAGGACCATGTTTTATCTGGAGATTGGATAATAAATAAATAAACACATAAACAAACAAGAGGCCAAACCGCACTAGTTCAATCATTAAACTCCATAGCTCTGAATGCTTAACTCTTCAATGTCTGGGTTTGATTCCCTGTGTATTTAGCCATGTGAGTGTTGAATTAGCATCTCCTTCCTTCCTTCCTTCCTTCCTTCCTTCCTTCCTTCCTTCCTTCCTTCCTTCCTTCCTTCCTTCCTTCCTTCCTTCCTTCCTTCCTTCCTTCCTTCCTTTCCTTTCCTTTCCTTTCCTTTCCTTATTTCTTTCTTCCTTTCCTTCCTTCCTTCCTTCCTTCCTTCCTTCCTTCCTTCCTTCCTTCCTTCCTTCCTTCCTTCCTTCCTTCCTTCCTTCCTTCCTTCCTTTCCTTTCCTTTCCTTTCCTTTCCTTTCCTTATTTCTTTCTTCCTTTCCTTCCTTCCTTCCTTCCTTCCTTCCTTCCTTCCTTCCTTCCTTCCTTCCTTCCTTCCTTCCTTCCTTCCTTCCTTCCTTCCTTCCTTCCTCTTCTTCCTTGTCCTCCTCCTCCTTTCTCCTCCTCCTCTTTAGGTCCCGTCTTTAACACCTATATAGCATTAAATTTTTTTCTAGCCTTCACATTTGGAATGGAAGAAATTTCCCCTCACATAAAGGACAAAGCGAAATGGGCAGTTCTTCTCATCCTTGCTTTATGCTTATAGGGGCCTACAAATAGGAGCTTTATATACATAAACACAAGCGCACACATGTATACAGTTACATGATTTTCTGGTAGGCTGTGCAACTTCAGGAAGGCTACTAGGTAGTCCTTTCAATGCAACTATGTGTATCAGCACCTTTTTCACATTTTGAATCTGGAGGTGTTGTATCTATAAAAGCAACAGTCATAAGTAGTAGGATCCATCCATCCATCCAAAATATTTTTACTCCACCTTTCTCCTTAAAAGGGCCCAAGGTGAATCATATCAGTAAAGACAAAAATTTAAAAGTTAAAAATGGTAAATATACAAATATTAAAAAAGAATCAAACCAATACCCCATTCAAACAGTAAAAGAAATCAATTCCAAAAACACATTCAAAACAACAAGGCACAACGATCCATTTAAAAACCAGACAGACAGTGGTTAAGGGAAAGCTTGCCTGAAGAGAGAGGTCTTAGCCTGCTTGTGGAAGGACAGCAAAGATAGGGCCAGGCTGGCCTCCAGTGGGAGGGAGTTCCAGAGTCTCAGGGAGCAGCCACAGACAAGACCCTCTCCCGTGTCCCCACCAAGCGCGCCTGTGAAGGTGGTGGGACCGAGAGAAAGACCTCCTCTGGGAGATGTAGTGAATGTTGAGAAAATAAAGAACAGCATCTCTTGATCCTATTCATGATCTATTTTTTCTTTAAAGCATAAACCTTCTCTTTCTTTTTGGAGTGTGTGTGTGTACTACATTCGTGTCCTCCTTTTTCCTGGAGGTGGCTCACCCCCGTGCTTTACAGCAGAGTGACAGATGACGTTGTGTGTCCTGGGTGTCAAAATTGCTAGTAACAGGCCCAGACTTAGTCAGGTAAAGAAAGAAATGATTTGTAACATCTCCAGCCGGTGAGCGTACAGTCTTCCCAAGGTCACATGAACAAATATAATATCTGTGTGCAGTGGATGTAGGTCAATAGAATTATCCCCAGTTCTTGAGAGTCCTAATCAAATAATTTGGCCTCTCTGCTTTACTTCCTTTCGTCCTCGATGTACAAAATATCCAAGTGAGAGTTGAGAATTTGAAATAGAATTACAGACCTGGTAGAAAGCCTGCTGCATAGAGGGCTAATGATTCGGAGGATGAGGATGATAGCTGTTGTTACTAAACGGAGAAACAAGACGTTGTCGAGCAAACGTCAAGAACAAAATTGGATTTTTGCCCGCTAAGCTGAATGGACTTCTTCTCTTTTCTGCTTTAGCTCTTGTGGGGAGAGGAAGAAAGCCCATTTTTGCAGGTGTGGACCACTCACAGGGATTGAAAAGAGTTATTATTAGGAACATTTTGGGCCATATTCAAATTTGAATTATTATCCTGGAAAACGGGCCAAAAATATCTAGCAGCCTGAACGAACAGAGGAAAAACCACACTATAATTGGAAAGGTTGCATTAAATTACAGGGCAGTTATTTTCTCCCTTTTAATTTCTCCACAAGAGATAAACGCTTCCTTGGGGCTGCAGCGTGAATGCAACAGTGGGTAACCTGTCTCCCTCCAGATGTGGTCGGATTTTAGTTTGGATGTTAACCCCATCCAGGATGCCCAGGGAAGGATGGGAGTTGTGATTAGAATGCCAGGTCTCAGAATGTTGGCTGATGCTTGCCATCATCTATTTCCTGCTGATGCTCAGGCTTTGTGGTCCTGCACAAAGGGTCTTTTTGGTATGTGTGTTGGTCGAGATGCACAGTGGACTCAAAGGCATAGGCCTAGTGGCTCTCTCCCTAGGCCCACCCCTTTCTGCTGGCTCTTTGGCACACCAACGTTTTGCCTGCTGGGCCAATTGAAACTCGGCGGTGAGAAGAGGACCGGTGTCATATCTCATGAGCCTTCATGGTCCTTGAGCTGTGGGCAGTAGCACCCCAACACTTTGGGAAGAGGGGAAACCGCACTGTCTCAGCCCTTACCTACCACTACTCTCTGACATCACAAAGGTCCACCTTTGTGACATCACAGATATCATCCCCCAGGTCCTAGGTTTTGACTCTGGAAGTTCAGAGATGCTGTGGACCTGGTAAACTTCATTCTGATACTGTCACACTGGCATGGACCAAAGCAGGAAGTGTGGTGGCCAATATTTTTTTTATGCTCCCAGGCCACGCGAGATCCAGAAACTGGAGGTTTGGGATTTTTAAACATATATATATGTTTGTTTTCATTCTCAAATGAAAAGTTTGTTTTCATTCTCAAATGAGGATTACATGTTTTATTTATCTGAAGTATTCTCACCTTTTCTTCTTTGGCTTAATAGCCCCCAACCTCAGACACATTGATGCAAGTTTCTATAAAGATCCTCATATCTGATCAACAGTTTCTCCTGACTTTTCTTCTTGCTAGCAACGGAGGTTCTGGATCTTGGGGTCCTGGGAAGGGAGACCTTCCCAGGACCCCCTCAGATCAAAGCCCTGGCTACAGATGGACATTTTACTTTTAAAAAGTGACATCATTGCCCCCCTTGCTATAAAATAAGCAAGGTCTTCCAGGTAACATCATTATTTGCAACACACCGTTTTCAAGACCAACTCCTGGCTATACCTAGGAGGCATTTGAACATATTCGGGGGGTGGGGGGGATCATCACAGAGACTAAGTGCCAATAACTCTCAAACGAGTCTTATTTCCTGGTGAAAAGTTGTGAGTTTGCAATAGGCTGGGAGAAAGAAAAAAAAAACCCTTTACTATTTATCAGAGGCTAGTATCACTTGAAAAATGCCATTTAATATCTGTCAGGCCTGCTGTATTTGTTGGCGTAGGGGCGGTGGAGATTAGAGAGGACACCGTCTCCTGCAAGAAAGTAAAGCGCTGAATAAAATGGAATCTCAAGAGTTTGCTTTTTTTGTGGAAGCAGCACTATTAGCAAAGTAGCCCCGACGGATAATCCTATGGAGGTCAGACGAGGCATAAGAAATCATAAACATGTGCCTCAGACAACAGGTGGGAGTTAAGCTGGCCTGCACTGTTGTCTGTCAGCTAACCTGCTACTCTCAGGTACCTTGAACAATGCTTTCCTGCAGCCAATATTGAATGCAGGTTCAGTTACTGGCCTAGCAGGCCTTTGTACCAGAATTTGGAAGTAACTAGTTACAAATAAAAAGTTACTCATAATTGATTCCTTCATCCACTACGCAAAAGGGTAGCAACATGATATTAGTGACGTAGTAAGGGATAAATCCACTCCTTTCAGGTTTACCTGTAACTGTTTAATTTCCTTTATACTTAGAAGGATATCGTTATAGTCCCTCATGGAGGAAGAATATCATGTGGTTGAATGTTCGCCTCTTCTTCTGTTGTGGGTGCTCATCAGTAAAAAGGTGGATGGCAGGAGAGAGGCTTCCAGCAGTGAAGATTAAAATAAAAAAGAAGTAGCTAAAATTATAGTTTTATAACTATAGGTCAAAATCCTGTTGCGTACTTCTGCCTGTGGAAGGTAAATAGTTCAGCCTCCCAGCCACACCTATGAGAGGCAGTATGCAAGACTGCAATAACTCCAACAGCTTTAATTCTAAATGTGTAGTGTAATTATTGTTTAGTAGAAATTCTTTTATAAGAACAAACAAGCATGGGGTAACGACACACAACTTTGACCCCTTCCCTTCCCTTCCCTCCCTCCCTCCCTCCCTTTTCTCTTCTTGCTAGAAAAAAAGCCAAGAGGCATGTGAAAGGCAGAGCTTTGGAGAATATCTGTTGGCAGGCTGTTAGCAAAGCTGGCAGAGACAATAACATAAAGCTAATGCATCGTACACAACCCAGGCAGCACCTCACTGCTACAAAACTCTTGCTTACGGAGCCATAGATGGTGAAATCCACTCAGCAATATGCGGTAGCCCCCCTGCCAACAGCTCGGGATCCTGCCTCAGTCGACTCAGCACATGCTGGTTTATTCTCGAGGCCCGTTGCCCCGTAAATATCCCTCACTCTGGAATCTGCACCTGCATATTAACAAGCCCACAGCCTGGGACTCTCTGGCATATCTGGAAAGAGCATTTTGACTCCACGACAACTCTCAATTTCTCTCAGCTTGTGCAGCAGCAGCAAGGCAGGCTTTCCGTGCCAGCTGAGAACGGAGAAGAGGATGATGGGTAAAAACGGGGCACCAAAGAAAGTGCTCTAGCCTAGCGTGATCAAAGGTGATCGTGGAACGAAGCCCAAGTCATGCCTGCATGTTGGGTTTCTTTTTTAGAAGAGCCGAGAAGAACCTTCTACAGACAAGGCAACGCCTGTTGCTGCTCCCGACTCAGAATTGCTCGGGCAATTTGCCACGGTTTCACACCACTGAATGCAGACGCTTCGAGAACTTGGGAAGTGCTGATTTTGAGGGACGGTGAGTCCCAGAATTCCAGAGCCAAGAGAGACAAGGAGGCCAGGCCATCTATGAAATTCTGAGAGTTGTTGTTGCCTAGAAAGGGGGCGGGGGAGCCGTATATCTCAACGGTGGCATGTTTAATTCCTCCCTCCACCATCCACTTTTCTTTTGGGTTGACTCCATGACCTCATTGCAGTGATTTTGTTTTCGCGCCCCAGAAAAAAGAAGACAGAATAAACTTGGCCACTTGCCGAGATGACGCGGGTGGGACACTTGCCCAGACTTTTCCGTTGTGCTACAAACACTCTGCCAGAAGACAGGAGAGAGTCATCCTCTTCCCCTACCAGTGGGGTGACCCTTTCCTGTCTTCGGGGCTAGAGCTTGGTTGGATGAGGTGACCCACACTTTTTTGCTTAGGCATTTGAGATCGGCAGCAGCGCCTTTCCCTGGGTTCACCCCGGACAGCATGTGTGCTTACACCTTCAACAAGAACCGAATGCCAACATTTTTACAGGAGACATTTCAGAGAGGAAATCCAATTAAAAAAAATAATTTTATCCTAATTTCCAAACAATAAAATAAAGCAACAAATAAAATAAACACGGTAATAAATCAACTAAAAGCTAAACAAAACCACAATTATTACCCTTGTGTAACCCCCCACACCCTTGGGACTAGTTAACATTTATATTTTTAATTATATTTCATTCCACCCTATTTCTCTCTAAAAATACATTGATTCTTCTCCAGGCGTATATACCCTTTGTGTTTCTGAAAAATAAGTTCTATATATCCTTAAAATTATTACATTTCAATACATTTCAATTTTCTAACCTTAGGATTGCTTGAACAATCATGAGTTGCTTCCAATTTCTGATAAGAACCTACAAATATATATATATATATTACATTTTGTGAGGGTTTTTTTTTACTTTATTAAAAGAAGGTTTTGAATTTATTAGTCCTATGCTTTGAGCAATAGCCTTCTGCTCCTATGCAGTTAACTAATTTCTTAGTTACCAAAGTAGAAAAGGACAGAACAGAAGAGAGATTGCATAGTGCAAAGTGATAGAAGGGATGGAAGAGAGAACTTAACATTAACACTATTAATAAAACCAACAAAACCCTGCTTGTGATCTTAGTTACTAAATCAAGAACATCTGTAATTTGTATTCCAAAAGGTGTATATACATCAGGGTGTATAGATCTTCCCAGCTGACTTGCCTTCCAGAAGGTGACTTGTTTTACATTGGCTATAAACAATCGTCTGCTTCCGTACGCTTTCAGTTTGCTTTTTCTATTTCTGGTGCATTTCAGAGTCTAAACCAGGGTTGAGGAACTTCTCTTCTCTTCTCTTCTCCTTCATTGGGGGGTGAATTTCCTTGCAGGCAGTCTATCTGGAGCTGCAGGCTGGTGGTGACTAGGGCCAGAACATGCGGTGGACAGGATTTCAGCCACCTTAAACTCTGTTTGTCAAGGCCATCACCCACCCTTCCTTCCTTCCTTCCTTCCTTCCTTCCTTCCTTCCTTCCTTCCTTCCTTCCTTCCTTCCTTCCTTCCTTCCTACCTACCTACCTACCTACCTAATCTTGGAGTGGAGGGAATAATTTCAACTGAGAAAGAGAGAGAAAAACTTCCCTGGTCTGGGAATGATCTTGAGATCATTGCTATTGCTATTCCATTCTCTCTGTCTTTCTCTCTCTTAAGTCCTGTCTACTCTTCCATTCATACAGATCCACACAGAAATACAAGCCGACACATGGGCCAACAGAGAGAGAGAGAGACAGAGAGAGAGAGAAAGGGGCCAAATTAGCTCCTCATGCCTGCCTGCTACCTATCCTTCCAGGGCCATCCTACCATTAGGCAGAGGGAGACAATCACCTAGGCAACAGAGTTTGGACAGATGGAGCAATAGCAAAGATAGTTCATCATTTCAGTTTGTTAGTTTCTTATTTCCGGTAGTTCCTATTATTTTTGCTTCCGGAGTATGCAGGAATGTAAGAAGCTGCCATAAAGTGTGTTAGCCCATAGGTCCATTCAACCCAGTTTTGTTGACAATAAGGGATTGTGGGTCTCCCGGGCTTCATACAAGTTTCTCTTCTTTTTTACCTTGAATGATCAGAGCTTCAATGTGACACCTTTTATGTGTGAGCCCTGTACATGGTACCATAGCCTTTTTCTCTGGATTCTCTATGCAAAGTTAGAGCAGATTTCCTTAAGGTGACAGCCTCTGGACATCTTGGTCTCCACTGCATCATCTCCAGACAATGGCGGTGCTGACTGGAGACTGTGGAATTTGTAGTTTAACCCATCCAGAAGCTGCTAGCTTCAGGAAAGCCATTGAAAAGAGCCATCTTTATCAACATCAGTTTACGAATTCATACATACTAAGAATTCTCTTGCATAAGGCCCATTGAAATGAAGTGATTTCCAGCAGATCCTTCTACACGGTATAAAGAGAAGTCATTTCCAGCAACTCATGGCTCACAAAAGCAGCCAGAGTGCCAGCACGATCATGAACAACAGCAATCATACTTCCCATGTGCTGGCTTGAATCAGGATAAATCTGACTATATTTGCATAACTTACCTTTACTACGGAATCAAGATAAACACTGCCAGTTGTTCTCAGAGATTCACTGCAGATGCTGGTGGTGTGCTATCATCCTGGCTGACAGTCTGCAAAGGAGATTCAGAAGCTGGGTGCCTCTGAAACCCACATCAGTTTTCATGATTGGATGTGGCAAGATTTACATCCTTCTGCAAAACAGAAAGCCTTTCCCACCCAGCAGCTTTGTATTTATTTTAAATTGAGTAGGGGCAGCTGAACTCATAAATGAGGTTACAACAACATGCATCTGAAAATAGCTGTTTTATACAAGCTCTTGCCTGTGGCTTGCTTTAAGGAAGGGTTGCCTTCAGTCGAAGGTGACTTGACAGCAAGTAACAATAACAACTGAAATATTAACAGATTATTGTAATGCGCTTTACGTGGGACTGTCTCTGGATAGTGTCCAGAAACTTCAGTGGGTCCAAAACTCAGCAGCCAGATAGCTGACGGGTCCTGGTCACAGGGATCCCATAATCCCCCTGTTACAGCAGCTCCACTGGCTGCCAGTCCATTTCCAGGCACAAATCAGAGTGCTGATTCTAACCTATAAAGCCCTAAATGGTTTGGGTCCAAGCTTTCTCAAGGACTGCATCTTCCTCTATGAGCCTGCTTCAGTGTTAAGATCATTTGGAGAGACCTTTTCCCTGGTCCCACCACCTTCACAGGTGCATATGGCGGCGACTCAGGAAGAGGGCCTTCTCTGTCGCTGCTCCCAGACTCTGGAACTCCCTCCCACTGGAAGCCAGCCTGGCCCCATCTTTGCTGTCTTTCTGAAAGCAGGCAAAGACAGTTTTCTTCACACCAGTTTTGCCTCAGTGATTGGCTGCCTGAGTGGGGTTTTGAAATGGATTGCTGTGCCTTACTGCTTTGAATGTGTTTTTGGTGTTGCTTATGTTTACCATTTGTTAGAGTGGCATTTGTTTGATCCTTTTTTTGTATTTGTATACTTAGTGCATTTAGCTTTAAATATTGTCTTTTAATGATGTAAGATGCCTTGGCTCCTTTTTAAGGAGAAAGGCAGGGTAAAAATATGAGAAAGAAAGGGGAAGGAAGGAAGGCTAATGATGGGAGGAAGGGATGAAGAAGCTAAGGGAGGAAGGAAGGAAGGAAGGCTATTAGAATTGAGTGTGTGTATGTGATGGTGGAAGGATGGTTGTTGAATGCACTTAGAGTTGAAAGGTCACACAGTTAGGGTGCTGTGTAACAATCTCCTTTTCTGCATGTACCCCTGTCCCTATTTTTACATGATTCATATACAAAAATACTTAACGTTTGCATAACAATTTCAAAGTGCTTCACATGTATTACACCAAAACCCAGAGATGGGGAAAGTTTGGACATAGACATTGTAGTCCAATAATATTATGTCTGTCCATCTCTGTGGAGATGTTCTCTGTTCATTTCTCAGGGGCCCTCTTTTAACTCAGAATATGTTGGCACCAAATTTGCTATCAGAGGGTTCAACGACATAGAGAATAGAAGCTGTACACACAATCTCAGTTCCATTTTAAAGCTGGAATAATATAATGAGCTTATAATAAAAACATATGATCCTATACACCATTTATGTCTTCTAATAGTAGAAAGTATGGGGAAAATTCAAGCAGGCTGAGAAAGAACTATTCTTTCTTTCTTTCTTTCTTTCTTTCTTTCTTTCTTTCTTTCTTTCTTTCTTTCTTTCTTTCTTTCTTTCTTTCATATCAGAGGGTTGCATAATTTAAAATTGTGGACGCTTACATGAAATGTAAGCTGGCTGGATAGCTCAGTAGTTTAGGTATCTAGCTGTGGAGCCAGAGGTTGGGAGTTCAATTCCCCACTGGGCCTCCTGGGAGAAGAGCCAGCCTGGGTAGCCTTGGGCAAGCTTCACAGTCCCAGGGATGCTTCAAGAAAAAGGGAATAGTAACCCGTTTTTGATTAATCTCTACCTGGAACCCCGAAAAAGGTCACCAAAATTCAGAATTGACTTGATGGCACATTGTTGTTACAAAATACAGGTAAAATTAAAAACAAATTAAAATGTTAAAATAACTAGACTATATTATACCACTACTGGGTTACTTCAATAGTGTTATCTCGGCCATTTGCTAGATCTTCTCTTGTGCAGAAGTGTTCTTGTTCAATAGCAGAGAAATATCTTGAAGAATTTCAAGAATGGTTTCATAAGTTGCTTTCCTGTCATTTTTATTGCCACTGCGTGATGTGGTGTGTTTTTTTTAAAGGCAGAATTAAGAGCACCACTATAAAAGAAATATTAAAATGGGGTGCTTCAACAGACCCAGTGAATTGGGGGGGGGGGGAAGAAAGATAGCAAAACACTTCTTTCTGCACATTGAACAAGAATAGAAGCACAACCAGCAAAATAAGATTTAGACAAAAAGCCATAACCAATCACGTTTTGAAACTGGCGCAAAGTCATGCTCCATTTTTATCACAGGCGCAGAAACTATTTTAAAGGCAGCTGTGAGGAAATAAATTATTGCTCTTGGTGAAAATGGCACCATGACAAAGCTTAGTGAGGGAATGGGAACAGCCAAGGAAGAGCAGGGTACGTATAATTAGACATGTGCTCTAAGGGAAAACAGGGAAACTGATAGAGGAAGTCCCGTATTTCAGCTCATTCAGAAATGGCGTGGAGAAAACAAGCCCTAAATCATCATCATCTTAGAACTGCAGAGCTGGAAAGGACCCTATGAATTATCGTGTCCAGCCCCATCAAGGAAGTACAGTGGGGAATTGAACTCCCAACCTCTGCTCCACAGCCAGAGAGATAAACTACTGAGCTATCCAGCAGTACTAGCTTGAGTCCAAGCTATCTAAAAGGCCGCATCTAAGTGTCAGAAGGGGGGATTCCATGAGGATTGGAATGAAGGTAAGAAGAAGCCTTTAGGTGATGATGAGCCATCCCAAGAAAGTCATCTGGAAGTTGAGTCATGGCAACTGGACTGAAGAAGCTACTTGGATGAGTAGTGAAACATTTCAACCTAGTAAGAAAGAAGTCCAGCTGCCATGACTCAACTTCCAGATAACCTCACCTGGATGACTGAGAATCTTCACAGATACATCCTGAGAAAGCATATAAGAACATAACGTAAGAAGAGTCCTGCTGGATCAGGCCAAGGGCTCATCTAGTCCGGCTTCCTGTATCTCACAGTGGCCCCACCAGATGCCTCTGGGAGCACACGAGACAACTAGATACCTGTCTCCTGATACCCCTCCCCTGCATCTGGCATTTGGAGGTACCTTCCTTTTGAGTCTGGAGATTACATCCCCATCATGGCTTGTAACCTGCGATGGACTTTAGATCAGTGCTTCTCATTCTTGAGTCCCCAGATGTTCTTGGCCTACAACTCCCAAAAATCCTGGTCAGCGCAGCTAGTGGTGAAGGCTTCTGGGAGTTTTAGTCCCAGAACGTCTGAGAACCCAAGGTTGGGAACCATAGATTTAGATTAAATCAGGGGTGTCATCCCCAGGAGAAGGTGTAAGCAATACTGCTGCAGAAGAATTTGAAGGTGTCATCAGTTTATTTATTTTTTAAGAGGGGAAAAAAGACTGGAGCAATTAATTCAGAATAAATGAGCTTCAGAAGGAAGCTCTAAGAGAAACATGTGACTGACAAATCTCTCCTCGTTTCTATAGGAATCAAAGACCACAGACTTTTTCCCTGTTATTAAGCCCAATAATTAAGCGCATTTGAAGTGGGAACCACAGATCCCCTTTAAATGGGTTAATGACACAAGGACCCAGTCAAAATTGCTGTGTTGATTTTATGTTAATGGGTATTTGACTATGAGCTGAACTATTAGCCAAAGATAAGTGGAACTAATGCGCCGGTATTAGAGGAGAAATATAATTGAAAGGAGCTCGTGCGAAATGTACGCACGCACTCTCTCCCACCTCTCAGCAAAGGCAAACTGGGCAGGGTGAGCAAACAGAGGAGGCGGGAGTTGAAACATAGGGGGCAGAGGAAGGGATTAAATCCCATTTTAAAAAAGGAACCCTTCACCCAGGATGAGAGGCAAGAAGAGTAGGTGGAAGGGATGGGACAGGTTTTTAACTATGATCTCTCAGAGTTTTTTTTCAACTCATGTCTTGGTTGAGAAGGGTGATGAGAAACATCAGATGTTGCATAATACTGAGTCAGGGTGTGATGAGACAGAGAAATAGCTTGCATCTTGAACCATTTGTGGCCTGGCCGGGTGTGGTCTATTGGCCGTCCATCACACAACGCACAGGAGATCACGAGACAGACAGACCCTGCTCTGTGCGCAAGCTGGCAATTTTTTGATCCAGCAGTAGGTCTGCTCTTCTTTCAGTCTGGACAGAGGGATTTCTGTAAAGACTGCGGGGTTGCCTGAAAGGAGGTTGCTCCCAGAGAAGCGACCCTTTCCAGTGCAATTAGATGTGATGCTCTCTTGCCATGTGATCACGCTCTTGGACGCTCAGTCCATTTAGCCCACAATTGTTTCATGGTTGTTGCTGTTGCTTCAATGTGTATGTAGTGGTCGATAGTGCTTGGAGCACTCTCTGCGTGGTTTACAACCTCATTATGCAAATAACAACTCACCTCATAGCGAGCTGGTTACTCATTTTACTGACCTCGGAAGAATGGAAGGCTGAGCGAACCTTGAGCCGGCTACCTGAACCCATCGGGATCAAACTCAGGTCATGAGCAGAGACTTGGCTCCAGTACTGCAGTTTAACTGTTCTGCCAAGGTTTCCATCAGAGTTCTTTTGTAGCCCTCCTTGGACATCCCTGGTATCTGCTGGAGGTCACCCTTCCAACCTTAACCAGTCCTGACCCTGCTTAGCTTCTGAAATGAGACATGATTGAGTGTATTTTGTTGTTTTTATTTTCTTCTATGCTTTTAATTGTATTTATTGTATTATAATTTTATCCTCACTTCACTTTATGATTTTTGATTTTCACCCCTATGTATTAATGTTGCTATTTTGTTACTCTTGTTGTTTTTTGTTGTAAAATGCCCAGAGTGGCCTTGGCTGCCAGATGGGTGGTATATACATCAAATAAATAAATAAAATAAATGTATTCAGGGTTCTATGATTTCCCACTTAGAGGGAAGTGCTTGTAAGAGGAACATAAGGCAAGCCATGATCGATCAGACCAAAGTTTAATCTAGTCCTGCACTGTTCCCACAGTGGTCAACCATTGACCGTTGGGGTCCCTCAAGCAAGCCATAATGAAAACATCCTTGTCCTGATAATGCACTCAGGGAACTAATATATAGAGATAGGTGGCCACTGATAGGTGGCCTATGTGCAATAAACATATATTTATTATGTGTAATAATCACTGCTGACAGTCAGTGTGGTATAACGGGTAGAGTGCCATATTTCGGTGCAAAAGATCTAGGTTCAAATCCCTGCTTGTCCGAGGAAATTCAATGGATGATGGTGGTGGTAAACCACTCCTTGAGCATCTCACATACGTCTAAAATCCTACGACAGCCACCCTAGGTTGGCTTAACAGCGTGTAATAACAAGAACAGTAGCCACTGCTGTTCTGATTCCTGCACAATTTTATCCCCTTCCCTGTCAGAGCTGGCAGTCGTCACCACTTTGTTTGGTAGCAAAATGAAGTTTGTGCTGTGTGAAGAAATGTGTTCTTTTCTCGGGCTTGGCCTTCTCTTCCTTTGAGAGCGTATCTACATTAGACAGCTGTTGCAGCCTGATACCTTCTTCACTCTCATAGCTCCACCCAATGGAATTCTGGGATTTGTAATTTGGTGAGGGAGAGAAATGAATTTTAACTCAATCTCTTGAGCTCTCCAGGAGAAAAGTGCCATCTCGAGCTCTTCTGAGTTTTCTAGATTCATGGGGGCGGCCAGCGGTTTCCCATGCTCCGGTGGTCATAGGACTCACATGCCATGACAGGAACATGACAGCGGTGGTGGGAGAAGGGCAATTAGCACAGGGTTGGGAAGCAGGAGTTGGAGGGCCCCATCTAGCCGGATGCTGGCACAGCAAAAGGGCCAAGCAGAAGTCGAACCATGGGGAAGCAGCAGCTCACCCCCAGAAGGCTTCGTAAGACCTAAAGTAGCAATGGCCAGTCCTGCAGGGAGGAGGTAGAGACCTGACTAATTTGCCATTTGGGGGGTTCAAAGAGTAGACTGTTGAACCTTTCCTCATGATTTCAGTCATTCCAAATGAGACTTGCCAGAAGCCCCCAAGAGAGTGACGTGGGCATAGGGTGTGTTGCCCCGGAGACATAATACATTACCTAATGGCTTCCCCTCACCCTTTTCCCATGGTTGATTCTGTGAGTTTTATCATCTAAAGAAGAACAGATCTGAAGCAGATGCTGAACAAAATCTCACTGACTTTTTTTTGCCAATGCTGTTGGCTTTCAATATTACTCTTAACTTGACTTTGCACGGGTAGAAGAACTCAGTGGAAAGAACAAACCTTGCAACAGGTCTGCTTTGGGCATCCATGCCTGAACATCCTCTGGTTGATACTTCAGAGCCGTACTCAAATGCTTGTGGGCAACCCAATCAGAGACCGATTGGAGTATCTTCAAGATTGAGGTCCTATGTGACCAAGACACCCTACAGCAGATGTTGGGATCTTAACAGCCCTACAAGCATTGCTGTCTTGCTTCTCCCATCACCCCAAACCTATGGTGATGGGGACTAATATGTGAGAGTCTAAGAGGACCTGGAGAGCCATCCTGGCTCCCGAGAGTCTATGATTCACTGCAGTGGGCAAAAGAGAGGCCATCCGGAATGGTGTCATACACCAGTTGGGGTTGAAATTAATCAAAGAAAGTAGACTTAGAACTGACCAACTTCCAGGATGTGACTGGAGAGGAACAGAGCACAAGCACATTACATGGCTTGTATTAGGACACACAAGGATGCAAATAAATGGACTTCAGTTCTTTACTATTACCATTAACAGCAACAAGAATAAATAACTTGACCTAATCTCTTTGTGACACCCAACTAGTTGCACTGAATTCGCCGTTGAATGGTGTCATATTCGGGATTCTAGATGATAGAATCCAGAAGCAAAGGAGAAGCAGTGCTCATAAGGAATTGGAGGGAGTGGGTGAGAGTTCATCTGTTCACTGGATCATTAGCTCTAAAGTTAGAACCGTACAAAAATTATCTTTCGTGGTGCCCTTTGCATGCCCTCTCTTTGGTCTGGACAGGGTGAGTCATTAAACAGGCTGTTAATTTTTGACTCCCACTGCGTCAAAAATTCACAGATGTTTTCGGAAAATGGCAATGACTAAGAACCTTTATGACTGTGATCGTTACATCACATGCTCCGTTGTTGTTTCAAGCGGAAAGAGGAACTTGGGAGAATGATTTTTTCCAAATCCCATTGGCAGAAGGATCGTCTACGAAACCTCCACCAATTAGGGTCCCGAGGAAAAGCCAAATTCCCACCTGTCCCACTCTAGCTCTGTGTCTTAACCACAAAACCAGGTTTTCCATTCCTCTTGGTTCATCTACAGCAGCTTTCATTTTTAAGGAAGACCCAAGGCTGCTTATGCACTTCAACTATTGCTCAAATATTGAAATCTGTTCCTTCATGAGCTAGACTGAAGCTCCACAAAATTTGTATTGTCTTTATTACGGTCATTGACCAGCGTAGTTCCACAAAATGAAATCTTAAAAAAAAAACCAAAACTTTTTAAAGCAACCATCAGCACCAGGCTTTCGTAACAGAAAAAAAGAACTCTTAATACTTCCCAGTCTCTGCTCTCTTACAAAGCATGTGAGAGAAAGCCAGCTCACCAGTTCTGACCTTGAAACACAGTTACACTGTTGAGTATTAAATTACTGAAATTTGTACCATTTCAGTTTATCGCCATGACTCGCGGTGATAAGATTAGATAATCGTGTAACTTAATTTCCAAAAAAGCTTTGTGCCACCACTTTTTATTTTTGTTTGTTTGTCCTCCTGATCGGTGGTGCCTCTGGAGAGTGATGGAAATGTTGATAAATGCATTATCTGTATTTTTCTTTCCTGGAGGCATTTGAGGGGAAGGATATTCTGTTATGGATGATCATTTTAATCGCCTTTGGAGTGTCGTGCAGAATAATGTATGACCTGCCTTGAAAATATGAATGCAGATGGATTTGAGAGCCCAATCCACTAGGGTACTGTTCCAAGTACACTCCACTGAGAGGAATGATATGAAATCAATCAATCAATCAATCAATCAATCAAGAGATGGCTATGTCTGCTATGTTGTTCAAATAGGGATGGATGAATCTGTCAGATCCAAATCATTCAAGACACTGGCTTCAGAATTAGTTAATGATAATATTTTGCGGACCTGTGCTTTCTTCTTACTGTAGGGATTGTCTTTTCTCTCCTCTTTCTTCTGTTTGCTTCTTGACGTCATCCATCTGCAGCTATTTGGCGGATGGCATTTAGCGCCGTGGCATTAACTCTACGCAAAACTCTTCCCACCGATTCCGTTTGTATTTTTACAGCCCTGCTGAAAAGTCACCTATTTCGGCAAGCCCACCGCACGTAGTCAAACTTAACATCTGTTCATGGCAAACACAATAAACGAATGCTGTGGATTGTTGATGTAGCATCTTTGTTTCCTGTGCACAGTGCTTTGAATACTTCTGATCAAAGCAGTTTATGGATATTTCAAAATAAAATAAAATCAGGTTCAGCGCTTTGTCCACTCAAATAGAAACACAGGCTTTCATCAAATTATAATTGAAATGAAGCATCTACTTTATTAATAAATGATCATATCCCACATCGGGGAAGAACTTTATTCAGTGTACATTTTTAAGTTAGCTGATCTAAGTTCTTCTTCCTGCCTTGAATATGATTTAATCTTTGATCCATCTCCTTTTTTGGGGTGTCACAGTAACTGTGCTCCAGGGAAATACACAGTAACTGTGATATGCTACAGGATCACGGTAACTGCAGGGTATCACACAGTATCACAGTGGCAAGGTATTTCACCAAACTGCAGATCCCAGAATTCCTTAGGGTGGAGACATGGCAGCTAATGGGGTATTAAACTGCTTTAACTGTGGTTTAGAAGCAATCACAGTTGTGTTTCAGATGGTGCACGTCTTCAGATTTTGTGACGTAGTTCTTTACACAAACATTGCATGATGAGAACTGCTGGATACGTAGCTCAGTGGTTTAGGTCTCTGGCTGTGAAGCCAGAGGTTGGGAGTTCGAGCCCCCACAGCATCTCCTTGACAGAGGCTGGACTTGATGATCTGTAGGGTCCCTTCCAGCTCTGCAGTTTGATCATGATACAGTATGTGGAATGTGCTTATATTAGAGAAAGTTTTGTGCAAAAATAAGTATGATAGAGAGAATTTGCTTTGTGCAATTAAACATGGTCTATTAATCATGGACTGGTACAAAATGGTGCTGGTATGAAGCTGACACAGTTGAGACAGACACTTAGGCCTAACTTAACGGAGTCCCATGGAATTTCCATTTCATCGATTTCAGATGGCTTCTGAATTAACTAGGACATTTGTACAGTTGCCAGGGGTGACGAAACAGCTGCCCCACAGCCTTGTCTGCTACCCCTGGTATAAACTGCAGTTTGTCGAAGAAATATGTGTTGCCTCAGAGTATCAGGTGGCTATAGAACTATGCCTCCAGAGGACACATGACACCATATATAGTTCAGCCGTGAGAAAATGTTTTCCATTACGACCCTCTTACTACACCGCCCAACAATGCACGGATGGTCTTTAGCAGATGGCCGGGGTAGCAATGGATATAAAACTAATCCAGCACACCAATGGACAATAAATCAGGATTACTCATTACATTGAGCAGGGAACAGTCATCCTCTCTGTTTGCTCGAGTCCAGAAAAAGAAATCTGAAAGAAAAGCTAAAATCATAATATTTTTCAAAATTTATCAAACGTTGTATTTTACTGAAGTTTCCAGATGTGATAATAAAAGTGCTAACGGTGGGTGAGAATTTTATTTCATTCGTTCTTGTTTAAATATAAGAACTGTGTAAAGCTAACAAATTTTTGCCATACATTTGACCTCAAATACTTGACTTTTGTGTGTGTATATATGTATGTATGCATGCATGTATGTATGTATTTTAAAAAATCAGTGTCACAGACAGTGAAAAAGTTGTACATCCCATCTACAACTGAAATGAACAGAATGGCATGTTTTAAAAATAAATCTAAACGGAAGGAAATTATGCCTCAATTGTTCAGTGTCACTATGTCATTCATCGATTTAATGCTAACCCCAGGTCTCTCTCTCTCCGTCTCTCTGTGTAAGAGCTTCATGGAGCAGTGGCTAAACTGCAGTACTGCAGCCAAGACTCTACTCATGACTTGAGTTCCATCCTGATGGTGCTCAGGTAGTCGGCTCGAGATTGACTCAGCCTTCTATCCTTCTGAGGTCGGTAAATGGAGTACCCAGCTAGGGCACAATGTGTAGCCTGCATAATTAAAATTGCAGCTCACTCAGAGTGTGCTTTAAGCAATATGGGGCAGTATAGAAGCAGCACACTCTGCTTGGTGTGTGCGCAGAGCACATGTCCTACGGCTAAGCTAAATCTCTGGCAGATTCTCATCCCTCTACCTGTGAGTTCCTTTAATTAGCTTCCTTCCTTCCCTCCCCAATCAGTTTCTGCATTACATCATTTGATCTCACTTACACGCTCCTTGGCCAGTTGGCACTTCCCGATCTGAAGCTCCTTACTAGACTCCTTTGGCAGAGTTCCTCGCAAAAGCTCCAGGCCGAACAAGACTTGATCGTGTCGGTTGACATTTCCCTGCACCACTTCAGTTCCGTCAGGCCTGCCAGAGTTTTTCTAGGTCTTCGGTCTCAAGGGCTACCTCCTAATGGAGACTTGATATTAAACTTCACTGGCAAAAGAAGTTAAATTCTCTCCCCGTTGCTCTGCTCTCTCCTACTTCCTTCTCCTCCAAGACCGTTGGGAGAAAAAAGACCATGGGGAGACAGTGGCACTGAGGAAATGCCAGGAAAGAGATCAACACAAGGTTGGCATCCTTTTCAATATGAATACCTACTGGTGGAATCCAATGATGGAAGCTGCTGAGACAGTTAGGGGATGGGGGCCCCTGACCAGCCACATGATCAGCACCTCATCAAGTTGCCATTGGAAGCTTCCACAGCTCGAGCTTCCACACATGTAAAAAATACTGCATACAGTACCAGCCAAAATTTTTACCCACCCACTGCCCATCCAAAGCCAAGAAGACAGATGAAGTCAATTTCTATGGAAGGAGAAGTTTAAAGTTTCTTCTTAAAAGTAATTAGTTACCCTTTCAGTTCCAAGTTGCTTCTTGAAATAACTAGTTATAGTTTCAGTTCCAAGTTGCTGCTGTAGTTGCATTTCAAAAGTAACTATTTCCTATTTTTGAAAAGTAACTGAAATGGCTACTCTGTAGGTTGTTTACCCCAAAATCTGGCTGCTGCAAGAGAGCATAAGATAACATGAACCTGCTCTTGACATTCCACCTCCAGTATTTAGACCACACCTCTGGAAATGCAAAAGTACCTAATGTGCAGTATGATGCAAGGTAGACTGCACAAGGTTTCCTTGGTTTACACTTACGTCTCTCTTCGTTGAGAGTTTCCTGGTGCCCTTTTTCTAGGTTGTTGAAATGAATGATTCTTTGGTCCAAACCAGCACCCCTCTTATGAACAGCAGGATAAAATGGCAGGGTGGTAATGGCTGCCTCAGTCTTAATTTGAACATACTGATCTCGTGCTGTATTCCTTGTTGTTTATGGTACTGGTATCCCACTTTCAAATTTTTTTGACCAGTGTCTCATTCGGCAAATATATATGTGTGAATCTCCAACTGCTGAAGCCACCATCATGACCTGAAAAGGTACCAGTTTCTGTATGGCTATACAATCACAGAATCATGGAATGATTCCATTAGAAGGGGCCTATAAGGCCATCAAGTCCAATCCCTTGCTCAAGGCAGGAATTCAAATCAAAACAGATCCGACAGATGGTTGTCCAATTTCCTCTTGAATGCCTCCAGCGTTGGAGTGCTCACCATCCCCTGAGGTCATGGGTTCCATTGTTGTACTCCTCTAACAGTTAAGATGGTTTTCCTGATATGCAGCCTAAATTTGGCTTCTTGCAGCTTGAGCCGGCTATTATGTCTCCTGCATTCTGGGTGATGTTGAACAACCCTCCACTTGCCGGAGACTTACCTCTGAAAGGGTCAGGATCTGAGCCTGGCATTAGGCAGACCCTAAGAATATCCCTGTTAGTAGTGGCATACAGCTAGGTTAAGATTAGATCCTGTCTCCATAGTGACACAAAACTCTGATCCACCTGTGCCAGGCCCACGGCAAAGAATCTGACACACAGCCTACCTTTTGTTGTTTAGTCGTTAAGTTGTGTCCGACTCTTCGTGACCCCATGGACCACAGAACGCCAGGCCCTCCTGTCTTCCACTGCCTCCCGGAGTTGGGTCAAATTCATGTTGGTAGCTTCGGTGACACTGTCCAACCATCTCATCCTCTGTCGTCCCCTTCTCCTCTTGCCTTCACACTTTCCTAACATCAGGGTCTTTTCCAGGGAGTCTTCTCTTCTCATGAGATGGCCAAAGTACTGGAGCCTCAGCTTCAGGATCTGTCCTTCCAGTGAGCACTCAGGGTTGATTTCCTTCAAAATGGATAGGTTTGTTCTCTTTGCAGTCCAGGGGACTCTCAAGAGTCTCCTCCAGCACCACAATTCAAAAGCATCAATTCTTCGGCGGTCAGCTCTCTTTATGGTCCAGCTCTCACTGTGAAGGCTTCTGGGAATGACAGTCCAATAACACCTTTCTTATCCAAGGCTGGGAACCACAGCCTGCCTACCCTTCCACATTGCTTGCTTACTGGCGGTACTTCTTCCTCCTTTTTCCAGAGACAACGTCTAATTAAATACCACTTGGCCGTTCCTAATAAACAGAGACAGTGTTCTTACAGCCCAGCAGAAATAGGTTTTTTTTTTGGGGGGGGGGGATTGATTGTTGCTCCTGGTATCACGTAGGCATGCAGAAGAATGAGAAACCTAATTAGCGTCACCTGAGACGAAAGACTCTGTAATCATGACTGCAATCTCTGAACAATTAATCATCCACCTCTGATAGGTCACCGAGCTCATTTTTCAATTTCTTCTCTAACTAACATCTATTCCGAGTGGAGAGAGGTTTAGTGGAGCAAAACAAGACAGTGTGATTAGAGAGAGAGAGAAAGATGGAGACAGAGAGAAAAGAGGAGAGAGTTCTCCAAAATGCAGCCAAGTGGTTAATCAGGGTGAAATTGGCACTGGAGGTAAGGCTGTTGAAATGTTTCCATTCTATCCACTCTAGAAATCTCTCCCGAACTTTATTAAATTTAGATGTAGTGTTGGCTACGGGATCAGGCAGAGGATTCCTGCTATTTGATATTTGTTATCTTTGCTAGCTGAATGCAGTAGTCCAGTGGTTCCCAACCTTGGGTCCCCAGATGTTCTCCCAGAAATCCTGGCCAGCACAGCTAAGCAGTGAAGGCTTCTGGGAATTTCTTATCCAAGGTTGGGAACTACTGCCGTAGGTTCATGCTGAGCTTGTGGCTGTTAAAGGGGAGGAAACTTGCAGTTAGTCAAAATAAAAAAAGGAGACTTATTGCTTTGGGAAATCCATTCGGAGATAAGAAAGGCTGGAGAAAGGACCTGAAGCTTGGTTGAAGAAACTTGTACCGTTGGCTCTATGCATCGGGATTAGAGATGGGCATGAACTGCCAGTTCGTCGGTCTGTGTCAGTTTGCCCTTTGGACAAACAGGTGTTCAGAGCTTCCCAGCTCTGCCTCCTCTGGCAGGCGCCCACTCAGAGGCAGCGCCCAGAGGAGGCAGGGCAAAGGTAGGCATCCTATGTAGGTTGCAGTATATCCAACAACAAGGAGCAGTATTCCGTGTAGCGATGGGTGTGACCTTTGAGGTGTTAATCTGTTTTGCATCACCGTGCTATTAGATAAGGGAAGGACCAGAAGATAACTGCCTTGACATTCTCTAATTGGTTCAAGAAGTGCTGGTAACATCTCACCAAAATGCAGTCCTGGTAAAATTCACCACTATCAGATGCTACTCATCTCTCCAGATAAGGGCAAGGTTAAAAACTCTCCACTTTAATTTCCCCCAACCACTCATCATTTTTATAGCACACTCTGTCTGTTCTGAAAGATCCCCACGTTTTGTAGTACCACGCATGACCTTTTGATGCGAACAATCATCGGAAACCATCCTCTTCCATGGAGCAATGAAAACCTGCCCACATCTAGAAAGATGCCACAAAAAGAGGGTTCAGTGACCTGCTGGAATTGTGAATTATATGGGTCAGATTCATTTAGAGTTACTTTTTGGCTCTCTGTGGTTATTTCCTACAAATAGTCAGTGTGATCAGTACATCTAAGGTCAGATTCATTCCCTGACCGCTGGTACAATTTAATGTTGAGGCCACTTTTGGAAAGAAAATGGCTTGGCTTTATTACCATCCCAGAAGGACAGGATGGTCAACTTCACCTGTGGATTTCAAATTAAAATGGGTAATACATATGGGTAATTTTGTTGCCGGTTTCCTTGGTGATTCTCAATAATCTGTAATGACTCACGTTTTGAAGGAGCTTCAATCATTTTATTTTCTTTTGATTTTAAACTCTCTCATGCTTTTCAAGGGGTCCCCCCAGGCAGGAGGAACAAATGTCGATTTACCAATTCGCAAATAAAATCGCCACTTCCAAACCCACTGACAATTCGCTGGCTTTTTAAAAATACAGTCTTATCGTGTAAGGTGTAGAAGCAGGGTAAATGCAGGTCCTATTTTCATTTTAAGGACAGGGGAAGAAAGAAGCTGAATTATAGTAATTTTCACACCGCTATTGAATTATGCCATAGCTGAGGTGGGACTTGTTCCTAGGTGCACATTTTGTTGGAGTTTTTACAACCTTGTATGCTGTGTGTGGTGTGAGCAACTGGGAGGGGCCTTTCTGGACTGGGGTGACTGTCAATCTATCCAGCGCTAACCAATAGTTCCTTCCCTGGCTCAGAATTCAAAGAGAGCCCTGCCTCTCTGCTGAGTGTTCCATTCCCTCCCTTCAGTCTGTTGGAGGCAGTTTGTTGTTAGTTTGCTGTTGATCTGTTCACAACTGTAAGTAAGGAAACATATTTATTCTCTCTCCTATTAATGTCGCAAGTGAGTTATTGAGACTGTAAGTGCCAGTACATGAGAAAGGGGTGGACTATCTGGGGAACTTGTAGCTATTCTCCTCTGTGAGCCTCTGTACTTCTGCTGTGCAGCAAAAGCAATTTTAACCATAAATTCAAAACTCTGCAACACATTTATCCCCCCCCCCTTACATTTTCCTCCTGTTAGCTAGCTCACCTTTTAAGGTGCAAAGGAGGAGATCTGGAAGCCACCTTTTTCAGTCTCAAAGATACTGTGTACTGAGATTCGGCCTGCTGAAGATTTTACATTATAAGTAATGGAATAAATTAAGTAATTCAGCAATAATCTATACTCTAGTTAGCTGTGCTTGAATGTAAAGACCTTTCAATAAGTCCTTGCAGCCAAGCATTGAGATGTGTACTTGACATCTCACAGTAGGGTCTTAGGCAGGGCAGGGTAACAGAGGGTTTGCCTCCCAGTGTCAAATTCAGATGGTTCACCCTTTCTGTAGACTTCTGGGATTGGCCTGGTGGCTGGACCTACCCTTGTCGGGCCGTGGTCCCCAACCTTGGGTCACCCAGGTGTTCTTGAACTGCAATTCTCAGAAGCTGTGCTGGCCGGGGTTTCTGGGAGTTGTAGTCCAAGAACACCTGGATGACCCAAGGTTGGAGACCACTGCTGTAGGGGGGGGGAAGGAGATGGTCGATCAGGCCTCCAGGGCAGATGATTTCTGGCCGGTGTCCGGGAGGGGGATGCAGAAGGAAGGTGAAGGGTAGACTCTTTAAGGTACCAGAAGACTCCTTGTCATTTTGTCTTTTGTTAAACAAAAGATGGCCTGATTTTGGCCCATCTCCTCTGGAGCATGTCATCATTTCTAGTGGGTGCACAAATAAATCAGTCTACAAAGGCAAGCCAGCTGAGGACAGCTGTAGAAACCCGGAGAGCAATCCTCATTCTCCCGGGCAGGACAGAAATAGCCAGATGCCTGCCTGAAAATGCATGGACCTCTAACCCATTGCACAAATCTAAATTATGTGTGCAGAGGCAGAGGGGAAGAGAAACATGTTACGGAACATTTCATGACCACAAGGAGGGTACCGGTGAGGGTATGGTCCCCTTTGCTTTTGTTTTTACAGTAACCCACAGAAAAAGAACTGAGTTCAAGCAATAATACCTCCTGGAACTGGCCATCCCATCAGTTAGCTTTAAACCTGCCCAGTCCAACTCTTCCCAGGAAATCCTTTTATATCCCATCACAGACCTGCTTAATCCATCACAGCTGGCCTTGATGGTTCCCCAAATATCTCTGCACTTTGTGACATGCAGAGACTGTTTTGCCCTTATAGGTGAAAAAAAAATGTTAACTCTTTTCTTACCACTTCCTCCCCACCTGATCCCAAACCATTCATGGGTGTCAAATTGGCAGATATGAAAGGTTTCCATTTTCATCCTCCCCCTACCAGGACTCCTGAGACTTGAATAATAAATACAATAATATCTTCATTTATCAGAGAACCATATCTATTTCCACCCAGAAATGGAGAATGGGTACTCCAAGGTTTTTTTTGGGTTTTTTTAACATCCAGTTGGGCAAAAAAAAAAAAAAAAAAAAAATTAAAAAAAATGTGCAGTTGGAAGTCAAAATCATGCAGTTGGAAATGTTCGATCTTAAAAAAAAAGCCACACAAAAATCTCCCATTTATGTATGTGGGATATTTCACTTCTATGTCCACAATTCAAAACACTGGCCTGACATTGTTGTGGAATATTGTGCCCATGCTGCCAGTGGGAAAAGGGAAGCCAAGCTTGACATAGCAAAGATTGGTAGCATCAACATCAGCAGTCAAGATTGTCTACAGGATCCCCTCTTGAGCTCTCTGTAATTCAGAAAGAGACACCAAGCAAGGGGAAAAAATCTCAGAAGCCGACTCATCATTTTCATCAGTGAACCAATTCTCACCCAAACACAAAGCAATGGTTGTGGCTGTTTTTCTACAAGTTCTGTAGAAATGAAGAAACAGAGAAAAAGTTAGACTGGCAACACATACCTGTTTATTAAGAAGTGAAATGATAGGCAATGGCATGTAACTCAATTTGTACAAGACTTAAGAGTTGCTTGGTTTCTATAGTTAAACCAATCTGTGCAAACTGTATTACAGCAACTTCTTGTTTTGTCTGGAACCTCCTCTTTTTCTTTCTCACCTAAAATGCTGTTTTAAGCTGCATTCATAGAAGTATAGTCCTCAAATCACATGAAGTACTAGTTCCCCTCTATTCAGCATTGGTTAGACCTCATATTGAGTAATGTGTCCAGTTCTGAACACCACACTTTAATTAGGAAGTATGCTGGGTAGTTGGAACAGGTTCAGAGGATGGTGACAAAGGTGATCAGAGGACTGGACGCCAATTATGTTTAGTCTTGAGAACAGAAGACTGACGGGAGATATGATAGCACTTTTCTAATACTTGAAAGATAGTTCTATAGAGGAGGGGCAGGATCTGTTCTTGATTATTCCACTGCGCAGGACACACAACAATGGGCTCAAGTTACAAAGAGAGTATGGCTTAATAAGAAGCTGACGACATATACCAAGATCCAGGTCTATAGAGCCTGTGTCCTGAGCACACTCCTGTACTGCAGTGAGTCCTGGACCCTTTGTGCACGGCAGGAGAGGAAGCTGAACACGTTCCATATGCGTTGTCTCTGACGCATTTTTGGCATCATCTGGCAGGACAAAGTTCCAAATAGAGTAGTCCTAGAACGAGCTCGAATTTTTAGCATATATACATTACTGAAACAACGACATCTACATTGGCTTGGGCATGTCGTGAGAATGGATGATGGTCGGATTCCAAAAGATCTCCTGTATGGAGAATTAGTGCAGGGAAATCACCCCAGAGGGAGACCACAGCTGCGATACAAGGAGATCTGCAAGTGGGATCTGAAGGCCTTAAGAATGGACCTCAACAGATGGGAAACCTTGACATCTGAGCGTTCAGCCTGGAGGCAGGCGGTGCAGCGTGGCCTCTCCCAATTTGAAGAGACCCTTGTTCAGCAGGCCGAGGCGAAGAGGCAGTCCCGAAACCAGCCAAATCAGGGAGCTGGACAGGGGGCAGATTGTATTTGTCTTCAGTGTGGAAGGGATGGTCACTCTGGAATTGGCCTTCTCAGCCACACTAGACGCTGTTCCAAGTCCTCTATTCAGAGCATGTTACCATAGTCTCTTGAGACTGAAGGATGCCTACTAGAGGAACCCAATTTTGGCTGAATATCAGGAAAAACCTCTTAATCACTAGAGCAGAACAACAATGGAACCAATTACCTTGGGAGGTGATGAGCTTTCCACCAGTGAAGGCATTCAAGAGAAAGCTAGACTGTCATCTTGGATTCCTGTATTAAGTAGGGAGTTAGACTCAATGGCCTTATAGGCCTGTTCCAACTCCATTATTCTACGATTCTATGTCAGTACTGTCTGCCGGCCGTATTGTCTCTAGTGTAAAACGAATAGTGTGTGCTCACCATGAAAGCTGGAGACAGCAAGTGCAGAAGCTTCCCTTCTGCTTAACAGATCCCGAAGCAGTCACTTAGCCCTGAAGATTTGTGTTTGGCATTTTGAGGGAGGATGGGATCTAACAGGGCATTTGTGCAGCTGGAATATCTGCTTTAAAAACTCCACTCCATTTAGAAGAGGATCTGTCGATTGGATCGCTTACCAGGTCAAAAGCTCCCGGGGGGCGGGTGGGTCCTTGGGAGATGCAGACCTCCCAAGTCCCCTACAATACGTCCATTGGGGTCAAAGTTCAACCTGTTTCTAATCCAACTTGGTCTAAGCAGAAGAGGGGGACTCGCCCCTTGCCAGAGATGGGGAATGTTTCTCTTGGGGCTAAAACTTCCAGAATACCATGCTGATTGGGATATTCTAGGGCTGGTGGTGAAAAAGACATTTCCCCTACCTGCCCCTCGCTAATAAGAACTTTAGCATGACAGAATAAATGGATGAGAGATCAAGGTGACACTTTATTCTCCCTGTTGTAATGTAGCTGACTGGATGAAAGAGAGAAGTGAAATCTGCAAGTACAAGACTTCTGACTTGCCTTTAACGGCTGCTATTAACAACCTACCAAAGTGACAGTAGCTGAGAGGGATCTGTGCGCTCACAACATGTAGGCGAGCGGAGCGCAAATTGTAAGAAGCATTTGTGACTGTCACGGTATTTGCAAATGTGATCCATATTTTCTGCATTTGCATTTACACGTACCAGCCCCACGATTCTGGAGGCATCAAGTTAATAACAAGCTGGAGATGAACCCATCACACATTACTCAGGCTTGACTTCACTCCGTTCTGGGTGGAAGCAGGTGCTTTTTCCTGGGTCTAATAGAGAGGAGAAAATATTCAACCTAAGGCTCCGGGCAGACGGGCTAACCAAGCAGTGGGAGATCCCTCCCTTTCCATTAGCAACAATAAGTACAAATTATACAACCGGTATTATTGCAAATGTGGATTTAATAAAGCAAAAGCTTTGAATACAGAGTTTTCCTGTTCTTTCTCTCTATCTGGTTGCAGAGCCAGAGGTCGGGAGTTTGATTCTTCACTGGGCCTTCTTGACAGGGGCTGGACTGGATGATCCAGAGGGTCCCTTCCAGCTCTGCAGTTTTATTATTATTATTATTATTATTATTGATGATGATGATAATGAGGAGGAGGAGGAGAATCTTGCACAGATTGCAAAGTTAGACATGATAGAGTGGCAAAATTAGTGCATTGGTCATTATGCAAAAATAAATAACTTGCCAGCGTCCAAAGACCCATGGGAACATCAGTTAGAGAAGAAAATGAGGTAGTCAAGATCTTGTGGGATTTCTGGATCCAAACGGACAGACACCTTGAACACAACACACCAGACATAGTAGGAATAGAACGAAGAAAGGTCCGGATCATTGACATTGCAATTCCAGGGAATGCCAGAGTTGAAAATAAAGAATTGGAAAAACTAACAAAATACAGAGACCTGGCAATCGAAACATCTCGCTTGTGGGTGAAACACACTTCAGTGGTCCCCGCAGTCCCTGGGGCTTTGGGAACAATATCAAGAAATTTCACACAGTATTATAAGCAGTTGCAGATCTTAGAAATAACACCATCAAAACTACAAAGAAATGGCAATACATAGTGCGCTGATATTTAAAATATCTGTTTTATAATACCAGTCCATGTTTTTATAATTTTGACTGTGCCTAGTGTTTGTGAATTAATAATAATAATAATAATAATAATAAAGGACCACTCCATTTGTGGGATCAGTATCGACTGATTCAATTATCCATGCTAAATTAAATTAAATAAAAATGCTAAATTAAAAACCCAGGGTGTAGTTACCAGAACTGGCCACTAGAGACCCTATAGTGTTCAATGCTTCCGTATTTTTCGGCATCCATAGGGGGGCTATTTCAGTTTGGCTTTCCCTCAAAATTTTAAATTTAGAGTGTGGGGGAAAACAAAACTGTAAGATTTGCCAGTCTTCCAAGAGCATTTCATTTCAATTCTTTTTTTTTTTTTTAAACAGAGTTGGCTTGGGAAAAGCCAAGCATCCCCTGCACTTTGAACTGCTGAATTCTTTCTAATCAGTCATGCCTTTTCTTCGCCTTGGTCAGTGTTAGTGATTTGATGTTCTGCACTGAAAAATAATTGCAAAATAAAAACACCCCAAGAAACAATGACTCTGTCTATTTCAGTTTCTGCAACTTCTGAATTTTTCCAAGAACATTTGTTCCTTCTTTTTGTCAGTTTGTGAATGTCTTTTTTTAAAAGTCAGCACAGAAATTTGTCTGCATTTTCACTGACATCATTGTACGTGAACAGCTCCTGCGGAAAATGTAGCGACCTGGAAAAACTAAATTTAGAAAGTTTTAGGAAAAGCCAAACTGAAATTTAAAAAAAACTTGTCAGCACCTAGGCCATTGAAAAATCTGTCAGTTTCACTTTCCCCAGCCCTTGGAGAATATTGAATTTTGCAATAACTTGGTAAAAAATAGAATGAAGAAAGCATTCTTGTGTATTCCTGGAAGATGAACAAACCTGATAAGTTTTCCTCTCTCCTGTACTTGGCTACCGTGACTCCATTACTGAAAACAAAGTGAAAAAAATATATTCTTATCCACCTTAGCAATGTTTGTTCACCAGGCACATTCACTAAGGGTGATAATTGAATATTTAAATGTTTACAACTGGCTGCTTGGGAATGCTTTGTGGTGATGTGCATCTTTGCTTATTTTGTTCTTGCAGATGAGAATGATTTTTTAAAAAAATTCTCCCAGCTGGGTAAGATTTTGTGGTGTCTTGTGCTTGCTTGCTTCCTTTCCATTTTGGGACTTTTTTTTTTCCTTCTGCAAAAAAACAAACAAACCACAAGTCCCCCCCCCCCCCCCGCCCAATGCAGTTCTTGACCACTTTTGGTCTGGGTGTCTCAATGTGCACTTATTTGCTACATACTTTGCTTTGGGGCATCTGGTCACATGACCCTGATGATGGAAGGCCATGATCAAAAGGGTCTGAATGGTGGGACCACCATAGTTATCATCAGCTATGGGTTGTAAGAGCGGCTTTATTGAAGTTCTGGATCTTTCATTCAGTATAGAAGTTCTACATATGGAGAGCCATGGTATGAGTTTGCTCAGACTATGGTACCCATCTTTGCCTCTCTGACCTTGAGGGAATCTTTCTGAATGTCTCCCAAACCAATCCCCGTTTAGCCATTTTGCTGAAAACTGCCAACTTTTGTCACAATTAGTGCCAATCATTGTGTTGGCTGCTGTGATGTCAACACCTGTCCTCAGGCGACTGGAATACTGCAAGTTCTTCCATGTGCCGAGATACATATTAATGATGGGACACGTGTGCCTTCTGGAAACATAAAACGGATGCCAACCTCAATTTTCTTTATTTTTAAAGTTACATTTATTCTATCTTTGCTTTGTCTTATCAACATTCCCATGCCTTGCTTAGAAAATTAGTGTAATGGATGCAAACCACATAAAGGGTTCCAGAATTCCTTCATCTCTTCCTGACCACGTCAGAAATATTGAACCCTCTTCTGGGGATCACATCTTAAAAAGGAACAAAGCACTTCTGTTTAAGCTATTGTTAAGAAAGCTACTTCTGGACTCTTAAGAAACGTGTTCATTGAAAGTTTCTGAGTGGGGTGTTTTTTCACTGCAGACATTTTCCATAGGAAGATGCAGGGCTCGAATTTGTTCCCAGGAACAAACTGAGAATAAAAATAAACCATGGTGTCAGGAGGGACAAAAAGGAGCAGGGAGTCAAAGAAACAGGCACCGCTTTAAGTGAGACAGGAAGAGTGTCAGATCTGGCCCGTACTGGCCTGGCAGCTGCAGGATCGGGGCCAGCCTAACCCAGGAATGGCTTGGTGTTTGCAGGGTCAGGCCCTGGCCTGTGTAGCAGCTGTTGGGCCACTCATGAGGCTCACCTGGAAACCTGGAGGGAAGGCCTGTTTAATGAGTGGTTCTCCCTCCCAGAACTGGCCTCAGCAAACTGTCAAAGTCTAAGATATCCCAGGCAGCCTCTCACCCTGGACAAGGGCACCAGGACCCCGTCACAGGGGATCGGGTCCAAAGACACTCACTGCACAGCTGGCTGTGACCAAGCAGAGGCAGGAGCACCGGGCTGGGAGCCACGTCGCAGGACTGGGAGGATGGAGCCGGAACAAGGCGCTGAGATACAGGAGACCAGCAGAAGCAAGCAGGGAGCAAGGCAGGAGCAGGAACACTGGGGTCCAGACACAAAGATGCCAGAGACAAGCGCAGGGACTCTGGAGCAGCAAAGCACAGCCAAAGACCTTTGTTGCTGAGGGAAGTTCTGCCAGGGAGAACCACTCCTTAAATAGGCCTTCCCTCCAGGTTTCCAGGTGAGCTTCATGAGTGGCCCAGCAGCTGCTGCGCAGGCCAGGGCCTGATGCTGCAAACACCTGGCCATTCCTGGGTCAGGCTGGCCCTGATCTTGCAGCTGCCAGGGCGGTATGGGCCAGATCCTGACAAACAGCACTGTATGTATGATGGAGAAAATGACATATACAATCACACATACATAGCAGCGGTGCAGAACTGAATACTTTAAGGAGAACAAATGGCCTGTCTTGAAGAATATCTAAATGCTGGTAGCAATTCCACATTAACAAGGAGAGTGCCACCTTAACAACAAGGAGCCCCCATGGTGCAGTGATTAAACTGCAGCACTGCTGTCAAGCTTCTGCTCAGGACCTGAGTTCGATCCTGATGGGATCAGCTAGCCAGCTCAAGGTTGACTTAGCCTTCCATCTTTCTGAGGTTGGTAAAATTCACTTGGGGGCGGGGCGGGAAGTTGTTTGCATAATTATGTTGTAAACCAGCCAGAGAGTGAGTGCTCCAAGCACTATGGAGTGGTATATAAGTCGAAACAACAACAAGTGTTTTTGTGGGACAAAGCTTCTGCATGGACCAGTGTGTTGCCATCACAATCGCCCCATCATAAAGTGATCCATTTCCTGCACGCGGTCCAGATTTCACAGCATCTCAGGAAAACGCCGCATGTGGCTGACGATGACGACTCTGGTGTGTGTGTATTGTAATAGTCTACTAATTCCCGATGACTTCCATTGCTTCTCTCCCACCCGCTGTCCCTGTCATCTTGTATGGATTATCTCATATCCTTCGAGGTTTGGTGCCTACTTGACTGCTGGGAGTCTCCATTCCTTTTTTGTTCCATCTCTCTCTCTGTCATTGTGTGGATGCCAGCTCTGCCCTTGAGACGCCTGTTAGTGTACTTCCTACGAATGAGATCACCTCTGGACGACAGGTCTTGGAAGTGGGTCATCTCTCCTAGTCTAAAGACTCCGGGAGTACCTGAAGCAGCATTAAATGCTCTTTTTTTGGGGGGGGGGGGAATGGCCACACACTCCTTTGAAATCCTACCCAACATTATGTTGAAGTGCTTTGTGATGTACGTTTCACATGCTTTCTTATCACCGGGGATGAAGCATCAGGGATGTGTGAGTAGCACTCGTTCCCCGAGGAGCTAAACTCCTCTCCTGTTGAATCACTGGGGGGGGGGGGGGGTAGCCGGTGGAGGAACAAGACAGGGATCAGCATTGTAATTGCCTCATTGTCAGCTGAATCCGTCTTCCTACATAGGGAAACAGTGAAGTTCCTCATAGTGCGTCAGGCCATTATCGATTTAACCCAGTACTGCTCATGGTTTGAGGCAGGATCTGTTCCTATTCCGAACACAAGAGCCTTGATGTCTATGTATGCTTGTATATATATGCGCCACCTTTCTCCTAAGAAGAATTCAAGGCGGCTTACAGTATTAAAAGAAATAATATCAAAAGCGGAGACAATAAATTATTACAATATTTTAAAAAAAGAATTAAACAAATATGTTAAAACCAGTCGATAAAGCATAGTAAAACCACATTGAAAAGAACAGGAGCAACCGCAGAAACACAAGAGTCCCCATTTAGAAAACCCTCTTAGACAGCCACTCGCTAGGGGGGGAAAAAAACCTGCCTGAAGAGAAGGGTCTTGTTTTGTGGAAGGACAGCAAAGATGGGTCCAGTCTGGCCTCAAGTGGGAGGGAGTTCCAAAGTCTGGGAGCAGCCACGGAGAAGGCCCTCTCCTTTGTCTCCCCACCAGATGCACCTGTAGAAGTGGTGGGACTGATAGAAAGGCCTTCTCTGGTGATCTTAAAACCCGAGCAGGCTTATAAAGAGAGATTTTTGAAATCGCTTTCCCTCAAGCTGTTGAAATTTTTTGGTCTCCCATCCAACTATTAACCAGACCCAGCCCTGCTTAGCTTCCAAAATAAGAAGCCATGCTTTGAGGGCTTCTAAGGACCCTCCTACTACAAAGTGCATGAGGGCCCTAGTTAATTAAAATCACACATACATAGCATCAGTGCAGAACCTGATACTTTAAGGAGAACAAATAGCCTGTCTTGAAGAATATCTAGGAATTCCACATTAGCAAGGAGAGTTCCACCTAAACAACAAGGAGCCCTGTGGTGCAGAGGTTAAACTGCAGTACTGCAGTCAAGCCTCTACTTACAACCTGAGTTTGATCCCGATGGGTTCACCTAACTGGCTCACTCAACCTTCCATCATTCCGAGATTGGCAAACTGAGTACCCAGATCACTGTGAAGCAAGTTGTTGTTGACATAATTGTGTTGTAAACTGCCCAGGGAGTACTCCAAACACTACGAGGTTGTATATAAGTTGAAACTACAGAACCACAAGTGTTTCTGAGAGACAAAACTTCTGCATCAACCCGTGTGTTACCAAGGGGGGCGTTTTTGACTACTCTCCCAGTTTTGTAAGGGGAAAAAAAACTGCAATGGAGTGGTTGTGGCCCTCCAAAGATCAGAAGAGTGTGTGCAACTGTGTTCGTTCCTGTGTCCTAGAACAAACAACTAGGGGTGCATTGGAACTTAAGAAACAACAGCATCTTAATTCTTGTTCAAGCCTGCAATCTCAAGTGCATCACCCGTGCGCGGAGTAGAAAGATCAGGTCTGGAACACTGATCAGCCCCGACAGCTCACCAGCTTCGATGTTCTCCACCGCTCTGCAGCAATTCCCACTTGTCTACTTAGTCTTCACACCGGGCCACTATTTCTGCTCCTTGTCTCTGCTCTTTAAAGCCGGGGAAGAGAAGAGAGAAAACGTGCTGTGGCAGGGTAAGGCCAAGACATTTTCTGCCCGGAGCAAAGGACAAGATGGATTTTTCCTCTATTCCATGGACAGATGCTGTCTGGCTTGGTAGTTGACACTTCCCCCAACCCTCACAATGGGATAGGAGATGCCGGGACATCTGAGAACAGAAGGTTTGTTGAGGGCAGTGGTTCCCCCAAACAGATGTTCTAGTAACTGCTGGATAGGTCAGAAGTTAGGCATCTGGCTGTGGAGCCAGAGGTTGGCAGTTCGATTCCCCCACTGTGACTCTTTGACAAGGACTTGATGATCCACAGGGTCCCTTCCAGCTCTGCCGTTCTACGATGATTATTATAACTTCTCCTCCCAGAAGGTCGCACAAACAATAGGCCAAGTTTCTGGGGTTTGTAATCCACAACCACAGAAGTCTTTAAAATTGGGGATCTCTAGTTTTAGATGACACTGGTCTGTCTTTTAAGAGACCGAATCTGTTGAAGGGCATCCAACTAGTGATGAAAAGGAATTTGGGGAGGGGAGGGAGTTGACAGTCATAATAAAAAGTATATAATTAAATTTGGGAGGGGAAAAAACCCTTAAAAATTAGGAACATGGCAAAAACTGAGAAGAAATATTTCTCCCAGCATTGAAGTGTGAGGCGTGGTGTGCGTGTGTGTGTCCTCAGACTTTCTTCCCATTTGTAGCCTTGTTTTTGACTTTTTAGGGTTCCCCCCCCCAAGAAAGAAACCAAATAATGATAAAAAATAATGAATAATTCAAGTACTCTTTGGGGTGTGTGTGTGAGGGGATGATGTTACCATCCATAAAATAAATGGAAGGGGCTTAGTGGCAAGTCACGCAGCCGATGTATGAGAAAAGGCCGTCATTGGAAACTCCTCAAGAGCTTAATTTTGCCTTCATGGCTCCCAGTCTCCCACCCAGCTTTGGCCCACGGCCTGGTGGAAGCTGACATTCAAGATCTGCATTTGTTGTTGTTGTTTAGTCATTAAGTTGTGTCCGACTCTTCGTGACCCCATGGACCAGAGCACGCCAGGCCCTCCTGTCTTCCACTGCCTCCCGGAGTTGGGTCAAATTCATGTCGGTCGCTTCAATGACACTGTCCAACCATCTTGTCCTCTGTCGTCCCCCTTCTCCTCTTGCCTTCACACTTTCCCAACATCAGGGTCTTTTCCAGGGAGTCTTCTCTTCTCATGAGATGGCCAAAGTATTGGAGCCTCAGCTTCAGGATCTGTCCTTCCAGTGAGCACTCAGGGTTGATTTCCTTCAAAATGGATATAGGTTTGTTCTCTTTGCAGTCCAGGGGAATCTCAAGAGTCTCCTCCAGCACCACAATTCAAACAAGATAGGCATATTCCTCTACTTATAGACCAACACCGAAAAGGGCATCGGTGCTCAGGTGGATCAGGCCCCAAAGCCCTGTTCCCCTGGAGAATAGGGCAAGTGTATTTCCTGTAGCCCTGCGTTGAAGTGCGTCTGCCATGTAAGCTTGGACGGGAGCCTACCAATTTTACAGCTATTTTAGGAGCAAATTGGCATTCCACCCCCTACCCCCCCAATGTATATAGAGTCCAATGTTTTCTGAGTAGCTTACACAATGGGTGTCACTTTATGAGGCTGGCTCTCGCATTCTTGGTAGCTCATCTTAAGGCACTGGGTTGCTGCATGAGCTCTTTAATGTATCCATTTATATTCCGAACAAAGATCTTAGACTTATCCCATCATCAGAAATTCTTCAGCACTTGATGTATTTTTTCTTCACCGTTTCCATCAGGTACGATCATTCTTTCCTTGGGGCACAAGAAGCCTTTCTATTTTATTTTTTAAAAAAACTCTCCCTGCCCCCCTTCCGACAGTTTATGATTGAAACTAACAAATTATGTCTGTAAAAGAGAAGGAAGGGGGGAAAAAAGAGAGAAAAACCTCTGCTAAATCAAATGAAAGCAGCCCTTTAAAGACAATGCTTTTAAGAAATCTGGGTTTTATGCAACTGGGGTGACATTAGGAGAAAGCCTCCGAAGGCTTTGGCTGCTAATCAAGTTAATGCTGAAGGAGATGGCGAGGGAGGGAAAGGGAACTGCCAGGGCCGATGAAGAGAATGTAAATTTATGCCCCGTTTTTAGGGAAGTTAATCGATCCAGACTATCCTGAGTCTCAGGCAGAGCTTGGAAATAACGAATGGCCCATAAATGTATTTATTTATTTATTTAAAATATTTTTAACCGGCCTTTCTCCTTAAGAGGGACCCAAGGTGAACCGTGAGTATAGAATCCTCAAAGGATCAATGAATACAGTACCAAAAAATATAAGCAAACACCGGGACACATTCAAAACAGTAAGGTACAACAATCCATTAAAAAAAAACAACCCACTCGGCAGCCGTTCACTCAGGGGAAGCTTGCCTGAAGAGAAAGGTCTTTGCCTGCTTGTGGAAGGATAGTAAAGATGGGGCCAGTCTAGCAATTATCTCTAACTAATTACTTTCTGGGTAAGAGAGAAGTAACTAGTACTTACAAAGTTACATTTGGCATAACTAGTTATACCTAAGTTATTTAAGTGTAAGAAGTAGTGCCAAGTTACTTTCAAAACATTTCCAAGGTGGAAGATTCTGCCACTGAGTACGCATTTCCCCTCTATTTTTGTGGTCTGTTGGTAGATATCGTAGTGTAGAACTCAATGAATTACTTGCACAACTGGAGGAATAATAACAATAAGTGCCGGATAGCTCAGTGGTTTAGGTATCTGGTTCCGGAGCCAGAGGTTGGGAGTTCAATTCCATACTGTCACTCCTTGACAGGGGCTGGACTTGATGATCCACAGGGTTCCTTCCAGCTCTGTGGTTAATAATAATAATAATAATAATAATAATAATAATTAATAATAATAATAATAATAATAATAAAATAGCAACCTGGCAGCTAAGAAGTAATGAGTAGCACAACAAGTTACTTTTAAATATCTGAAACGTCGTAACATTGCTTTACCACTAGAAAGAAGTAGGTTTAGGTGCCGTGAAAGGGGAAAAACACATTTTTAGTTATCTAATTTGTTATGTTTTTTACTGCTAGGAATCAGGAGAAGCATTTGAGGGATTACTGTATTTTTCTTCTTCTCTTGTGCCAAAATCAACTAGGTATCTTGACATATGTCTGTGGGTAATGTCTTTGATTGCTTTGACTTGGGAGGAAAAATGTATGACGTTGTTCTGGAAAGTCTGGTTTGACAGGGGAAAAGTTACAACATTTCTACGAAATGTTCTTTTTCACGACTTTCCTTGAATGCTACTTATCCCAACGTGAGGGGTTTCCTTCTCATTCTTTTCCCCTCACTCCGCAATGTTTGGGCCCTGTTTTGCATGCCTGTGACAAAAGCCTCATCATATTTTCATATTCTTCTCACTGTTTTGCATTTCCAGGAAGAACTGAATCAGAACGGCCACTGATGGTTCGGAAGCCACACACATGAAGGCAGGAAGATATTTTTAGGTTCTTCAACGTTATAATTTCTTGCAACTTGCAAATTGACTTGGAATGTTCCTTTCCCCCTTGTGTGGGTTTGCCTGAAGACCAGATGTGAAGTCTGGCCTGGTGGGTGATTCTCAGCAGCCAACCAGAAAATGACATCCTCCATCGGATGTACAGAATGACCCCGTTTTTGGTCTATGTGGGCATATTGTTTTTTCACTCTGAATTGGTCTGAAGCTGGATTCACAATGACTCTTCTTGTCAAGAAAAACATATTAAACCTTCCTTTGGGAGCTATCGTTTTTGCCAGTGTGCTTAAAAGGACTTCCCCTTCCCCCTTCTCCCCAATCTGATTTGTCACTCTTTCAGTCATTATTGCTTCCACTAAGGATGGGGACTTGATTATAAAAAAACAAAATGGAGGAAACCCCGCAAAAGACAGTCTAGTTGTCGCTCTCAGGTTCTTTTGCTGATTCCTAATAGAAAGCCTCTTCACAAAAGAACATCTACGTTGGCTTGGGCATGTCGTAAGAATGGCTGATGGTCGGATTCCAAAAGATCTCCTGTATGGAGAATTAGTGCAGGGAAATCGCCCTAGAGGGAGACCACAGCTGTGATACAAGGAGATCTGCAAGCGGGATCTGAAGGCCTTAGGAATGGACCTCAACCGATGGGAAACCTTGACCTCTGAGCGTTCAGCCTGGAGGCAGGCGGTGCATCGTGGCCTCTCCCATTTTGAAGAGACACTTGTCCAGCAGGCAGAGGCCAAGAGGCAGTCCCGAAACCAGCAAAACCAGGGAGCTGGACAGGGGACAGTCTGTATTTGTCTTCAGTGTGGAAGGGATTGTCACTCTTGAATTGGCCTTCTCAGCCACACTGGATGCTGTTCCAAGTCCTCCATACAGAGCACGTTACCCTAGTCCTCTCGAGACTGAAGGATGCCTAATCTTTAAATCACAAAAGAACAAAATGATTTTTTTGTTGCTTTTTTAAAAAATTCCTTCTGTCATGAAGCTTTTTCTTCACCCTTGCCTGTCAAATTACCCAGGAAATTTCTTCAGTTAATCACGTTGGGAGGGCTGCTCTTGGCAGCCAATCAGAACATTGGGGGACAGGGAGGGGATTGTGAAGGTGTTAAGGACCTGGATTGGTCAGACCCCAAATGAGGAGACATGCTGTTGTTTTTCCTTTTCTTGGTTAGCATTATTGTGCAATTTGTGCTGCTTGTTAGGAAGTTACACGGTGAACATTTTCAGGAGCCAGGAAAGAAGCAGGTGGTAGCAGAGCAGCCTCTGTCTTTCATTTTTTAAACTCTTTTTTAATACTTTCACTGCTGTGCCTATAGAGGCAGGGTGGGGAGCCAAGAGAGGAAGAGAGTAGCAGCAAAGAGATCTCTAGCTTTTTAAAAAAATAATCATTTTAAAAATACTTTTAAGAATATGTTGGAAAAGAAAAGCACTGTGGACTCTTACACAGGCAGCCAGAGTGGTAAAAGAGGGAATTCTCTCTCCTTCACCCTTACCATATTAACAATCCTTGTGGAATAGTGAATACAGGGTGTCCCTTATTTAAAAGCAAAACGTGGTGCTTATACAGTATACTGCCCCATAGCGCTTAAAGAACTCTCCGGGCTGTTTAAATTTTTATTATGCAGGCTACCCATTGCTCCCACCCTCAGAGAGCTGTGTACTCAATTTACCAACCTTGGAAGGATGGAAGGCTGAATGAAACTCAAGCCAGCTACCTGATATTTGAACCACTGTCATGAGCAGAGTTTGGGCCGCAGTACTGCAGTTTAAGGACTGCACCATGAGTCCCATACTGACAGACAACTCTGTGTTTCCTGTCTCCTCAGCTGGAAGTTTGACAAAGTTCTCTGAGGCCAAAGAACAAGAAAACAAGCCCGGGCATGAGTTCAACTAGAAGAAAATGTTTTTCTTAAGGATCAGCTGCTTCTTCTTATGAATGGTGCTGGGTTTTGGCCGTAATAAATTTGATTCAATTCTTATGAATGGACTGTGCTTTTGCAATCAAATAAGGATGAGTCTGTTGAAGAAAAGATCAGCCCTATGTTCAGGCAGCTAGAAGTGAGAGAAATGCTCCAAAATATTCTTGGCTAAGGGGAAGAGGTGGAACCAAAACAAAATACACTCCTTGTTTTAGAAATCAATGAAATTTAGAAAACCTTGATGCTAAACCATCAATCAGTCAAATTGGAATGCTGGTACTGTGAAAGAGAGAAAGGGTGTCTGTGGCATGGTATCATCTCATCCAGGTTCTTTGCTCAGAGACAAGTGGCCCTCTCAGATTTTAATGATATATGTGTGCATGAAAAATTTCCAAATCTTACACTTATTTTATTCCCATTCTTCAGCCTTATTTTTATTCTTATTTCCATTCTTGCAGATGAGTGAAAATGAAAAATGTCATGGAAGTGTTCGTCCATTTTTTTTTCTGTTTCTTCACTTTTGCAGAAAAAGTGTTGTTGTTTTTGTGTGCATTTTTAATTTTTTAAAAATTAAAATTTATTTTTTGTTCCTTCAAATCTACCTTGTAAATCTGGGAGTAACCAGGAGGAAGGCCTTATTCTTACACAATTCACAATTCACAGGGGCTATATCCAGTTACCATGTTCAGAAACAGAATACCACTAAACGAAACATGAAAGTTACTTTTTCTAGACTACAGTTCTCAGAATCCTCCAGCAAGGGGGATAACTTTTCCATGCTCAGTGCCAGCTAGTGGGGACAAAAGTGAGAGAAGGAAATCAGGTGGGTTTATTCCATCTTTAGGGGTCTATCCCATCCCCAGGTTTCATGTACATCAGTGCAAAACAAAAATGGAAAACCTGGGGATGGGATAGACCCTAAAGATGGAATAAACCCATGAGATTTCAGAGTGCTAATTTCAAGGGCACATCTGAGATTTACTTTAAAAAGCCAACTAGTAGGCCAAATCACTCTGGGTTTCATTTCACTCAGTTTGCGCCCTTGATGTGAATCAATTTGTAAATTTGCTTCATTTTGCCCTGTAACTCATGTTTTCCATTCCACGTTCACTTGAGCCTCATACCAATTGGTCAAAATCTGGCTGATTTAATTCAGAATGAATTCAAATCTGGTGCACAGTCCTGCCTCCCAGAGGTATGTGGTCAGTCACCATTTGATGTACGATGCCTGGATTAGATGGGGCATTGATTTGATCTAGTGAGACCTTTCCTAACGCCTCTTCCCAATGTCATCTGCTCGACCCCACCAGATCTTTGCAGGCTGTACTCCTCTGTGTTGCCATTCCAAGGGAGGCCCATAAGTCTTCCACAAGAGATTGGGGCCTTCTTCATCGTGGCACAATGGAACCAGCTGCTGGAGGAACTGTGCCTGGCCCCTCTCCCTGTTAGTGTTCAGAAGGCACCTTAACACGCTGCTTTTCAGGGAAGCTTTCCACACTGATTCTGTGCCTCCAGTCCTGCTGTCTCTTTGAGAACCTGCTTTTGGCAGTAGTGTAGTAGTGGTTTGAACAATATGTGTTTTATTCATTATTGTTGTAAACTGCCCAGAATAGTGCATTACACTAATGGGGAGGTATAATAAATAAATAAATAAATAAATAAATAAATAAATAAATAAATAAATAAATAAATAAATAAATTTCCTTCCTTCCTCCTTGCTATCGTTCCTTGCTTCCCTTCCTTCCTTCATCAGCTCCTTCCTTCCTTCCTTCCTTCCTTCCTTCCTTCCTTCCTTCCTTCCTTCCTTCCTTCCTTCCTTCCTTCATCAGCTCCTTCCTTCCTCCATCAGCTCCTTCCTTGCTTGCTTGCTTGCTTCCTTCCTTCCTTCATCAGCTCCTTCCTTGCTTGCTTGCTTGCTTCCTTCCTTCCTTCCTTCATCAGCTCCTTCCTTCCTTCCTTGCTTGCTTCCTTCCTTTCTTCATCAGCTCCTTCCTTCCTTCCTTCCTTCCTTCCTTCTTCCTTCCTTCCTTCCTTCCTTCCTTCCTTCCTTCCTTCATTAATCAGCTCCTTCCTTGCTTCCTTACTTCCTTCCTTGCTTCCTTCATCAGCTCCTTCCTTGCTTGCTTGCTTGCTTGCTTGCTTCCTTCCTTCATCAGCTCCTTCCTTCCTTCCTTCCTTGCTTCCTTCCTTCCTTCATCAGCTCCTTCCTTGCTTCCTTCCTTCCTTCATCAGCTCCTTCCTTGCTTCCTTCCTTCCTTCATCAGCTCCTTCCTGCCTGCCTGCCTTCCTGCTTTCCCATAAATGGCTTTCATTTTCATGCCTAGCTTTAGTCTTAATTTTAAATTGGATGGAGAAGGTGTTGAGATGTCATTGCCCCTTGAAGCCCCTAATGCTTAGCGGATTCTTCCCAAATTAAATTACCGCCTGTGAAACCTCCCATGGCTCATGAGCACATTTGGAAATGGCCCTTCCTCTGTTTCAGAGGTTGTTTTTTTTAATTGGGGGGGGGGGGGGAGAAAGTGAACTGTTTCTCTCCTGCTGCAGCTCTCCCGTATTTCTAGGATACATTTCAGTCTGGTTCAAATATTCATGGAGATATTTTAATTAACAACCCCAGCGGATAGATTTCCAACGAAAACCGACATTTACAACAAGGTAAGATTTGATGCCTAGAAAGAAATAATTCCAAGAAGGCAATAAATGAGACACACAGAAGAGAAAAGAGACAGTGACGGTGAGAAGAAAAGAGGAGAAAATTATGCTATGGGGAACATTATGTTTGAATACAGAATTTCATGATGAGACAGTGATTAGAAGCTGAAAAATAGACTTTACCTTAACGTGGGATTGATCACATGCTCAATGAGATGGGCAACCTGTGGCACATCACCAGAATCAGCAGAGGAACTACAGCCTCAGTGCGTTCTCCAGATCAGTGGTCCCCAACCCTGGGCCTCCAGATGTTCTTGGACTACAACTCCCAGAAGCCTTCACCGCCACCTCTGCTGGCCAGGATTTCTGGGAGTTGAAGTCCAAGAACATCTGGAGGCCCAAGGTTGGGGAACCACTGCTCCAGATGACCGCTTTTAGCAGGAATAGTTACTTTTTGGGGGGGTGGCACCTTAGCTTGGAATATCACTGTCCCTGTAAAGTGGAGACTGTCAGGTTATCTGCTTTAGGCTTTAGTCCAGACCATAGAGGAACTATCCAAGGTGCTGAATTTGTTCTGAGGCTAGGACTCGGGGCCTTGGTGACCTCCAGTCAAGTACAAACTAAAATCTGGAGCAGATTTGCTGATGCTTCCCAAAACCATAATCGCAGATCTCTGCTATCTGACACTCTCTCTCCTTGTAACACCAGAAATGCTGTCGTATGATTTATTTAGAGATATTTTAATAAATATCTACCCTGTCCTTTATCTAGACGTCTCAGGGGGGGATGCAGATAATTTTTTAAAAGATTAAGACATTTAAAATGATTTTTTAAAAAATCCTTTCTCTTCTGCAGCCTCCATGTACCCTGAAATCTTGCTCTGGAGGGTTGAGAACTCTCTGAGACTGGTTTGATCATCATGGAGTTCTGAGTCTGGACTCAGAGAGGAAGATGGTCTGAAGCCCCACTAGAAACAGATACTGAAATAAAGCAATCGAACTTGTCTATCAAGAGAAGAAAGTTCCTTTTTGACATTCCAAACTCTGAATACTAGCATCCATCAGGCCTCACAGCCCAAAAAAAGTTACAAGAATCCTGTAGAATTGAGAGTTCCCATGACACTCCACTAACTTACGCATTGGTTTTCGGGGAATCTGGCATCATAGATATGGATGTGACTGTCGTATCATACTTTGAAAGAATATTGAGAGGTTTCACAAATTTTATCTCACTGCTTGCTACATTTGGTTCTGGTTAGAGAACGGAAACTATGAACCGAAAAAAAAACCCCCACAAACTGGTATGGTTCGTGGTCTGGTTTGGGGATCCCCCTTTGCCAAAATGAAACAAAGCGTGAACTTTTTTCTGCTCAGTGCTTCGTTTGGCTTTGGCAAAATGGATGCCCCACCCGCTTCCCACTGCCCCATCGCCTCCCTAACTGGTCCTGCCGCTGCCTTCTCTTTTTCTTCCAATGCCACCATCTTTAGCGACAGTGGCCTGGCTTCCCTTCTGACAGCCAGGACTGCTGTTTATGCACATGGACATGCCTATCAGCTGAAGGTTCCCTTCCTCCAGCCACAAACTGAGAAAAAAAGAAGAAGCATGAACCAATTCATTTCCCCACGGATCGGGGTTGGTTTGCAGTTTGTGGGTAGCCACAAACCATGGACCACCCTGATTCATCATTTTTATGGTTGGTGCCCATCTCTGATTCTGGTCTCTTGAGCTACCCTTCTGTTCCTCACTGTGTGGAAGTATAAGATTCCTTCCCTCCTGTTTTCCTGCCATATGCTTTTTCTCAACTTGCTGAGGTGAGGAGATGGAGAGAAGGCTATTGAAGGGACTCATTATAAATATTTACCTCCCAACATCTCTACATTTTCATTACACATCTTTACATCTCATCTAACACATTGGCCACACACTTGAAGTCTGGAACAATCTGCAAACATGTTCACACATCAGATGAAAGTGATCTGGGGGCTGAGAGGAAGGAAGCATCTCACACATCTTCCTCTTTCCAGCTTCTGGAACATTTTTTTTTTTTTGAAGCAAGTCTTCATTCAGAGATGTTGGGTGCTACCTAGGGGAACCCATGTGGGACAACGTTTCTTTGTTCCACAAAGCTCTGCTCTTCATTTGTTGAGAGAGGGCTATGTGGAAGTCTTTATGTACAAGTCTTACACATGTTCGCACATCAAAACTCAAAGGCATAGAGCACAAGAACCCTGCATCTGTTTGTTTGAAGTTTGGCTGGTACGATCCCCTCCCAAAAGGCTGATGTGCCTGCAAATGTCACCCAATGTTGGCCAATAAAGCAGAACATGCAGAGTTGTTAACCTGATTTCCAGTGATTAGCCCTATTCAGACCTTATCACTGCTGGTACTGTCCTTCCGGTGCTAGGTCTGAAAAGGGGAGCTTCCTCCTCCTATTTAGGTCCTGTGTGCAATCAAGAACTCTAGAATATCTGGGTTTGAAGTCTGATGGAAAGCCTATACTGAACAGCAACTTTTGCTTCTTCTGATCTAATGCTAAAACCATGAAGAATGCAATGACAGAGGGAGTGGAGTTAACTATTGCCCTCTTAGTGTGTTCTCAGCACCAGCATTCATAAGGCTTGAACAGGGCTGTTGTCAATGGGTTTAGATTTCCAAATCAAGATTTGATTCAAGAGAAACTGAGCATACTTCATCCTGGTCCCAGCTGAATTAATCTTTTTTCTCGATCACCAAATCTGATGTTGCAGACCAAATCATGTAGTCAATGTATAAATCTCTCATCTAGTTTTTATTCTATTGCCTTCCACTGCAGCTCTTTCATTTCTGCTTGTCCTTTTTTCATATTGGACAGTGAGATATTGGACAGCTTCCTTCCTGCGCTGGTACATTTTTCTCATACATTCCCCCCCCCCCCTAAACTGCAAATCCTGTAATTCTCCATCCTGGAAGTTTTATCTGACTTACAGACACTTAAATGTGGCTGACCTGGAAGAAAGGCCTAAGCTGGGAGGCTTTGAGGTTTAGCTAGGCCTAGCTCTGCCCAACTTCCTGTTCAGAAAGGAAGATCCCAGCTAGCACTGGGGCAGGAACAGGAAGTGTAGGCCTTTCTCTCAGGTCAGCCACATTTAGGTGTCTTTAAGTCTGGTAAAAGTCTCAGGATGGAAAGTTATGGGTTTTGCAGTTCAGGAGATTCCAAAATCCTGTCTTGATTGTGCACATTATCCCCAGTCTGTACCTTGTAGTCATTCACATTTGAAAAGATGTGCAGGGCTTTGCATGGCCTTTATTTCCTTGGAACACCTGATGTAAGCCTCACATCTGTTCAAATTCCCCAAATGAGGTTTGTATATTCTCATAATGAGTCTCAAGAGATGAGCAAGGGCTGCCTCCAGGGCAATTATTGAATCCAGGAGAGTTATTGTCTAGCTCTGCCTTCATCACCTTGGCTTTATAGGAGTAAACTGCAATGAAAGAAAACGAAGTTTACAACACAGGGCAAAGTAGAACATGGATGAGGGTGGTGGAGTGTGTGAGTACCATACAGAACATAAGCAACCACCCTCTATGGGCATGATCGGTCCATTTAGTGTCACCACAGATCAATGGAACACCTTACCCCCCCTCCATCCTTCTGGTCCAATATATGGAGAATAGAGATGGGCATGAACTGGAAAACCAGTAATTATGGTTTATGGTTACTGGTTTATCAGTAATCATCAGTAACCATAAACCAGTAACCATGGTTTATGGTTACTGATGAAGCACAAACCACAAACCATCATTGCCTCCCCCCAAAATTAAGCCTGGCATTGCCTCTGCACATGCACCCACCTCCCAGCTGATAGGCGGGTGCCTGGACAGAGGCAATGCCAGGCTCCTGGCAGGGAAGCTGGGTCCACTGCCATTGCCACTGCACATGTGCTCACCACCCAGTTGATAGGCGGGCACATGCACAGAGGTGGTGGGCCCAGCTCCCCTGCCAGGAGCCTGCTGCAATCTCTGAAGATGGTACTGGCGGCCCACGCCAGTGGCAGTGGAGGTGGAAGTGGCAGGTAGGCAGAAGCAATGGGGGCGGCGGGAAGAGGGGTGGGCGGGCCATCCCATTTTGCCAAAGCAAAACGAAGCACCAAGCGGAAAAAAGTTCAGCGTTGCATTTTGCTTTGGCAAAACCGGGTCCCCGAACTGGGTCACTAACCGAAACACGAACCACTCCGGTTCATCGGTTTTCCTGGTTTGTGGTTCATTTAGTGCCCATCTCTAGGAGAGAATGACGGTGCTGAAGATGGTCACCTCTGTTATCTGTGGGGCTCCCCAAATACATTTATACCCTGGCTAACAGAGAGTCCCCATGGATCCCCCACTTCAGACATGTTTCTCTAATCTAGAGTATTAAAGCAATGAAAGAGGAAACAGGAAGTGCGTTGATGGAGTACATCTCTGTGTATGGCAACTGAAAGCAGTTAATGTCTGAAGAGTGAATGTGAAGGACAGAGGACTTAATGTTCTCTACCATCTCTTCCCTCTTAAGGAAAGTCCAAAGGCCTAAGGACAAAGAAGCCTAGTGGGAAGAACAGAAATCTTGGAAAAAACGCATGACGAGCAACAACATTTCTCATGATAAGTTACATTTTCCAGCTAGCGACGGCACCAACATCGTATTTCCCTGCCTACTGAAGCAGTTCTCAAATGTTAATATCATACTGTCCACTCATCATTCCGCTCCCACCAAAAATGGGTCCCAGTGTGATAGAGAAAAAAAGTGTACCTTTCTATATTCACAGGCATAGTATTATTATGTTTACACGTACAGTCCACTTTCAGGCTAAAAAATGCAGCACTCTTGCTGATAGTAAAACACACAAAGAATAATTCCATAACATTGTAATTATGAGTAATTAGCATGAAAATCCTGCATCTAACCAAGATTAGGATGGCATCCCACTGGCGGTATACGGCGGAGAGCCACTTGCTTGGAAAAACGGCTGGTGTTTTGTTGCTGTTGTTGTTTTGCTCGGTTTTGTTGTGACGCCCCACTTCATCGCAACAGCACCAAGACGTGAAAATGAATCAATTGAAGGAATTTCTGCCACAATGTGAATTTACTGTCCTCAATGCTGCTTGTGGGAATATCTCTGGTCAGGCAAGAAACTGTGTGTCACGGTGTGTGTGTGTGTGTTTATTTCCAAAGAATGAACAACTATGTCCTCAAAAAGATTATCTAGCATGAACTCCCATGATCAAGTTAACACCCCGTGGGATCAAAGCACAGATGAGTGCGAGCAGTGTACCGAGGTAACAAAAGCAGACACAGCAGCATGGTGGGGAGTGAAAAATAAAGTCCTTCTCAGCTTATGCCAGCTTGAGACATGCCAAGCAGAAATGGCTGACTCTTTCAAACCCTGCAGACAGTAGTTAGAGACACACGCTCTTCATTTCGAGGAGGAAAATGGCAAACGGGGACATTCACCATCCAGAAATTAAGCTGTATGTGAAGGAGACGCGGCGCTAAAATGATTGGAAAAGCTTAAGCCGCTTGCATGTTTTAACATGCCAGGCGGCTGCAAAGGCACAGGGAGAAGGAAGATGAAGAACTCCTGGGGGGGAGGAGAGGAGAGAGAAATGGTTGGCTACACTGGGGTTTTGGAAAAGCAAAAAATAATGATTTTCACATTTAGCTTTGAAGCTGGGATGAGAATCACAAAGCTTGTTGGCCTAATGGCTATTTCTTGTGCCCTGGTTTCACATCCTCTTCCTAATCTAGCCCTTGAAAATACAGGAGTGATCCTTCTCTTAAACAATGTGCTGGCTAGGGATGTGCTAAAATTTCCATATTTGTATCGTTCATGTTTTTTCTTGCCCCTGTCCTGTTCTTTCACACTCAAGCCAGAGGCACCCTCTCTTTCAGTCCTTTTGTTTCAGATTTCCCCATCCATTTCGTCTGGCACCAGTCGTTCAAAAGCCCCGAAGAACCCTTAAAACTACTGTAAATAATAATAATAATAATAATAATAATAATAATAATAATAATAATAATAATAATAATAATAATAATAATAATAATAATAATAATAATAATAAAAAGCAAGGGCAAGTCAACAGAGACTAAATCTACTAAATTTAGTAGACTAAATCTACTAAATCTGTTTAGGCATCCACACAGGCCAGTCTCACGCAGTCACAGAGTCCACCTTCTAGCCCAGACAGAGGAACGTACAACAGCCGCCCTCTCCATATATAACTTTAACAGAATACATGCACAGCAAATTAATCAAATCATAATGTAAAATCAATCAAACAGGGAAAGGGAAAATCCCCTTTCACATCTAGGATTTGTTTGTTATGACTAATTATTGATTAATTAATGACTTTCTACCCTGCCTTTTCTCCCTTTTGAGATACTCATTACTTGAGTCATGCTGGTCATCATGACCTAGAGAGCCCTTTTATTTTATTTATTTATTTGTTTGTTTGTTTGTTTGCTTGTTTGTTTGTTTGCTTGTTTGTTTGTTCCATTTTTACCCCACCCATCTAGATTCAGGAATCTACTCTGGGCGGCTTACAGAGTATAAAGATAAAAACAACATTAAAATAACTTTGATCAAAGAGCAAAAATTGATAAAGAAAACAAGATGGAAAAGAAGCTATGTAATGGGAGGGGGGAAGGCCTGCCGGAAGAACCAAGTCTTCAACTTGTTTTTAAAAATTCCTAGCAAGGGTGCCAGTCAAATGTCCGGTGGTAAGGTATTCCAAAGATGAGGGGCCACCGCCGAGAAGGCCCGGCTTCTTGTTCTCTCCTTCCGGGCCTTTCTTGTTCTCTCCTTCCGGGGTTAAGCCTCTCAGCCGTCAGGTCCGGCTTGATTGAGTGACCCGAATTCAAACCTCTGGCTCTGCTGCTGGATATTTAACCCACTGATCTACCCAGAAATACTAATAATAATCTTGGAACTGCAGAGCAGGAAGGGACCCTATGGATCATCGAATTCAGCCCCTGTCAAGGAAGCCCAGGGGGGAATCGAACTCCCAACCTTTGGCTCCACAGCCAGATATCTAAACTATCCAGCTATCCAGCATCTCAAGGGGCCTGCCACTGGGACAGAACATAAGGCACGAGCCTCCTTCTGCTTAACAGGGGAGACTTGTTTCCCATGGAACTGACCATCTTTATTACTCTCCTCTGAAGATGTTCCAACAGCCATGTTAAAAGATGAATCCAAGAAGTGGACACACTGGCTTATACCAGTGTGGGGGCAAACTTACACATGCAGGCCCTGCCACCAGTGTCTCCTACATCATGGTGCTATATCACGATAGCGTCATCAAGTAAGAGACACTGTAGCACTATGGCATCATGACACAATACCATCTCCCTATTCTTCAAGAAGTAGGGGGAAAAAACTTAGCATGATGATGGAGCTGGAAATGCTATTTTTCTTTATATATGGAACTGAAATAATTTGGAGTTGCATAAAATCCCAGAGTGTCAGAAAGCATCATTGTTAGATTCCCCATTTCTACTTTCAAGGTGTACCACGCCTGAGTCCAGCAAGTTAAGAGAAACGGCTTGTTTCTGGGAAGCCAGGAGAGACTTGAGCATAGAAATTCAAAGTTTCCAGTTGCATGCCTGTTTATTTGCTTTGGGAAAGTTATTTGGAGTAGTTCTCCATGCCTGGCTCCAGCTCCCCAAATGACTAATTTGACGTGACATGTCCTAATGTAGTATGATCAGATATAATTTGATCTTATTAACTCCCATCGTCATATATTTGGAAACATCAGATTCCATTTGAGAAATATGCATGCACTGTACATTAAGAGGCACCTTGAAATCTTGGTGCTGCAATGGAATTCATCAACCCGCCCATGAAGTCTTTAGACTCCCTTCTTATAGAGAGGCATAAATACAGGAGTGGAAGTAAAAGGAGGAAGGGTATTCACTGAACCCACCTTTACGTGAAGCTGGAGATATTTGGGGGAGCAGGTTCTGATCTGAGGCATCCTGGAAACACCTTCAAAGGTATAATAAACAACCTTGGAAGGGTTGGGCTCATCTTGACATGGTTGCCCAATTGAACCTGGCATGAGATTCAAGGCAAGGTGGTGAAAGTGTAGGCATTTCAAGGACAGTCTGAAAGTGTTGATAATCTTACTGACATTTCTCCAGGTCTGGAGGGAATAGAAGTAAGGTTACCCATAGGGATGGGATTTTTGTATATGTATCTTTTTTGTTTATTGCACTCACATGGACATAAAGACAACGGATACAAAAAGAAAGAGCAAAGCACAATGATCAAGCATCAGTAAGCAGGGCAGCCCTTCCATGTATTGGAGCCATAAAGAATTTATTCACTTGTGCTCTTTTAGGAGAGTTCTGGTCGGACAAGCAATATGTGACCAGCCACTGACCTGAGCAACCTGGAAATCGACGCAGCAGGGGCGAATCAGATTGTTGCTAATCTGTTTGCAAAATGTGCAGTATAAAAGGATATGTGACAAAAATTCGGGCAGTATCTTTCTTGGCCAGGAAGTCCCTGAAATCTACCCTGGAGTAAGGCTGAGGGTAGGATATTATATCTGGCAAACACAAATGCTCTACAGGCCTGGGGTGATCACAGGGTAGTTCAATAGCCTGCAGGAGTCCCGTACGAGGAAAGGGTATCACTTGCCAAGGAAGAGCAGGTCCTGTTGGTTCAGGAGAACAACTGCTGCTTCTCAAGATCATAAAGTATCTAAGTGCTCCCTAGGCTTGCTGCTGTTTGAGCATTAGAAATGAACCAAGGGGCATACCCCAGGACCTAATTTTAGGTTGGTATCAAAGATAGCCACTGGCTGGAGTTAGAATCAGCATATGGTACACAAAACCAAGGTGTTGGACTAAGAAGGTGTAGCCACAACCAGAATGTTATGGTCTGGATCTACGCCCTGGAGTTTTGTAATTCTAGGATTAAAGGGACTGGGAGAGGATAAACCAGAAGGCAAAAGAAGGTCGTTTGTTGAGAGACTCTCCTTATAGACTCTGATGGCTAGTGGGACTACCTTTCCCATGGAGCAGTGAGTTAGCTTCCACAAAGCAGTGCAAAGGAGGGGGCATTGGCTTAGGCTTCCCAGCCAAGGTGTGGGTAGCGAAGCTGATCCTAGTAGTAGGAAGACCTCTTTTTTATCTTCTTCCTTCACTTCTCACAGCCCCAAAGTTCTGCCCAGGAGATAATAGGTGGCTTATGAGGCGGAGAGTCCTGGAATTAGGAAAATCTCATCCCTAGTTGCCAGGTCTCCGTATATGGCCTTCAGTTCATTCCTGGCCTCTCAGACTCTGGCTAGGGAATCTCCAGGAATAAGATGCTTGCCTCCCGGGAATCCAGATCTCTGCAAAACGTCCTGAGGTCTACCAATAGATCCCGGTTTCCTTCTGCTGCACCTTTGGGTTAGAAAACAGGGCTCTTTTTCCTTTGGGGTAAATACAGTGGCTTCCCACTCTGAGCTGAAATGTTCAGTCTGCAGATTCTTCTCCACAGACTCAAGTTACAGGAAGCCAGATTCCGACTGAATATCAGGAAAAACTTTCTAACTGTTAGAGCAGTACGACAACGGAACCATTGACCTCAAGAAGTGGCGAGTGCTCCAACACTGGAGGCATTCAAGAGAGACAACAACCTGGCAGATAGCCTTTGACTTGTATTCCTGCAGGGGGTTGGACTTGATGGCCTTGTAGGCCCCTTCCAGCTTCACTATTCTCTGGTTCTATAACTCTAAGAGGCAAAACCTTGGTAGCTCTATTTCATTGGCCTTTAAATTCATCACGGTATCACCACACTTGCAAATGTTTATAAAACTACAAAAGACAAGGCCAAAGAACATTTTCCTTGTCTCTTTGGATGGATAAGAGAATAACTGAATATTCATACCAAAGTAACTGTAAAATTATTTAAAACAACCTTTACAAGTAATTTTTGAAAGTAACTTGAGTTACTGGTTACACTTTTAAAATTATCTATGCATCATTACTTGTTATATTCAAAAAGCAATTTTGAAATGTTAGGTTACATTACTCCTTACTCAAAAGTAACTAGTTACTTGTAGCTGGTTATTTTTAAGCTCTCTTCCAGACTCAGCTGTATGCTTACTTTTTCTACAGAAGGACTTAAAATGTTAAAATAATAATAATACATAACTGCCTACTTCGGAGAGTTTGCTTCTTGGGCAGTACAGTATCTTATGTTGATCCCTAATCTGCACTAAAATGACTTTTTTTTTAACTCGAGGACTTTTCAACTTAAATAGTGTTTCATTTCTGACCTTTCCCTGATGTGTTAATGTAATGGAAAGTGCTGAGGTGAGCAGAGCTGTAATGAGAGGAGACTTCTGTTAAACTAGATGTCTAGGTTGGGAGCACTAGGAGCAGGCACGGAGTAAAAAGGAAATGTGGTCTGTCTACCGGAGGTGTGGGAAGTATTTTCAGGGTCTCAAACAGAGATGGGTTACCAGTTTCCAAGACTGAAAGGGGATTTGATTCAGGTTTTCTGAGTCTTAGACCAACACTCAACTCATTGACTCCCAAGACAGAGACACCCCCAATACAAAACAAAAGAAAACCGATACCACTATAACACAGTAAATTATACTATTAAAAAAACAGGATCACAATATGACAGAATCATGGAACTGGAAGGGACCTATAAGGCCATCGAGTCCAACCCCCTGCTTAATACAAGAATCGAAATCAAAGCAGATCTGACAGAGGGTGGTCCAACTGGATCACTAAGGTTCAGGACAGTGCCCTCATTCCATTGAAAATGTCTTTCCTGCTCCTCCTTCTTTCTCCACTTGAGGCCATTGCGGGCGATGGAGTGGGCTCCTATTTTCCCTGCTCAGTCGTGCACTGAATGTTACATCTCCTCTCTCCTTCCCCGCTCCCTCCCATCTGTGCCCAATCCCTCCTGAGCCCAGATCCAACAATGCTGCACCCTCGTAGATACAAATGAAGGCTGAATGAAGCTCAGGTGTTCATAGAAAACCAAGCCTGTGAGATAAAGTGGACATATGGGCTATTAATTGCACTTCCATTGCCAGCATTCTTGTCCGTCTTGTCCTCTCCCCCCGCCCCCCAATTCCTTTTAAATGCTGCCAGTAGACATTTAAATGCCATTTTAAAATTAAATCCAATCCATGACAAGGAGCAAACAGGCCAGGCTGTGCGGTGATGAATTACAGGTGTTGAAGGGGCAGCCGTGTGGAACCGGCCGAGTTACGAAAGCCACGTTTCCGCTCGGGGTCTTCTCTGCTCCCAGCGAAACGCCATTTTTGGCTGGGATCCGTGACAGATACTTGAACAGTCCCTCCGTCTTCCTCCCTCCGAGCTTGGGCTTTGGGGTAGATTGTTTTCTTCCAAGAAATAAAAATAAGAAAGAAAAGGCGATTACACGTGGAGTAGTTTTAGACGGGCAAATCGCTCTTAGAAAAATGCTGAAATGGTTTAATAGGGGGAACACGTTTAAAAAACTGTATTTCTTTTTATGTTCACAGAGATGGTCATTTTTTCCCACTGCTAATTCAGTGGCCTTTTGTCCCTAGTTTGTTCATAGCAGAGTGTTCATCTCTGCCCTCACTGTCCTTTTCTTCTTCTTCCCCTCACTGACACTTCCATTGACCTCGTCGGTCAACTCAACTGTGACTTTGTCCACGAGTGTCAACCGTGCTTTGATTCCTCTTAGGATGACTTTGTGGGTAGATGTTCACAAAACCACATGACCTGCACTAACCAATCGTAAAGAACGTCGGTGAGGGCAAGTAAGGACCGGAGAATCACCTGCAACAGCAGCCATGGGGACAAAAAGACAGCAAAGATGGTTCAGAGCTAGGCAATTGTTCGACAAGATGAGAAATTGATGTTGTTGAGGGTAATGATGATTTCAATGTAATTGATATAATTATAATAGCTATTTATAATTAATATCAATAATTCCATTATGATCACCATCATTTATCACCCTAGGAATTAGTCTGGCTGCATCAGTTTCAAATTGAATATGAAATGATTGCGTATTCGGCACAACTTTTCCCCCACTTGTCTCAAAGAGACAGCTGCTCATCTTATTATGACCACGGTTACATAATTTGCTGGCTTTCCGATGCTTCGTTTCCAAAATGAAAGAGAGCAGGGTTCCAAGTGACTTGAAAAGAGTGTCCTCCAGTTTAGGAATACTTATGCTTTGAAATGCTCGGAAAAACTGAAGGCAGTGGGAAAAGGGGAAGACCAAATAAGAGATGGATTGCCTCCCTAAAGGAAGCCACAGGCTTGAGTTTATGAGAGCTGAGCAGGACTGCTGAGGAGAGGATATTTTGAAGGTCACTCATAGGCTCTCCATAAGTTGGAGATGATTTAATGACATGTAACAACAACATGCTTGGAAACCACTGAGTAGATGATGGGTGATGATAAATCCATTGATTACTTGATGTCAAGATTTAGCCATCAAAGAGGAAGCCACGAGCTAGGACTTCAGGTAATGAGTGAGAGTCAAGGAAGATGCCAAGATACCCAACAGAGTGTATGAATATATGTGAAACTGTCATGGATCAGACATAGGCCAATTTGTCTGTTCCTATATCCAAGTCTCTTCTCAATGAGACAGAGTTCTGATTTGGATAATACCTTCATTGGAGCAGTAAAAAGGTACCAATAAGGTGGACTTCCAAGTTCTTGAGAACTCTTCATTGAGCAAAGATGCAATAAAGTTTGGAATGAAAGTCAACAGCCAACAACTGGACCAGATGTAGTGTCCATGTCTCTGAAAAACCAAGAGGACCAGCAAGATCAGATGGCATTTTTCAGATGCCACATGACAGTAGGTGGTCCAAAGTACACATTTTGCTTCAAGGCAGCAGACAGGACGACAGGGGTCCAAGATGGGCATTGTCTATAGACGGAGCAAAGATGACAAATCAATATATTTGACACCTCGGTGTTATATGGGATTATTTAGAATGTCTTAGGGATCCAAAAAGAGCTGTACCAAACCGAGCCTTTGATTCTATAGAGGAAGAACCCAGCTTGTGTTTTCTGTAAAAGAGAAAACACAGGTTCTGTTTTCTCACTGGGAGAACCCCCAAGTCCCTGTGGGAAATGAATGTATTTCTTTTCAAACAAAACGAGGAAGCACAAGACTTATACCTCTGGCCTCTCCATTCACTTAGACTATCTGGATTTACTTACTTATTTTCTCTGTTATATGAATTAACGCAGAAGGCATAGATCAGCAAGCAGAACCACAAAAGGCAGACTTTCTTACTACTACTACTGCTGCTGCTGCTGCACTGTTGAGTCAATTCTGACTCATGCCAACCCTTTTCAACATTTTCTGAGTAGAGAGAAGTGGTTTCTCATTCCCTTCCTCTAGGAGATGCCCTGGGACTGTGCAGCTGGCCCAAGGCCACCCAGGCTGGCTCTTCTCCCAGGAGGCACAGTGGGGGAATCAAACTCCCAAGCCTCTGGCTCCAAAGCCAGAGACCTAAACCACTGAGCTATTCAACCAATAGTAATCATCTGCTGTTGTTATGGGAACTGTTTTCAGGATTTTCCAGACGGAGAATTCTCAGACGTGGTTCACCATTCCCTCCTTGTAGGGGCATTCTGGCAACTGTGCAGCTTGCCCAAGGCCACCCAGGCTGGCTCTCCCTGCAGGAGGCAAAGTCGGGGAACTGAACTCCCACCCTCTGGCTCGGCAGCCAGAGACCTAAACCACTGCGCTATCCATCCAACTGAAGATTTCTTAACTACTCCAGAAATAAAAATGTGCAGAATAAACCCCAGAACACCTGATGGCTCCTGATTTGCCTTTCACCACAAAGTGGTATCCTCTGCCATGCTTCTCTCTTCTCCGGTCAAAGCTCCGCCTCGTCTTTCTTGCTTCCTTCCTTCAAAGACCTAATTGGAAAGGAAAAGAGGTTGTCAGACTTTCTCTTCCCTTTGATGACATCAAAAGACTTCCACCTGTATTCTTGAGAGTCTTGGGGTCAACACACACCTCGTCTTCCCCCTTTGAAGGCACAGATGTTCCCATCTTAAGCTAGGCGATTCGTCTGTCACACAAGGGATGTGGCATGGTTTTTCCTTCCTTTGTGGAAGGAAACTGCCCAGAACTTCAGATGAAAACTCCTATGTTTTGACACTTAACAAATGGACTTGACTAACTCACTGTTACTTGGGCTTGATGCTCTTGGTGGCAAAGAGTACTTGAACAGGAGTTTGTAATGACTATCACAAGGAGAAAAGTCAAAAGGGTTTTGTTGTTGTTGTTGTTTTCAAAAGTATTTGCTTCTTACTTTGCCCCTTGGTTGAGGAACATTAATTTGTACATGAATTACAAAGGAATAAGCAGGTGCTCCAAGTTAAATAGGGCAAGATGAGGCTGTCTCTCCTAGGGTTTGGGAACAAAAATTCATTCAGTTCCCCTTTCACTGTGCACTTATTTAATTTCCACTTCATGAACTGATCTGTGAATGCGGAAGGAGTTATACTTTCACCTTTACAATTTCCCCCCAAATTTTGTTACACAGTTATAAAATCCAAAAATGTTGCCTTCATTAGGCATCACCATCATCATTATTGTGTGTCAAGTCAATTCTGACTTATGGTGACTCTTTTCAGGGTTTTCCAGGTAGAGAAGATTCAAAAGTAGTTTTCCACTCCCTTTTTCTGGGGGAGCCCTGGGACGGTGCAGCTTGCCCGTGGCCACCCAGGCTGGCTCTACTCGCAGGAGGCACAGTGGGGATTCGAACTCCCAACCTCTGGCTCTGCAGGGAGACCACCTAAACTGCTGAACTATCTAGCCAGCTGCAGAAATGCGCACATCAGCCAAAATTACACATAAAATAGATAGGCTGGAATCCTATCATACATGTAGGAATACGCTAGTGTACCTTAATCGGTGTGAATCTCATGAGTGGATTACTGCAAATGAAGAAGCCAATGTAAGGATGTACTGTTGCAATAACAACAAGAACAACAACAACAACCACAACATTCCTCATGCTCTTCCAGTCAGAGTGTCTTGACTTGACAAGACACCTCAGCGCAGAACTTTGAAGCCCTACCAGGTTTCTCACTGCCAGGTGAGAGCAAGATTGGACGGGCTATTTTTTTCTTTTAACCATTAAGGTCTCCATCGCTTGCACAAACTGCCTGACCCAAATTACTTTGAACAGCAGAATGCACACAAAGAGAGCAAGCCCTGAACAATGCTTGGGTGTTAAAAGAGAAACAAACTGCGCTTCCTGACCTTCTAATCTCTCAAATCCAGGGCAATAACTTGAGAGGAGCAACTGGGGCTTCTCCCCAGGGCACCAAAATCTGGAGGATGCTAAAATCTACTGCGACTGTTAGGAAAACACCTCTTGGTCTCATTCACCTTCCTTCCTTCCTTCCTTCCTTCCTTCCTTCCTTCCTTCCTTCCTTCCTTCCTTCCTTCCTTCCTTCCTTCCTTCCTTCCTTCCTTCCTTCCTTCCTGCCTGCCTGCCTGCCTGCCTGCCTGCCTGCCTGCCTGCCTTCCTGCCTTCCTGCCTTCCTTCCTGCCTGCCTGCCTGCCTGCTTCTTCTTCTTCTTTTTGAAAGCACCAATGTTTGCTTTCTTGGCATTATTTTCATGGGGGGCTTGTAGCTGTAACTCAGGGCAAAGTGGGTGCCAGAATGGGCCACTTGCCCTGGGTGCCAAAATGGCCAGTTACAACTCTGTTCAAAGCCCAACTTAGTGTACAACTCCCGTTATCCACCTTAAAGCACAGTGGCATTAAAGCACAGTTTTACGCAATTTCACTTGCTTTTGCCAGAAAACAAACAGGAAAAAAATTTCTCATTTTCCTTCTCCGCTCTTACACAAGATCCCTACAAAATGCATTGTCCTCTTTTGGGTGTTGCAGAGTTTTGAACGGTTGGTTAAATTCCTCTTGCTGCACGGCAGAAGTGCAGGAATTCATAGAGCAGAATAGCTTCAATTTCCCTGGAGTAGACCACTTCTTTTCTCATTAACTTGCCCTTAAAGTCTCAGTAATTCACTCTGAGACATAAGTAGGAGAAAAAAAAGAAAAAGTTTCATTTACTTACAGATCAACAGCAAACTGACAAAAATGGCCGCTTTCAGCAACCAACTTCAACAGAATCCAGAGAAAGAGAAAAAAGCTCTCAGTGGAGAGGTGGAGCTCTCTTTGAATTTAGAGGCAGGGAAAGAACGATTGCTTAGTGCTGGATAGATTGACAGTCAGCCCAGCCCAGAAAGGCCCCTCCCAGCCGAACCTGCTAAAAGCAGCATGCGAGGCTGCAAAAGCTCCAACGTTTCCTTGCCTGTGAAAATGAAACAAGTGAGGATTTACAATTCTAACCAGAACTCTATTGTGGGGAAGGTCTAATTCCAACCACCAACGCTCGAGCTGAATTCAGTTTGGCGGCAGCAAAGAAATCATTAGCCACGTTCTCAGAAGAGCTTGAACCCAATGGAAGCTGTGCCTTTTCAAGAAAGAGAGAGAGAGGCAGACACAGACAGAGAGAGAGAGAATAAGGGGAAAGCAAGGAACGATGATAAGGGGAAGAGTGGTTAGTGAGTGCAGACCTAACATGGGCTGAAATTCACAGCTGATGAAGTCTCCCCGAAGCGAGAAGCTCCCTGTGAGATGAACTGAGGTTGCTTTGCTCATCCCTTCGCCCCGCTGCCTTCTTGCTTTGTTGCTCATTATGGGAGCCGCTCAGCTAATGGTCTTCGCTTGGCTTGGAGGGCTTTCTGCTCTCGAGAGGTCAGCGACTGGCATACCTCCCGCGGCAGCGCCGTTTGAGGGTTTCAGCAGCACCAGGTCATGTGGCTGTATCTGCGCTAGGCTTGGCCCCTGCTCCCTGCAGCTGACCCTTGCCTGGTATACACAGACACGCTGTTTCCTTCCAGCACATTGCTGCCAATTTGCGGGAAGATCCCCCTGGCATTGCAAATGCAAACTGAGTCTCCTGTTAAAAGGCAGCATACTCTAGCAAACGCAAAATGCCCGTGATCTTGCAAGAGGCACTTATTGGAGCACTGGCGGTATTAGCAAAGTTACCAACAAAGGCACGCAAGGAGGTCAATTGGAGACGCACATCGTCCCTCATGTTTCAAGGGCATTTGCCCGAGGCGGGAAGTAGCACATTTCCAAATAACTACTTACTTGTAATTTGTTCCCTTTCTTACAAAAAAAAAAAGCACACACACACACACACATTACAGCTTGATTGTAACATAATGAGGGATAATGGGGGGATTCTTTCTTTCTGTTTTCTCCTGGCCTAACTGCATGTGTTTTGTGGCCTGGGGCGTGTGGAGGCTGGGCCTGTGAATCTGCTCTGGGTTTTAGTCCAAACTTTGCAAGAGAGACACAAAGTGCTATAGCTCGTTTGCCGCTGCAGAATCCAAATCACAGCCAATTGCTCTTTGCAGGAATGGAGAGCAGCACAGATGATGGCCGGACTATGGCCAAGGATGAGGTCGGAGTGTCTCCAAAAGGGCACAAGGTGCGTTGGTTACCCATCTGTGTGTGTTTATTCAGGCATGGACTAGAATCATAGAATCACAGAATAACTGAGTTGGAAGGGGCCTCTAAGGCCATTGAGTCCAACCCCTGCTTAAGGCAGGAATCCAAATTATCCAGACACAGTTGTCCAATTTTCTCTTGAATGCCTCCAGTGTTGGAGTGCTCACCACTTCCTGAGCTACGTAATTGGTTCCATTGTCATACTGCTCTAACAGTTAAGTTTTTTCCTGATGTTCAGCTGAAATCTGGCTTCCTTGAGCCCATTGTGGTGTGCTCTGCACTCTGGGATGATGGAGAACAGATCCTGCCCCTCCTCTGTATGACAGCCTTTCAAGTAAGTGCTATCCTTTCTCCCCTCAGTCTTCTTTTCTCAAGGCTAAACATGCCCAGTTCCTTCAGTCTTTCCTCAAAGGGCTTGCTTTCCAGTCCCCTAGATCTTTAATCCAAATTTGCACCTGTATCTTTGTTTGATCGGTGGAAAGGTTGAAGGCAGCAGGAAATGAGGAAAACCGAAGTACAAGATGGTTAGACTCCCGAAAAGAAGCCACAGACTTGAATTCACAAGAGCTGAGCAGGGCTGTTGAGGACAGGACATTTTGGAGATTGCTCATTCATGGGGTTGCTTTAATTCGGGGGGCAATTGGATGGCACGTGACAACAACTATATCATGCAAAATCTCTCGCAATACCAGGTGGTCCACTCCCAGCTGTTGCTGGAAACTCGAAAGCAACATAACTACTCCCACAGTACCTCTGGGGTTAATTGAAATTTGTCTGTGAAACGCTTTGAGGAAATAAAGACGGACTCCCAGGCCAAGCATGGATGCGGCTGCAGGTGCTTTTAATTGTGCGAGACAAATCGCCGCCTTCAAAAATCAGTTTGGGGTGGAAGCAAAATAAACCAACCAGGTTTCTGAGGGAAGAGAAATGAAATAAAAGGCAGGGCGGGAAGGGCTTGAGGGAAAGACTCACGGCTCTGATGGGAAGAATTAAATCTTCCTGCCGCTTGTATACCAGGGAGAGCGATTTAATCCTGCTAACCAAAATGTGTGCAGCATTTTAACACCTCCTATTACCGTCGTTCCGGTTTTGGGAGAGATTTAAATTATAGGCAATCCAAAGTGCAAGATCTGGAGGAAACTCGGGGGGAAGCAAAAGAGAAATATAAGCCAGTGTGGCTGGGTGATGTTCGACTTTATTGCACCGAGGAGACTAATTTTTAATACCTGTTGTGATGCTCACTTGCCTAGAGACTGTTTTGTTTGCAAAATTCTCCTCCTTCCTAGGCACTTAAGCGGCTGCCGCCGTAGTGGCTGGGAAGCCTGCCTGCCTCTTCCTTCAAGGCAGACTTCATAATCTTGGGCCTTTCTATTGTCTTAGACTGCATGTCCCAGAATCCCCCACCAGCATGACAAATGTTCAGGAATTATTGTTATCTGCTGTCAACTCGCCCTCGGCTGTTGGTGACCCCATGAAGGAGTGATCTCCAAAACATCCTGTCTTCAAGAGTCCCGCTTGGATCTTGGAAACTCAAGCTTGTAGATCCTTTAGGGCAGTGATCCCCAACCTTGGGCCTCCAGATGTTCTTGGACTACAACTCCCGGAAGTCTTCATCACCACCTCTGCTGGCCAGGATTTCTGGGAGTTGAAGTCCAAGAACATCTGGAGGCCCAAGGTTGGGGACCACTGCTTTAGGGGATCATCCATCTCATACTTGGTCTTCCTTTTTTTTTCCCCCTGCTGACTTCAACCTTTTCCAGCATTATTGTCTTTTCCAGAGAATCCTGCTTTCTCATGATGCACCCAAAGTGGGGACAACCTTGGTTCTGAAATTAAAATCCTATGGAGTGCCAATGGTGGGAACCACAGAACTAGACGCTGTCATGTCTCTGGCAGAGGATGGCTCTAACAAGGGTGAACCTGCCACTCCAGAACCCAATATGGCGGAAGAGGCGCCCAGCCCCACAGGCTCTGGACCCTTTGGATTTTCAATGCACATCAAAGGGAGGTTGATGAATCAATTTTGATCCGGGGCACCAATCCAATCAGATGGGGTACGAATTGCTCTAAAGTCTAGACTGAATCAGGAGCCATCCTGAAGCCCTAAATGGTCCTCCAAATCAATGCTAAAGGGCATCTTCTTGACCCATTCAAGATGATGTCTACAAACCCATTATAATCTTCATTAACCCCGCCTTACATCCATTGCAAGGGATGGAGGGTGAACTGACAGAGGGGACTGGCGAGCATCACCCTTAGGGCCATGTCGGAAAGGGGGCAGGTTAAAAAAAAAAAGGTGAAGGTTTCCTATGGGCTGTCCAATTGCTCTCTCTGCTTGAGATCATACCGAAAAAGACATGACCTTTATGGGAAGTGGGAAGGAATTGTCAGGCACGGAATGTTAACAAGTTATCAGCTTCACAGCAGAGGTGTACAAGAATTGTAGCTGTGAATTTCCTGACCCAGAAGCCTTTGAGAAATGTCAACAAGGAGATGTTTGCTTGTTGCTACCTTCCTGAAATGCGGGCTGTTTTAAAATAGGACGTCCATTTTATACCAATATTGGCTTAAGCTGTATTTACTTCTGGGCCTTCGGGGTCCACCTCGACGTCCCAGGTGTGGTCTTGTCACCTTTGAAGTCCTTCGCATGTCATGACACATTGTTTGGCTTCTTCTATTGCATGACATGCCGTGAGTGCTTCTGGAGCAGCTGTCATCTGGATCCAAAGCATATTTAGTGGAACCAAAATGATTTGACTTCAGGAAAGGTGCTTGATCAATAATGCATGGCAAAAAGCCTGTCTCCAAGCGTCAGGCCAGATGGGAAGAGTTTAGGGTTGCTTTGTGTTCATCCTGACATGATGGAAGTTTCAAGAAGAGCTCGCTCCTTCAGCTCACACTTTCCTAGTGCAACTTCAAGCTCCTTTTTGTTAGGTTCATGCATGTTCATCGCTGAACAGTTTTGAACAGGTTGGAGGCTGAGAAGTCCCCTTCCGTGATGGTGGTGAATCCACACCTGGTTTTACTCTGAACTTTTAAGGCACTGTCCAGTGTTCCAAAGCTACTGTGGAGACAGGGTTCAACTGCCTGTATAGCTTTTGTAGAGTTTGGATTAAAAGCTGGAGGGGGTTTACTGTTACTGCAAAATTGGGGCCACTAACCCCACAGAGTTAACCTTTTGCAAAGGAAGAGGAAGGCGATTCCCTTAGGAATGTGCATTTTGGATTTTTTTAAAAAAACTATAGCCTCATAGTTTTCATTGTGGAAGTCCCACCACCAGATCCAGACCTTATAGACACCTAAATTGTGCTTGCTTGAGGAGAAGGCCCAGCTGGCAGGCTCCATGGCTTGGATAGGCCTAACTTCCTCTCTGAAAAGGAAGCTTCCGGATGGTTTCTGAGACACTTCCTTTTCAAACTTCCAAGGTGCATAAAAGTCTCATGTAATTGGTCTTATCCACACTCTTCTTGATATTTATGCAAAAAACACACACACTCACATGTGGAAATACTGTCATTTGTTAGACAGAAGAATGTATCGTTCTTCTAGAGGTGTAGAGCGGGGGGAAAGTCCCATTTCTTATTTTCATGCCTGATAATGAGACAGACAAGGATTAAATCTCTGGCAAGTCTTTACTGATCTGTTCTGACTTGAGCACTCAGTGGGAGAACTGGCAGAGACAAGTGGCAGAGAAGCCAACTAGCATAACCCTGGTGCAGATGATGGAGAGAAACGGGAGGAGATCTCCCAAGTAATGTCTAAGTCTTGGAAAACTAGAAAGATGGATTGCCTTGATGGATAGTCTAAAATCTTGTCTGCCACACAATGCCATGGAGTCTTTCTTGTTCCGGCTTCTTTTAGCTGAGACCGTAGCTCAGTTTACACAGTAGCGCATCTCAATGTCATCTTTGGATACATGCTTGGGAGGTATGTGTATCTCACCTCTGACTTTTAAAGCTGGATGAATGGTCCACACAATTTTAAATCTGGAACATCAAAAGGTTCATCCAAGGCAGGGAAAAAAAACACAAATTTCTCTGCTTTCATTTTCCATTTGCTGTGATCTCACGGCTGAAGCCAAGGGTGACGTCTGTGATGCCAGAGGCATTTACTCGATACGGTGGGGATGTTTTGACACACTCGCTCTTTTTAAAATCTCTTTCCAAACGGATTCTGTAACCCAAGTTGATAGATTTGGAACTCCTTTATAAATACAGGTGTGCTGGGATGTGTAACTATAATAAAGGAGGAATGGGTTTTGAGCGGAGGGTTTTACGGCCGTGCTTTTGAATGACGGCAGCTCTATTTTTTAAGTGAAGATGGAATTACGGCTCATTGCAGAGGAAAACTAGAAGTTCCAGAAGGTGTATGTATATGTGTATACATTCCTGGGCTGTATTTAAAGTCCTGTGTTCCATGTTTAAACATGGTTTAGATCAAGGTTAATTTGAGGTCTTCTCATTGCAATAATTATTTACTTTTTAGGGATAACAAAGGTGGATGTTACATTTCGTTTTTGAAAGCACACCTTGAGGAATGCTGTTTTTGAAGCTCCTGATCTTCTCAGATTCTCTAAACCTCTTATATTATTTAACACAACTCTTAATAGCCGACTTTCAAAGCTCTTCTTCAAATCGATGCAATGTAAACAGAAAGAACCACACCATGGTCTCTGCTTTGCATAAAGTGATTGATCTTGCTTATTGGACATGATTTTATAATTGAATACAACTTTTAACAATCCATTCTTGGTCCCATCTCTTTGTCCTGAGCCCCACCCATCTTGGGAAGCAGGGCCCTGAGAAACTTTAAAAAAAAAATAATTTGAATTCAGCCATTGAACTGAAAGAAATATCCCATCCTAAAATATATTTTATTTTTATTTATTTAAAATATTTTACCCCGCCTTTCTCCTTAAAAAGGACCCAAGCAGCTTACATCATTAAAAGACAATATTTAAAAACTAAAAGATAACATTTAAAGCTGAAAACAGTAAGTATACACATGTTAAGAAGGACAAACTCCACGCTAAAAGACGGTAAACAACAGCAACACCAAAAACACATTCAAAGCAGTAAGATCCAACAATCCATTAAAATATCCCACTCAAGCAGCTGGTTATGAATTGTGGCACCTAACTGTTGTGAGGTCTGAGACCTTCTGGAGGGTGGCTTTAATGGAAGAGGTGGCTACAAGAGGTACTTTGCTAAGGTCTCCCTCAAGCCTGGGGTCATTCTTTGGCTGGCCTCATGTCACCCCCAACATTTCACAATTAATCAGGTATTCAAACCCGCATCTCCTCACCCGAACTCCCGTACTTTCCACCGCATGTCACCATCTACATGTTTTTCGAACTTCTTGTTTAGAAGTCTTTTTCCAGTGGGTGTGCTGAGGAACTACGTCTTGAGTATTTCTGTTGTTGTTGTTGTTGTTGACAGGGTATGGGGGAAGGGTTGACTTTATTTGTTGCACAAATTGGAAATGTCATGGCAATGCAATAATTTAGTCACGTTCCAGCGGCGCGTAATTATTCATAGCTTTGGAAAATGTCACAAGTAATTCCACTTCACATAATAACTTGCACTTAGCAAGTAAATACGGAGGAGAAATCTCAAGACCCAATTCCCTAGGAGAACTATGACAGCATCCGGAGCAAAATGAAAACAGCTATTGAGATGTTAAATTTAGTGTAAGTCAAGAGAGATTAATAGTTATTAGAGGGAGAACTTTTTTATATATATATAAAAAATCAAGAACATGGAAAGAGAAACAGATGTCTAGATTTCTAAGGTGCTGTCCAGGGATTTATCTCTGATACTTTAATTATGCTAATCTGGAAGGGCTTGTTTCGTGGTTTAGCTTTGTCAGCGGGGAAAGGCAAAAGATACACACAAACAGAAGAAAAAAAGTTCTCTCCTGAGTCAGATTGCAGATTGGTAAAGTTAGGAGAAAGCTGAGACTAGAACCGGTCCTCCCATTAGGCAGAGAGGAGAGATGATCTGAGTTGGCAGGAGAGGAGACTGCCTTATACTGATTCATATCCTTGGAGTGTTTGGCCAACATGGCCAACTCTGGTGAGCAGCATCTCTCCAGGGTTTCCGGCAAAATTCTTTCTTAACCTTGCCTAAAGATTCCTAGCATTTCCTTCTTTTTCTCCCATCCAAGGGCTCGTCAGGTCTGATCCTGCTTAGCTTCTGAAGTCAGATGGAGGACATTCACAGCAGTGAACAAGATGGTGGAGGGCAAGAGCCTCTCCCCAGTTTGTCCACTTGAGATGGTTGACCTCCCATCACTTGAAGGACAGAGCCATGGAGGAATATGGACAGCAGCACAGGCTGGCCTCTGAGTTCTGGGTCTGTGCCTCCACTTCAATTTCACTCTGAACTTTACTGGAACTCTCCAAGGCACTGGATCCTGTCCCCCAAATAGGTTCAGCCACCAAGATAGTACCTTTAAAGTCTGTGTTAGAACTTGGTGAATTCACCATCCCTATAAAATTGATCCACCATCACAGAAAGAGAGAGTGTTTCTTCTAAGTCTTCTGAGTGATCAAGATGATTGTTCCTGCTCTAGGAAGCCCATCTATTGAAACCAAAGCTGGAGAAGATAGAACTGAAGTTAACCTTGCCTAGAATTCTTCACCCCAAGGTTTTGCTGTGCTCCAGTTTTCTTTTGGCTTCTCTGTCGACTGGGAAGCTGTCAACCTCTCCTTCCAAAATGTAATGCCCTCCAACCTGTAATCTGATTACTAAAAAAACCGAGTGAGGAGGATCTTGAAATGGTTGTAGATGACAAGCTGAATATAAGCCAAGCGTGCAATGTGGCTGCAGAAAAAGGTCCAATGCTGTTTTAGGCTGCACTAATAGAAGTATACAAATCTTCTGAGGTACTAGTCCTCCTCTATTCAGCATTGGTTAGGCCTCATCTACAGTACTGTGTCCAGTTGTGGACATTACACTTGAAGAAGGATGCCAACCAAGTGGAGCCAGTTCAGAGGAGGGCGACAAAAATGATCAGGGGGCTGGAAACCAAGTCCTAGGAGGAGAGACTGAAAGAACAGTGCATGTTTAGCCTTGAGAAAAAGGACCCTCCTGTATTTTACATTTCCAACATTTGTTGGAGATATTTTCATACATTTTAGACAGTTTAGCTGGAGTCATATGCCATCTATAAAACATCTTACATATATATATTCTTTAAAATTTACTGATTTTGTGAGTTTAATGTTATTCTGCCAAATTTATGCCCAATTAATATTATGACCAATGTTTTGTGACCATTTTATCATACAATCTTTTACCACTTCATCTTCCATTTTCATATTTCATATTTTGGAGACATTCATACATTCTTTTAATTATTTTATCACTTGTCCCTAACAGTAGTTTATTAAATGCCGTTTGTTCTTCATAAAAGCCCACTATTTTATCTTTTACATACCTGGAGTCTAGTTGTAATCTCGTCCACCAATCTAGAAATACTTTCTGCTCCTCTAGCTCCTCTCTTGTCTTTAATACCCCATCTTTCTTAAGCAAATCTCTATACCTCAAAAGTTTTGTTAAGCCCATTAAGGTTGGCTGTATAAATGCTTCTAATGGTGACACCCACCCCGGAATTTTACTATACATTTGCTTGAGAAAAGACATCTAAGCGGAGATATGATCGCACTTTTTGAATATTTGAAAGGTAGTCATATACTGTAGAAGAAAGGCAGGATCTGTTCTTGATCATCCCAGAGTGCAGGATATATAATAGTAGGCTCAAGCTACAAGAAGCCAGATTTGGGCTGAATAACAGAAAAAACTTCTCAACTGTTAGAGCAGTATGACGATGGAACCAATTGCCTTGGGAGGTGGTAATTCACTGGAGGCATTCAAGAGAAAATTGGACAAATCTGTCAGATCTGTTTTGATTTGCATTCCTGCATTGACCAGGGGGATTGAACTCAGTGGCCTTATAGTCTCTAAATAATGTGAAATACTAGTCCCATTAGATCCTGTTAGATCCTCCACACATGTGTGTCATGAGTTCAGCCGAAGAAGATCTGGAATCTGAGGGGTTAATTACAGCTGAGGAGAATGCTGGGCAATCAGAATCGCAGGCAGCTGAATCACCACCAGATTCTCCTCCCCCAGTAGCCAGAGTAAGGGAGAAGCTTCGGCAAGGACTCATGACACGAAGATCCGAAGCCCGCATGAATGCTTCCCATAGGAACATCAGGTCGACCAACCCTGAGTTTTAGCAGGATGAAGTGTTTAGATGACTGTTGTTGCTATAAAATCTGCACCCAGAGGCTTGCAAGCTTGTGGAAGCAACAAGTCAACACCCTGGCTCGCATCCACGCTCCTGCTTATCTTGGACCTTGTTTTCTGGACCCTTGGCTTTGGACTCTGACTTCTGACTACGGTTTGTGTTTTGGCTCTGGAATTTTGGTACCTGCTTTGCATCTTCTGGACTTTTGATATTGGACTGGTTTATTGGACTTCTGCCTGTTAAAACCCCCGGGAACGTGACAATGTGAAGCTTTGGCTGCAGAAGCTGCTACAGTGATCAGACAAGCGCTGGTCATATGCATTGGTAATCCCGTGAGATACTAGTCCCCCTCTATTCAGCACTGGTTAGGCCTCATCTATTTCTTTATTCAAAATATTTTATCCCACTTTTATTCTTAAAAAGAACCCAAGGCAGCTTACATCATTAAAGAGACAATATTGAAAAGCATTTAAAAAAACTAGGTATACAAAGATTTAAAAAGAATTCAGCAAGTATTATGTTAAAAATGGTGATAAAATCAATACTAAAACACATTTAAAAGAACAATGCACAACAGTCCATTTAAAAATCGCACTCAGGCAGCCAATCACTCAGGGAAAGCCTACCTGAAGAGAAAGGTCTTCGCCTTCTCGCAGAAGGACAGCAAAGAGGGGGCCAGCCGGGCTTCCAGTGGGAGGGAGTTCCAGAGTCTGGGAGCAGCCACAGAGAAGGCCGTCTCTTGTGTCTCCTACCAAATGCACCTGTGAAGGTGGTGGTGGGACCGAGAGAAAGGCCTTTTCTGATGATCTTAATGCCCAGGCAGGCTCCTAGAGGGAGATGCGGTCTTTGAGATAGCTTGGACCCAGGCCATTGAGGGCTTTATAGGGTTAAAACCAGCACCTTGAATCGCACCTGGAAATGGATTGGCAGCGAGTGGAGCTGCTGTAATGGTGTGTGTGTGTGTGTTTGAGTGTGTGTGCGCACACACGCACGCATGCCTCTGGCTTTTCAAGAAGCTGGCACAACTTAGTTTTAACTGT